>JARHVA010001914.1:1430000-1625000 GCA_037957365.1 Torreya grandis
ATTTTGGTAGAGGCTATGTTGGTTATGAAAGTACATTATGAATGTTTTTTTATACTAGTGGAGGTGCTATTTGTCCCTCATGTGTCTCATTGATGCAAGAGGATCCAAGGTTTCGTGCAATCTTACATTAAAAAAAAATAGTGTGGTGTGTGTTTTTTATTTATTTTTGGGTTGTGACCTTGTTTGTGTAAGCTTGTATACCTATTAGTATGATGTTTTAAAATTATTCCTTTTCCATGAAAAAACATAAAGATATTTTAACTATTTCTATCAGTTTACAGGGACTATTAAGTCAAATAAATTTGTCAAAATTGGTTCTTCAACTATGGTAATAATTATATAATTAAGTTTTATGAGGTCATATACTATGACACTTAAAACATCTCTACCAAATTTTAGATCATTTGAATTCACCATAGAGGCATATAAAATGTTACGTCGGAATGAGGTTTCCTTAATTGGGGTATTGTTTCTAAATGAATTGGATGTTGAAACTTGGTGGGTTCATATAACTTGCCACTCGTAACCTTTTCACAAAATTTCATATCATTTGGAGACATTGCAAATGTGTGCTAACTGTTACACTAACTATAGGTCTATTTACATGTGTTAAAGTTAAAAAAATAATTGGATGATGAAATTTTTGGGGTTCATATAATATGATAACTAAAATACATGTACAAAATTTTATACCATTTGAAGTTACCTTAAATGTTTTTGGTTGTTTCTTTTAGGCTATGCCTACATCATTTAGAAAAAGGTTCATGACCTTGTGTAATAACTATGGTAAAGGTTAGGTCACCAAATTTGGTTTGGTGATATAAATTATATTATTAATGTTTTGTTCCAAATTTTATCTCAATTGGATAAGTGGTTCCAAAGTTATGATAGTTGTTGTAACTCTCATTCAACTAGAAAATGCAGCATCTACCTAGTCTATATAAGGTTCATGACCTTGTGGAATATATGGGGTAATATTTAGGTCAAAATGTTTTGAGAGGTGATATAAACTATAGTATAAAATGTGTGTTTCAAATTTTATATCAATTAGGTAACTGGAGGAAAAGTTATGAGAGTGTTTGTGATTATTATTCAGCCCCAAAAATACATCTATCCACCCTAATAGTTCACTACCTTGTAGAATACCTACACTTTGAATTAGGTTAAAAAATATATTAGGTTTCTATAAACTATAGCTATATTAATATTTTTAAATTCTAAAATCATTTAGATAAATTGAGTTAAAACTTTCAAAGTTTTAGTAACTACCATTCAACTTGGAAACATCATCTGTGTAGTGTGCAACACTTGATAGGTTATTATTCACATGCAATAATATGCAATAACCTATATTAATATTTAGATGGTGAAAATTTGAGAGGTGATGTAAAATTTAGTCTTAAATTTTTGGTTCAAATTTTATATCTATTAGATTAATGACATTTAATTTATGGGGTTTTTATCTAATTATCATTCAACCTAGAATGTCACCTGAGAGTTTTTTATAGTTACTAATAATTAGGTTTTGATCTTGAAAAATAAAGGCCACATGAATATTTTATGTTTTGAAAAGGTTATTTAAGTTTAATAAACACCCTATAAATCTTGATATGTTAATATTAATATATGATTGAGAGAAGAGAATTTTGGGGGGAGAAAAAGATAAGTTGTGAAGGAGTAGAACTCTCTAAGAGCAGAATAAAGAGTTGTATCAATTTAAGAGGAACTATATGAGATTATAAAACTATTTCATGAAATTAAATAAGAATATATAGGTAGGTGTGAATTTAATTTATATTATTATTTCATTTCCACTTTAATTCTTTTAGATTAATGTAATGGAAATCTATTAAGTGTTTCAAGTTTGTGTAAGTACTAAAAATATGACCATAAGTGAATGTCCAGCCCTAGAAACATAGAGATAAAGAAAAACCTTAAATGACACCCTCTCTTATGTTTTCACCAAGTGGCATCATATCAAGGTGTTGTTTATTTTTTTTTGGTGTGAAACACCTATATGATTTATTCTAGGCTATGAAAGAGAAGTGTGTTGAATGTGTTGCAACTTATGAAAGAGAAGATTTCATAAGTTGTTGTGGGTGTTAAATAAGTATTTCAAGTTGAAATGGATTTTTAGAGGATATATTTTAATTATATTTTAAGTTTTTAAATATAATCATGATAATTATGGTGAGATATGGCACACAATAAAATAACACCAAATCCAGAAGACTTGATAGAGATGTTTAAGAAATTCCATGAAAGACTGGATACGATGGAGATGACTACACAAAGTTTAGATGTTGCATGTGAGATTGAAAATTAGTATTAATATATAATGGTGGGTTTTATGTCCTTACAAGTCATATTTGATGCTTTGGAAAGAGTCCAAGTAAGTAGATTAGAATATTCCAACATAAGGAAAAGACTAATACAAGTCATGGTGAAAGAAAGAGGTAAATATACTTGTGAAATTGATATGTTATGTGGTAATTAAATCCTTGATAATATCATGAAATATATGGTACATCTATAAATTTATTTTTAATATGGTAACTGTATACCACATTAGTTTAAAGACTGAATGTAAGAAACTATGCATAAGTGTAACTATGTATTAAAAGGATCTCCAAGTGAGGAGACAAAGGAAGGAAAGAAGAAGGAATGTGAATTGTAATAGATGGTTTCCATTTTTTTGGTTTATTTTCCACACCTAATATTATATCCATATTGGTTGAATAATATTTGTGTTAAGAAGATTGAGAGATTTGGTGAGAAAAGGATTGCCAAGAGAGGCAATAAGGATGGAAAGCTACAATGTAAGCAACTGAAGAATACTTTGAGAAGTAGTATAGAGATGCATATGTGTACCAAAAAGATAGTTTTATTGGAAGACAAAAAGGATATGAGGCTTCTATATGTAAATCCAAATTTTGATTTTCAAAATAGCAGAGTGAATGAGAGCTGTAAGCATCTTACAAAGGAATAAATCCTCATGCAAAAGGATATGGAGGTGATAGAATTTAAAGAAAAATAAAAATACCTATTTTTGATGATGGGAAGGAGTTTTTGGTATCCCATGAGCATTAAAAATTATAACCATCCTTGGTTAATGAATATTATGCATCTATATTTTCTATTTTGGAGGGTAGAAGGGTTGAGGATAATGAGGGAAAGGTTTAGGAATCTACAAATGAAATAAAAGAGGTTAATAAAAAATGCATCCATGAAAAGTTGCAAGTTTTTATAAATGAAACAATAAATTTGAATGAAGATAACATTTTAGATGATTTTTAGGTTTCCATAAAGGAAATAATATAGGTGGAAGAAGTGAAAATTAATTCACATGAGGAGAGTATGGTTGTAGACAATCTATTTGAAGGAGATTAAAACATGAAGAAGGATTTAGATAGAATGACCATTGATGTTGTTAAAAATGGAAATTTGGGGGTCCATCATGAATAATAAATTTGTAAGTAGTATATAACACTTGGATATCATGTCCTCATAGTGTGAATAAGAGATTCAAGAAGTGATTGTGGGAACTTTTGATCTTAATATGTTTGTTCAATGTGAAGGTACAAAAAAAGAGATAGAGATGGAGATGGTGGGCATGGTTCTAATAAGAGGATTAAAGGGTAAAAGTGGTGTTTTATATGTGGAATCAACCCATGTATATGTTGGAGGAGAGACTCTTATGATTCAAGGTTTACATTATTCTAAAATAGACAAGGAGAGTCTAGGATCTTTTACACATGACACAGATGAGATGAAATGAAGAGATAATAATCAACTTAACACTAATATAAATAGGATGATAAGTGAATGGTAGTCATAATAATCATGGTAGAATGAAAGAGGTTTTGAGAATTCCAAGATTAAGAAGGAACAAGTTTATAGTGTAGAGATAGATCAGATGGGATTGTTGAGTTTGATATCAAGTCAAGAATCTATTGAATATTTTGATGTCATAGGTTAATAGAGTGATTTTATTAAACTCATCAAATGTAATGAGGAGTTACTTATTTTATGATAACCAAATGATGCATAGAGATAATATGATGTTGAAATAGAGATGGAGAATTTGATTAACATATCAATGCAAATAAAGAAAGATGAGAAGGTAAATACTATCTTTGAGGAGACATTAAGAGATATGGGTTACTATTTAGATTCCAAAATATATGTTGAATCTATTATGATTATATTGAGAATGATATATAAGATGATATCCATGAGATAAAAGCATCCAACAACAAAGTATGATGTTAAGAAGGATCCAAGAATAGGTTGGGCAATGTGGGAACAAAGCCAAGAAGGCTTTAGGAGGAGGTGGTCAGTCTATAGTGGGTTCTATCCCACACAAGAGAGTAATATGAATGAACTATCATCTTGGTCGTGGAATAGAAGATGGATAATCCTTTGGCAAAGGATGGACTATGGTAGGTCTAACCTCACAAAATGAGGAGTAAGGAGAGAAGGAAAAATGAAAAGTAAGATAAAAAAATGAATTAAACCAACAAAAATATGCTTGAAAATGAAGATACAAAATGAAAAAAACTAAATTACTTAGTGTGTTGGAAGATAATTCTATGGCCACTTTAATTCATGGTCAAAAGAGTTGTTTTCCCACTTATTCCATCTATGTGAATAGGAGTTCACATTTTATAAATATCGGGTGTCTAATGAAATATCATCCCAGGGTTTTTGTAATCTTGCATCAATAAAAAATAGAGTACGATGTGTTTTCTTTCATTTTTGGGTTGTGGCCTTATTTGTGTCATCTTGTCTACCTCTTAGTATGATGTTTCGAAAGTATTCATTTTACATGGTAAAGTACATAGATCTTTTGATTATTTTTGTTAGTATATAAGGACTATTAAGTCACATTAACTTGTTGGAAATGGTTCCTCAACTCTGGTAAGAATTATATGTTGATATTTTTGAGGTCATAGTATATGACACTTAAAACATTTTTACCAAATTTTAGATTATTTGAAGTCACCACAAAGGCATACCAACTATTACACTGGTATGAGGTTTCCTTAATTGAGGTAATGTTTTAGAGTGAATTTGATTCTAAAATTTGGTGGGATCATAGAACCTAACACTTTTAACCTTTGCATAAAAGTTTAGATCATTTGAAGTCACCATAAATGTGTATCAATTTTTACACTAAATATAGGTTTCTTTACTTGTGGTGGTGTTGTGTAAGGAATTAGATGACGATAATTTACTTTTTTATATAAAATTACATCTAAAATATTTATACAAAATTTCATAACATTTATAATTATTTCATAAACATTATGGGTGTTTCTTTAAGGCTATGCCTATGTCACTTGGCAGAAGGTTCATGACATTTTGGCATATCTTAGTTAAGATTTAAGTCAAAATATTTTGAGTGGTTATAAAAATTATAGTCTAAAAGATATGTTGCAAATATTAACTCAACTGGATAAGTGAAGCCAAAGTTATGATAGTTTTTGTAAATGTCATTCATTTAAAACATGCATTTGCCTAGTCTATAGAAGGTTCATGACCTTGAGAAATAAATTAGGTAAGATTTAAGTTAAAAAATTTAGAGAGGTGATAGAAAATGTATCCTTAAAGTTTTTTTTTTCAAATTTCAGCTCAATTGGATAATTGGAGGCAAAGTTATGATAGGTGTTATGAATGTCATTCAACAAGAAAAATGCATCTATCTAGTTTGATGGTGCAATACCTTGAAGAAGAGTTATGGTACTAATTAGGTTACAAAATATAGTGATTTGATGTGTGTGTGTGTGTGTGTGTGTGTGTGTGTGTGTGTGTGTGTGTGTGTGTGTGTGTGTGTGTGTGTGTGTGTGTGTGTGTGTGTGTGTGTGTGTGTGTGTGTGTGTGTGTGTGTGTGTGTGTGTGTGTGTGTGTGTGTGTGTGTGTGTGTGTGTGTGTGTGTGTGTGTGTGTGTGTGTGTGTGTGTGTGTGTTTGTGTGTGTGTGTGTGTTTCAAATTTTATATCATTTTTATTAAATAATTTAAAATTACAAAAGTTTTAGTAACTACCATTCAACCTATAAATGTCATATGTCAGTGTGCGATACTTGATAGGTTGTTCTTCACTTGAAATGACCTATGGTAAACTTTATTAAGATTTAGATGGTAAAAATTTTATGTGTTATTTAAAAAATATTATTCAATTTATTTTTTAAATTTAATATCAATTTGAATAACATCATTAAGTTTATGGTGGTTTTTCTAAGTATCATTTAGCCTAAAACATCACCTGATAGTTGCTCACAATTAAGTGTCAATATTGAAAATTGAAGGATGAGAGACTCTTTTACATTATGAAAAGTTTATGGAACTTGTATAGACAATAAAAAATCTAGGTATGTTAATAGTAATATATTATTAAGATAAGAAAAGTTTTGGGGGAGAAAATGACATGATAGGAAAGAGCAAAACTCTCCAAGCTCAAAACATAGAGTTGTATTAGTTCAAGAGGAATTGTATGAGAGTGTAAAACTATTTCATGAAATTAAATAAGCCTTTATAATCATGTGTGAGTTTTTTTTATGATATGATTATGTTTTTTCTATAATGTTTTTAGATTAATGAAATGAAAATCTTTTAAGTGTGTCAAGTCTGTGTAAGTGCTAAAAGTGTGACCATAAGTGAATGTCTAACCCTATAAACATAGAGATAAAAGGAGACCTTAAATGTTACTCATATTTATTTTGATAACACCACTCATCATATGAACTATATTGAATCTCAAAATGAGAGTCATCTAAACTATATTTCTCTTTATAAGAGATGTCATACATTATGACCAACTTGATCTATAACAATGGAAGAGGAGGACAAGGAGACTTTGTTTAGGAGTTTTATTTTCAATTTTATAGTGGGAATTTATATTTTTTATTTATGTTGTACACTTAATAGTCTCATTCCAATACTATTTAGGATATTATTTTGAATATACTATGCAATTGACCCTTTCCTTTAGTGTGCAATTTTTGTGCTCAACTACAACATTTTGCTGAGGGGTACAGGGCATAATATGTTGAATATGAATGCATGCATGTTCATAGAATATAAAAATATTATTTTTTAAAAATTATCCTCCATTATGTATTCTAAGATGCTAAATTTTTCTCTTTGATAGGCTTTGAACAAGGGATTTGAAAATGTTGAAGTGCTCAAATAATTCTCTTTTATTTTTTCAAAAAGTAGACCCAAGTTCCATGAGAGAAATAATCAATTAATTTAAGCATATATTTATGTTTTTATAAATTAAAAATGGGGAAGGACATAATATCACTAAGAACCAACTAAAATATGTCACTTTCCCTCAATTTGCATTTTAGAAATGGATTCATGTGTTATTTTCCAAATGTAAAATTTAGACAAATATAATATTTGAAAGAGACTTGTGTAAAATCAATAACCATGTGATGTTTATTAAGGTATTGTAATGAGTGATAGTTGATGTGACCAAAAATACCATGAAAAAATTTACTCAAGTCATTAGCATGTGTAATCATGACTTGTAAAGATTGTGTGAACACAATGTTTTCAAATTTGTATAATCTTATTTGATGATCAATGTTGCCAATGGATATAATAACAAACTAGTCTTTGATATTTATGATAACATTAGTGGGTGTAAAATCAATGGTTTTACCTTCACTTGAATGTGTGATCTAATATATGGACAGGAGGTTTTTAGGAAATTATGTAATGTGGATAACTTTTTTGAATACACCATTATCCATCTCATTTGTCCCTTCACCCTCAACACTTGGAGGGATATAATTGCCACAAAAAATTTAGATGTGTGACGTTTGTCAATATTTATAAATAATGAGTCATCATGCACCATATGTAAATAGGATTATAAATCCATAATCCAATCAAACACAGGTGATATTTTTGTTATATAAATTATTTATCTTGTCTTGGGAGGGGGAAGATACATATTTTTCATCTCTATTTCTAAGTATGCCATTTTCTTGAAACATTGATATTCAACATGGCCTAGTTTCTTACGTAAATTAAAAAACTTTTGGTCTATGTTGTCCTTTTATTTCCCTTTTATTTTTATTTGACTTGGGAAAGGATTATGTTGAGTTGATGGATTACCCTAGGCTTAGGATTTTCATTCCATTTTTTTATTAGCATGGCACTTGTCTTTGTCAAATTTATCTTTTGTCATCATATTAGTTTTAATGATCACCAATTCCTATTGCTTATTACATTTAGATCATATTTCCCCTTTAAAATAAAATATTAATATTATCTCTAAATTTTATCACATAGCTTGTCAAAATTTAGTTCCATATATGTAGATCCCATAGATTATTATCGTGTGTAGTAGATTGAAACAAAAATTGAGTAAGGATGACATAATTTAGAGAAAATAGTCATAATGATTTTTTCATCAGTCTCAATAAGGAGAAGCCTCAATTACTTGACTTAAGTGACTAAGTCCTCAATTTGAGGATATTTATTTGGGATAAGAGAAGTGAGATTGATTTCCAATTTGAATTCCCTCAGTTTATTATGATTTTAAAAAATATTCTCCAATATAGTCCAAAATTTATAAGGTTCCATGATGCCTTGAAAAAGAGACTTCAGTTTAGGGGATATTTACTGACCAAGGATGCCTCTAGATTTATCTGAATGATTTTTACATTTTAATCATTTGATAAGATCTAAATATATAAATTATTCATTAATTACAATGTGGTACAGGCAATTAATAAAGATCATATCAGTACTATATCCTATCCACCTTAAGTAGTTATAACTTGAGAGGCTTATATTTTTATTTAGAAATTGAGAGGGTTATATTTTTATATGTTATCAAAAAAATATCACTATAGGTATTTTTTTTCAAAATGGATCAAAATATATCTCAGATGTTTGCTTTATACCAACATACCCTTTGCACTACCCTATCATTAATTCAACTTAAAACCAGATTTGAAAAATAGTGTTTATGAATGAAAACTAAAATGATAATCATGTAATCTAAATAGAAAATGATTTATATACTATAATTGAACTATAATTTTGTATCTAAATATAACATGAACATAGTGTGCAAAACTTCCATGTATACCTTATATTTATCTATAATTACGATGTTAGTTGTGTTGGATGTGTAATCTCTCTAATATACTAATACTCGGATTAAATAGTGACCAAAACCAAAAGGAAATTGAATATTAAGTTTCCACCATTCATGTAATCACAATATCCCATCTTTGAGGTATGTAGAGAATAACTTCCTAGGGTTAACTACTTACTGGTACACTAGAAAATTAAACTATCAATATGTTTCCTATTGGAAAAAATAAAAATCCTAGGTAGTTTCTATGTACCATGAGGTATGTGGAATCTAAAATATATATAAAATTTTGTCTAATGGATTTAATATTGGGGTTTTACTCCTCTCACCATAGGTTAGTTAAATTTAATTACCACTTTACTAAGAATGATAGTTCCTGTGAGTTTTATAAGTACTGGAATAGAGTTATGGTTTTGACAAAAAAAAGAATACATGTCCAAATAATTTGTAATATCTATAATATAGCAGTGACTCATAAATCTTAATATAGGATAATTTTTTTAAAAACATATATTATAAGTGATTGTAAAAATTCAACCCAATTCATAATTTTTTTAATTTTTGGTTCTAATTTTTGTGTAACTAAAAAACACCAAACATATGTTGAACATATACTTGATACAGAAGGAGATTTTTATGACTAATCTAAGATACACCATCTAGTAAATATTTAGGTGTGAGGAACTTCAATTTTTTTTATGAATCCTAAGGTGGCCTAAAATTGCCATACAAAGGCCAAATGATGTAGAGGTCATCACAGATATTTTCTAGTTAGATAGAAACATTAATAAATATAATAATTTAACCCTAACTATATCCACCTATCTATGATCCTTACTTAACTCTAATACCTACAATTGACAACTTATAAATTCAACCTTCTCAATCTCCTCTTACCTCTCAAACTACTCACAAGGTAAAATGCCATTCTCTTTCTTATATATGCACTAATTATTTTTGACTCAATTTAATATTTGCCTTTATACTTCTTTAAACATTTTAAACTCATCCATTCCCCTCATTACATTCACCTTGTTTCATTTAATCACACTTACACTAGTCTTCATTGGTGTTCAAACTTCTTTAGGACAAATTACCTCAATCTTGATCTATATATGAAACATTAATCATAGATAATATATATTATGGTTAATAAAACCTTTTTAATACCCATCACACTCATTTACCACCTCAACTTATTTCTACCCTTCTTGAACTCTCAACCTCACTTATCTCCTTGTAGCCTTTTTTAGGCTTAATTGCATAGTAAAAACTAATATAGCCACATACTAATAAACTACCATAAATTTTTGATAACCTATATGGTATTAATATCTTATACAAAGTTTCATGGCATAAATATATCATTATACTTATTTTGTAGTCACTTACTAGGCTCGGTTAGGCCTAATTAAGTCTTTGTCAACCTACAATACACACAATCATCAATTTATGTATGTACACTTCCTGTACAATACTAAAACCTTGTAAATATCTTAAAGGACCTATTCCCCCATATTTTCACAAATATTTATGGCTTTTTGCCATTTCATTCTCTTCTAATCCTCATTTTTCTATAGAAACCCTAGCACAGGGTTCAAAACAATCTATATGCACTCGAGAAGGGTAAAAAATGATTTTCAAGATTTATGTAGGGTTTCACACAACTTTAAAGATTACTCAAGGTCTATACCATCATATTACACCATTTAAAATAATTAATAAATTCTAATTAACTGTGCAATTATATTTGAATACTACATGACTATGTTTAATTACAAAGAGACAACTATGCTTATAGCATTTGAAATAGTTTTCTATCCACTATAAACTTGGTTAGGCTTTGTGCAGTGGCAATTTACCAATCCCACTTTGTTTGATGGTTTGAAACACCTTTATTTCCAATTTATATTTGATTCTATATTGATTGTGTATTTTTCACAGTGGTCTGCATGACTATGTGCATTGTCTTAAGAAACTTATGTATGTATTCAAACCTATTAATTCATATCAAGACCTTAAATAAGATATAAAGGATAGATTAATATTATATAACACTTGTGTTTAAACTCAATTACCAATAGTCCTTCTCACATGGAATGCATATATAGTATTTATTATCATAGAATCCAATCTTATAACAAAGTTAAGAAAGTAAGGACACTCTTTCAAATTATAGAATCAACACATCATCTTTAGTCATCAAAATAAATGAAAAAAAATTAAATTATCTTTCTCAAGTAAGGCATTGAACTCCACAAGTTTTCAAAGGTTCTTCTTTAATATTCAATATTCTTAACCAATACTTACATAATAGAGCCTATGGGCATAGTTCTATATTTCTTGAGTTTCCTCAATTCTTTATTCAAAATCCTCTCTGATTCCTTCTCTCACACTTATCCTCTTCCTCTTCTTACTCACTAATCACAATAATTACTTATTCAAAAATACTCCAACTACCCTAGCTACCTTTTGAGTTGTCTAATGTAGTAAGGAAAGACACATCATTTGTGTGTTTAAATGTAGTTAGGACTCAACATAACATAACTTATAACAAGTACAAAAAAAAAACTTAAACACTCTTAAAGACCCTGAAGACACAAATTCATAACATCTTGACCTTTTACAATACTAATAAACTTGAGAACCAATACAAGATATTTCAAATATTTGAAATGATCATTTAGGTACGAAAATGCCTAAGTGGGTCAAATTCAAATTTGATAACACTCTAACACCTAATAATGATTCCTACAGACCTAACATGATTGTATCTACTTGTTAATGACTCAAAATATGTGAAATAGATCATTATTTACAAATGGCAGTGATGTTCTTGCATCACCAAATTAGGACATTATGTAAAATGACAAATTATTATAAATGATAAGATCTTTTGTATGGTAAATTTTTAGGTTTAAATGATAACTTTTATTTTTTACACAATTCCCAAGGTAGTCTAAAACTACCATGGAGGTTGAATCAATAATTTACATAAAATGACAATTTTTTATAGAGGCAAAAAGCTACCATATAATGTTTTTAGATCAAATAGAGAATTTTTATTTATTTGAACCCTTAGTATCCCACTACATCCACTAATTTATGATACAACAAGATCCCCTAAGGGTGAGGTGAGAGCATAAGTTTTGTGTTTTTATTAATCCATAAAAATATGTGTTTGAAACTCAAAATAAAAATGTATATCTAAAAATTAAACATGCATGTAGAACAAGGTGAAGCTTTAATAGTTCTAATACCATATTAAATCACTGGATAACATCCAAAATCATGTTATCTACCATAATACTTACACCCAAAATACATGAAATGATTTAAATAAATGAAATATTTAAATGAAAATAATACTTGAATGTACCACACGTATCATGATTACCTCTTTAGATTAAAAAGCTCTGGCCTAATTTACGAGAATAATAATAACTCTCTTCAAAATTGAGTACCTCAAGTACTAGCTTTGTATGCTCTTACATAGATAATAGAAAGTCTAATATAAGGTTTGGAAAGTATTTACATTTTATAAAAAGTATTATTAAGATAATAATTTACTAATAATAATAAAAATGAATCAAGTTAATGACTTGATTGATACTCTTATGTAATAATAGTTTGTGGATAATTGTGCACCAATTAGTGACTATCCATGAATTATTATACAATGAGTATTACAAGTACATCTTAAAATCATACAATCATGTATGAGTAAACATATTAGTTAATAATGAGATATGCAATGGTGAAGGACATGGAGAAGGAGTCAATGAAGTACAATCTAGAAGGAAATGACATTGGTGTAGGTTAAGGAAAGGTGGATGTCAATGTGTGGTAAATAAATATTTAAAACCCCAACTCAAAGAGGGAGAAAAGGAATGGAGATGTATAAAGTGAGACCATGTGGGCCACCAGATTTGATGTTATGTTAGTGGAAACTCTGACACAAGGAATCTCAATGGAAAAAATGTAAGAAATATGACCCTGTTATCCCCAAGGCAATTCTAAGAAATTCATCTTGGTGTAATAAATTAAAGGGATCAATGTATAATAAGGAGATAAAACTATTGTAATATATAAAAAACCATAAAATATGGTAGAATTATACACATTGAAATCACTCTAACACTCATAAATTGTGCCTCTTCAAGGATGAACCAGGCCTTAGTAAGAAAGTTCATGGGTGCTAGATGAAATATAGATACCTTCAAATCTTGGGCAAAGGTAAAATGGATCACGAAGGGAAATATGAAAATTACATAAATTGGAAAATGTATTACTTATGATTATATCTAATAACTTAGAGGATAGTGCTAATATTCTAGCTAGAGGTCTATGGTTCTTTGAAAAATTAGGTCTTTCATATAAGTAATGGGAACTAGGTTTTGAGACTAAAAAGGAAAATATAAATCAAATGCTCATCTGGATTAAACATCAAAGTCTCCTAGTAAATTTTTGTGAAGAGGACCTATTTGAAAGCATATCTAAATCATTTGGTTATCTTATAGCCTTAGATTTAACTACCAAGGCACGAATGGGAATTATTCATGCCAGATTCAATGTGAATGCTTTTGTCAACCAGGAGTTACCAAAATCTATAGTGTTTCATACACCTTTAGGAGTCAGAAATTATAATATTGAATTTGATAGATCAATATTGATGTGTGAAAACTACCATAAATTAGGATACTCAGTAAAAGTTTTCCACTCGAGCTCAAATATTTTGGCATGGGAGAGAAAGAGTGGAGTTTCTTTCAAAAATCTAGAACTAGAGAACTCTCATACAAATACAAATGTTAATGTTCTTATTACATAATATATCATATGAGAAATTTTAGTTTTAGGAGAGGAAAATTTTTATCATTATAGACATAAATATTGATTCAAATAAATAGAACACAACTTAGTCAATTAGAGTATAAAGTTTAGACTTTTTTGAACATGTCCTATTAGATATGGTGAAGCAAGTTGCCAAGAAAGAGGAAGTGTTGGAAAAAGATTAATTAGTTCATAAAATAACCTTTTGGAAAAAAAATGAAAACAAGATAAATATTAGACAAATCCAAAATAAATTTCATATATTGATTCAGGATATAGATGTGAAGGATTGGAATGAGAATGATTCAAATCTAGAGGAAAACATATAAAGTGAAGCTGATATAGTGGAAAGAGGGAATGAGGAAAACAATGAACATAAGTTGATAAAGAGTACCCAAAATAATAACTTAAATTTGAAATCAATGTCTTCAATAGTTACTAGGAGTGTAAAAGGCCCATATATAAAAACCCCACCTAAAGTAGGCAAATCATCCAAAAAGATGACACTCCATAAATTAAATCAATTTGATATAGCAGATGGAACTCAAATGACTCTCCTTTTCAAGGGGGGCACTTCATCTCAATAATGGTCTTAATGTTGATCCTATCCTAGAACATAAGAGGGATGCACAATATAGGTAAGTATAAGGTCTTTAGAGATTTTAGAAAAAATAATAAGGTTATTGTTTTGACCATTCAAGATTCAAAAATTGAAGAAAGCTATTTTTTGAAATATAAAAAGGGGTAATGGAATGAAGTTGAAGTGGTTTGCATTAGTGTTTTAGGAGCCTCTAGAGGTCTGATTACTTTTTGGGATCCCTATTGATGATTTTAAAATTGCGCTTTGTAATAAACACCAACAATGGGAAGTTTCAAGATGTGGGACTTGCGACTTGAAATGACCTCCAGATTTTTGAGAAGCTGGTTCTTCTTTATATTGAGTAGATACTGGGAAAAGGGATGTGAATTTTAATTAGAAATACAAATGCAAGAAAGGAAATCTAATCTATGGCAATGCGCCTAAATGTAATTCAACCTTAATCCTAAGCACAGTGAGACTATATGTAAGATTCATTTACATTTAAGAGGAAACAAGTGCATGATCAATGTAAAAGATGGAAACAATAGAAATAGAGGCTCATAACATAGACTACTTTTACAGTGATATAGAAAATGTCAACAAAGGCATAGGGTTCAATCTTCTTATTTTAATTTTTCAGTCATTTAAGAGGCACAAAAACACGTACAGTTATATAAACCTTTCAACTCAAGAAAACAAGACAAAATAAAATGACATTCCTAATCACGGTTCTAGAAAGTCTACAGCCTAGACTACTTTTGCAAATAACATAGAAAATATCAACAAAGGCATAGGATTCAATCTTCTCATTAATCCTCTAGTCACATAAGAGGCATAGAAACACGCATAGTTACATAAACCTTCCAACTTAAGAAGATAGAACAAAATCAAATGATATTACTTAGTCACAACTCTAGAAAGTCTAAACTCTTTACAATTTTTCTCTCTAAAAAATTCTCTTTGATATCTGATTCTTAGTTTTTTTTGGTGATCTCTGCACCCTTATTTATAGCCTTGGATTCACTCTAGATTGTCTGCTTGTTCCCAATCTAATGGCCCAATTGAAATCTCACCGAACTGGAAGTGTCTAATAGAAGATATCTTATAGATTCTAAAATATGCTTTGTCTTCTGGTAGTTCATTGGCTAAAATAGATTGCCAGATGCTCCCTTCTCTTAAACGCTAGACAACACTTAGCCAATTCTTTGAAAATCTTCCTATTGCTTAGGAGACACTAGAAAATGACACCTGGCATGTTCTATAACACCTATTGAAGACACATGACACTTTTTGCATAACTTATACTCTTTTGTGTCTTTGCTCAAGATCATTCCACCTTTGACACTTGTTGCTATCCGCTTCCTTGAAACTTCAATAGCTTAAAAGAAAATAAGACCCATAGGGATAACTTTAAAAGGGACACATGGATAGGTGTCAATCTCTGCTGCTTCATTAAAGGACACATGGCAATCTCTACTTTACTTATCTAGGATTTGTGGTAGTCTCCACTTCTTTTAGATACCCTTTTAGAAGCCTATGGAAGATGACAAGTGGTGATCTCCACTTCTTTGTTTATACCATAGAAACAAATGGGTCTCATTTCACATTTACACGGACAACAACACTTGGCGGCTTCTACTTGCTTAAGAAACAAAACTTGGGACCCACCATAGTCTTTGTTATATCAGTGAAGCAAAATAAAGATAATTCAAATCACAACACATGGTGGCTTCCACTCTCTTCTACTGGGATATGTGGCATCTTCCATTGCTTATAGAAAAGCAAATTTGAGACCTTCTATGAGTGCCACTTGGCACTTTTCACTTGATCCTGATACTTAGCTTGTTAAAACCTTTCACTAAAAAGAGATGAAATTCAAGTGTCGATATGAAACTGTGGATGATGACACTTGGCACATTCTACTGAGTCACTATGAGATACATGGCATTTTTTGACCAACTCATAGAAAATATGAAAGTTGCCTCGGATGATGACACTTGGCAGTTTCCACTTTACTTTCAACACTTAGACAAAAAAGTAATAAAAGGAAATTAGAGCCCGTGCTCTATTTCAAAACTTCCCTATCTCAAACCAAAGTACATGAGAACATCGATCTAGATCATACATTGCTGAAAATTAGAATGAAATGTAGAGTATTTTTACTCTACAGTTATTGGTGACCCCAAGGACTTTTGAGCCTGCTCAAAAAGAATCTACAACTCTCGCATGATTTGAAATCACTACAAAACTCAGTTTTAACTAAAATATTTCAAATAGATTCCATTTACAAGAATATCTTCAGGTTCACCTTCCATCATTTCTAGTTCAAATGAATTTTGTTGTTTACATGCCAAAATTTTATAAGGGCCAGTCCATAATGCTTCAAACTTAGTGTGTTGACCTGGTTTGGTGGCTCTATCATCCCATTTTAAAACAATTGAGCATGTTTCAAAATGGGGATTTGAAGTCCTTTTATCAAAATAATATTTAACTATTTTTTGATGTTTTATCAATGAATCATGTGCTGCATCCCTCTTTTCTTGAACTTCTAGAAGTTCTGTGAGTCTGCCTTGCATGGGGCCATTTTCTTCAATTTCCATCTGTTTGATCAATTGAAGAGCAAGAATCTCCAAGCTTAGGGGAATTACAGTAGGTTTCCCATATACTAATTCATATGGAAACATTTTGATCACCTGTTTAGGCGTAATTCTATCAGCCCATAGTGCTAAATTAAGCACTTTATGCCATTCCTTGTGATGATCAGCCCCTATTCTTTTGATGAGTCTAATCAAGTTCTTATTAGTTGATTCTACCAAACCATTACCCTGAGGGTAATAATTAGAAGAATTTTTTAGATATATTCCATGCTTTAATGCAAATTCAGATACTTTGGACCCTAAAATTGCTTTAGCATTATCTGAAATTATGGTGTGAGGAGCCCAAAAATGAGTAGTGATACTCCCTAGAAAATCTAGGATCACATTTTTTGTGGCTTCCTTGAGTGGCACTGCCTCAGTCCATCTGGTGAAATAATATGTGGCTATTAAGATCCATTTGTGACCCATACTAGATATTGGATTTATCATTCCAATGAAGTCAAGACACCATTGATCAAAAGGTTCATCCACAATTATAGGGCTAAGAGGCATTGTTGCATTCCTTCTCATCCCCACATAATATTGACAAGATTTACATTTTTTAACCAGCTGATAATAATCTATAAATAAAGTAGGCTAGAAATAACCTTCTTCACTTATCTTTATAGCTGTGGTCTTTGCAAAAAAATGTCCACCAGATACTCCATGATGCATGTCATGTAGTATTTTCTTAGCCTCGTATTTTTCTACACATCTCAACAATTTGCCATCATAATTTCTTCTAAAAAGAACCTGTTCAATTAAAACAAAATGAACTCCTTGCATCTTATAGTATCTTCTCTTATTTTGAGGGATTTCTCTTGGGTAAATCCCATTTTTCATAAAATGAATTCTGCTTGTGACCCAAGATTCCTGATCAACTTCTTGTATTCTCAATACAATTTCTTCTTCTATTCCTAAATTTATCTCTTCAGGTATCATCTTTTCAAGCTTTTGAGTCATCTATTAACACAAACAACTACCTCTGACTAATTTAGCGGGTTTGACTTCTACATCATATTCCAAGATCTTAGCTATCCAATTTTCTCTTTTTTCATTAATTTCACCCTCCATGATGTATTCTCTAAAACTTAGATGTGCTACAAATATCATAATTTTACTTCCTGATACTATATGCCTAAACGTTTTGAGAGATTTTACCATAGCATATGCTTGTTTTTCCACAAAGTTATATCTGGTTTCATATTCTCTAAGTGTCTTTGATAAAAATGCTATTAGATGTTCTCCCTCCTGCTTATCATCCTTTTGTGTTAGAACAGCAAAAATATTGATCTCTCCTCCATATACATACATTATAAAAGGCTTAGAAAAATCTAGGTTTCTAAGTACTGGAGCTGTTGAGATAGCTTTCTTGACCTCTTCAAAGGCTTGACTTCCTTCCATAGTCCACTTGAAAATTAGGTCTTTTTTCAACAAAAGTGTCACTGGTCTTACTAAGCCTACAAAGTCAAATATGAACCGACTGACGAAATTAATCTTTCCCAAGAAAGATTGAATTACTTTCTTATTGACTGGAAGAGGTAAGCTCATTATAGCTGCCACTTTTTCTAGGTCTATGGAAACTCCTTCTTTAGATACTATATGCCCCAATAATTTTCCTTGAGGGATAGCAAAGATACATTTCTTAGGATTCAAGGATATTCCAAATTCTTGACATTTTTTAAACACAGCTTCTAAATGATCAAAATGATCAGTAGCATTCTTTGAAAAAATAGTAAGATCATCAAGATAAATCAGGATGATTTTATTTATCAGTTCCCCGAATGCAACATCTATAGCTCTCTGAAAAGTGGCTCCAGCATTTGATAGGCTAAATGGCATATTAGCATATGCAAATGTTCCCCATTTGTTAGTAAAATCAGTTTTTTATTGGTCTTATTTAGCCAACCAAATTTGATTGTATCCAAATAAACCATCTAGCAAAGAGAATCTCTCTGATTCAGCCATAGTTTATAGATTTTTTTCCATGGATGGCAAGGGATAGTGATCTTTCAAAGATGCTTTGTTTAGATCTCTAAAATCTACACAAAGTCTTATATCACCATTTGTTTTCTTAACTGGTACCAGATTTGATACCCAAGTTGAGTGTTTGATTGGAAAAATTATTTTAGAATCTAAATTTTTTTGTAACTCGTCTATCATTAGAGGCTCAATTCTTGGATTCACTAGCCTCTATTTTTGTCTGACAGGCTTAGATCTTTCATTTAGTTCTATTGTGTGCTGAATGATGTCTCTATTATATCCATGAAGGTCTTCATAGCTCCAGGCTATGACTTTGTCATATTTTTTGAATAATTCAATTAGCCTTTCCTTTTTCTCTTTGAGTTGTAGATTTTCCAACTTTTAATATTTTCCCTTCACTCACCTATATTTCAGAATAGTCTGCTTTGTTTGCTTGGAACCTTTTCTTCTCCAGGCTTACATCTTCTAGATCAAAAAGGCTCTCTAAAGTGATTAAACCTTTGGAAAGCTTATTATTCTTTAATTGTATAATTTGATCCTCATATGCCTCTTCAATCTTTGGTTGTAATTGATCAACAAATTCCCTTGATTATTGCAAGAATGAGAGTACTTGGGAATCATTCTCAAATACTTAGCAATTCTCATCATTATCAGAAATAACTGGCCTTATTATAACCTTTACTGACTCATTATTAACTAATAGGCCAGTTGTTGGATCAAACTATGAACCAATCTGTGCCATCCTATTAGCTTCAAAAATTTTTGAATCTTGGGAACTACTTCAATATTAAAAGCTTCAAAATCTTCTATTAAGTCCCAAATTCTGTGCTTATAGGATTTCATTCTAACATTCTTTGTTATTGTCTTTTCTCTAATTTTCTTTACTACTAATTCTGAATCTCCTTTTACTATTAGATTCTTTATTCCCTTTTTATTGGCTAATAGGAGCCCATCTACTAAAGATTCATACTCAACATCATTATTAGTGCAAGCAAATTGAAAATGGATAGCTCTTAAAATTTTCTCACCATTTGGAGCAGTAAGACAAATTCTTGCTCCAGCACCATTTTTACTTTTGGCCCCATCAAAATTTAAAGTCCATATTTCTAATTTTTTTTGGATCCTTGAGTAATTGGTGTCTCTTCTCTTAAAACATTTGGGATTTCATGGTCCTCATCAAAAATAACATAAGTGCCCAAACCATTAGAGTTATAATTTTCATATGGGTTACTATGTGTCATAGCTAATAACTGTTTATTTTCTTTTTCCTGATTATGCTTAGTCTAGTCACCTATCTTAGCAAAATGGAATGAATCTGGTTTGGATTTGCTTACCTCTGATTCATTGTTCACTAAGGCTATTGTCTGCAGATGAACTATGTCTTTGAGCTTTCTTTTATCAGCAGGTCCTTCAGTATATTTGGGCATTGCTTGATTTTGAAGAGCTTCTTGTAATAGTGTCCTTTGTTCAAGAATAGTTAACATGTCCCAAATTGATACTTGTGCTAGGTTCATCTTTAGCTAATCCACCACATTCATTTGCCCAAAAGTTTGAATTCTTGGAAGATTAATATATCTTCTCTTTCTTTGAACTTGTTCAGGAACTTCTTGATTCTGCACTGGCTGAAGCATTTATTGTCTAACAACTATGTGTTGATGACATTGAAATGAAGGATTCTCCATAACTTCATTTTTTACAAATTTGGGTTGTTCTAGCATTCTTCTCTTTGATCTAGTATAGTAATCTGATTGCACCACTAGTTTCTTGGAAACATAAGCTTCATTCAAAAATGCTGGTTCTTCATCTTCAACCCATGAGAACAAAGCATATTATGGGGCTATTTCTTCCTCTTGTTGCAAGGACATCCCTTGCATGAGACACTAAGACTGAATTCTACATACCTGAAGACTAATAGGCTTGATTGTCACTGAAACTTGCAAACTGAGCATCCATTCTTCTTTGCTCTGCCACCTTTTGGTGTAAATTACGGATAGGACAATCTCTAGTTGTATGATCATTATTTCAAGGGAAACACCAGGCATTAGTATTATCCACATAGTTATTTTTCCTTAGAATAATCTCCCTATTTGAATTGGGAGGAATAGTCTGCGAGGGGGTGGGGACTGTAACCAATTGGTTTGCTTGTTGATGGTTAGTTTGTCTTAGAGGACCATGGTATTGGTTTGGTTGAGATGAAAATTTGTTTCCTTGATAGCCTTGATATGGAGGCTTAGGGAAAGTATTTTGCTATCTTTTTATATTGATCAGCTCATTAGAAAATGTCCTTAGGATATACTTGATATCATCCAGCTCAGATGACCGAGAGGGGACAATTTCTTTAACAGATGATTGAGGATATGTATACATAGACACAGGTGGGGCTATATATTTAGGGGCTTATTGAGGTTATGATAAGGAAATTTTTGGGAACATGGGCATGGGAGGTCTTGGAGGTAACTTTCTAGCATCTATTAAATTGTTCTCAGCTCTGACTGCATATACATAAGCCTCTGGCAAAGTGTGTCCTCCAAGTGACTGAATCATAATAGATATATCTGGATTCAAAGCCTTAAGATAAAATACTATAGTCATACCTGGTAATGGTCTAGCTATAGTAGGGATTATTCCCTAGGTCTTTTAAAATCTGGAATTGAAGTCCATCATGGCTTCTTGTGGTGTCCTTTGAATGGTAATTAATTGATGTAACAAAGAAGACTTATCACCCTTCTCTTCAAATCTTTCAAAGAAAATATCTTTGAGTTGATCCCATGTAGATATTGTATTTGGGGTCAAAGACCGATATCATTATAGAGCCTTCCCTTTAAAATAAGTGGCTAATAATCTTATGGACACATTTTACTGTGTGACAACATGTATAACACATACATCTGATACATCTTGCAGATGTTCCTCAGGTGTTTTAAAGTCTTGCCCACTAAATTCAGGTAGAGCTTTTAGGGCATTCACTGGGATAAGGTCCCAAGTGGTTGGTGGTATTGGGAGAATCAAGGTACTGCTAGTGTTCTAGCTCGCATAATTTCTTGGGGGTATAGGGGCTTTCATATTTGCTCTGGGTATTGGTACAAACTAGCTGGCTCTTCTTCTTGGACTTGTTACCAAAGTTGGTAAAATAATACCTAGATTTGTCACAGATTGTGATTTGGTTACTGGTCCATAGCTATGACTCCTCGTATCTCTTTGGTTCATATGATCTTGAAAGAAACTTCAATATTGGTCCCACCGAGCATGCCAAAAATTGTTGATGATTTTAAAATTATGCTTTGTAATAAAAACCAACAATGGGAAGTTTCAAGATGTGGGACTTACAACTTGAAACAACCTCCAAATTTTGGAGAAGCTGGTTCTTCTTTATATTGAGTAGATACTGGGAAAAGGGATAGGAATTTTAATAAAAAACACAAATGCAAGAAAGGAAATTTAATCTATGGCAATGCACCTAAAAGTAATTTGACCTTAATCTTGAGCACAGTGAGACTATATGTAGGATTCATTTACATTTAAGAGCAAACAAGTGCATGATCAATGTAAAAGATGAAAACAATAGAAATAGAGGCTCATAGCATAGACTACTTTTGTAGTGATACATAAAATGTCAACAAAGGCATAGGGTTCAATCTTCTTATTTGAATTTTTAAGTCATAAAAGAGGCACAGAAACATGTACAATTATATAAACCTTTCAACTCAATAAAATGAGACAAAAGCAAATGACATTCCTAATCACGGTTCTAGAAAGTCTACAGCCTAAACTACTTTTGCAAATGACACAAAAAATATCAACAAAGGCATAGGATTCAATCTTCTCATTAATTCTCTAGTCACATAAGAGGCATAGAAACATGCACATTTACATAAAACTTCCAACTTAAGAAGATAAAACAAAAGCAAATGAAATTACTTAGTCACAGCTCTAGAAAGTCTAAACTCTTTACAATTTTTCTCTCTCAAAAATTCTCTCTGATATCTGATTCTTAATTTTTTTGGGTGATCTTTTCACCCTTATTTGTAGCCTTGGATTCACTCTAGATTGTTTGCTTGTTCCCAATCTAATGGCCCAACTAAAATCTCACCAAACTGGAAGTTTCTAACAAAAAATATCTTATAGATTCTGAAATGCTTTGTCTTTTGGCAGTTCATTGGCTGAAACAAATTACCAGCTGCTCCCTTCTCATAAACACTAGATAACACTTAGCCAATTATTTGAAAATCTTTATATTACTTAAGAGACATAGAAAAAAGACACCTGACATGTTCTGCAACACCTATTGAAGACACATGGCACTTTCCGCATAACTTATACTCTTTTGTGTCTTTGCTCAAGATCATTCCACCTTTGACACTTATCTCTATTTGCTTCCTCAAAAATTCAATAGCTTAAAATAAAATAAGACCCATAGGGATAAATTTAAAGGAACACATGGACAGGTGTCAATCTCCACTGCTTCATTAAAGGACACATGGCAATCTCCACTTTACTATCTAGGATTATGTGGTAGTCTTCGTTTCTTTTAGATACCCTTTTAGAAACCTATGAAAGATGACACATGGTGATCTCTTATTCTTTGTTTATACCATAGAAACAAATGGGTATCATTTCACATTTACACGGATAGTGACACCTAGCGGCTTCTACTTGCTTAAGAAACAAAACTTGGGACCCACCATAGTCTTTGCTATATCAGTGAATCAAAATAAAGATAATTTAGATTGCGACACATGGTGGCTTCTACTCTCTTCTTCTGGGATATGTGGCATCTTCCATTTCTTGTAGAAAATAAAAATTGAGACCTTCCATGACTGCCACTTGGTGCTTTCTGCTTGATCCTGATACTTAGCTTGTTAAAACCTTTCGCTAAAGAGAGAAGAAACATGGGTGCCTATATGAAACCGTAGATTATGACACTTGGTGCATTCTTCTAAGTCACTATGAGATACATGACACATTCTGACTAACTCATAGAAAATATGAAAGGTGCCTCGAACGATGACACTTGGCAATTTCTGCTTACTTTCAACACTTAGACGAAAAAGAAACAAAAGGAAATTAGAGCTCGTGCTCTATTTAAAAACATCCCTATCTCAAACCAAAGTATGCAGAAACATCGATCTAGATCATACATTGATGAAAATCAGAATGAAACGTAGAGTATTTTTACTCTACAATCCCATGTAACTCATAGGAGAATCCATCCCCAAATCACAACATCATGTCATGGTTCTCTTCGTTGAAATCATAGAGAACAAACAATGGATTTTATCTAATATGTATTCTCCTAACACAAGGATGGCACATAGAAAATTGTGGGAAGATATTAAATCCTTCATAAATAATTTCTCTCAAATCCCATGCATTTTGGTTGGAGATTTAAACTCGCCCTTGCACTTGGGAGACAAAAAGGTGGTAATTCAATTTATATGGATAGCATGGATGATTTCTTCTCATTAAATGATGGCTTTGGTGTTATGGATCTTATCCTTAGAGTATCTAAGTTCACTTAGTATAATCAGAGACTCGGTGAAAATCTTATTCAGTGTTGTTTTTATATAGTGTTTATTTCTTTAGATTGGATGCAACATAAAGACCTTATTTTAAAATCATTGCCAAAAATTGGTTCTGACCACTCCCCATTGGAATTAAGCATCACAAATAAATATGCCAAGGAATCCAAACATCCTTTTTGCATGAAACATATGTGGTTCACACACCTGGATATTTAGGACAAAATGGCAGAATGGTGGACAAAAAGTGATATAGGTTTGGCCATGTTTAATCTAGCAAAAAATTTCAAGAAGGTCAAACTTAATTTTAAATAGTGGAATAAACATGTCTTCAAAAAGGTTCTTGGACAATAAAAGTTCATCAAAGAGGACTTAGACAAGTTAGAGGAATAAATCAAGGATAAGGGGTATGACTTAGACATTCAAAGTAAATAACAATAATTTTTATGTGAGTATCACAACATAGTGGCTAGAGAAGAATCTCTTCGAAGGCAAAAATCTAGAAATATATGGTTAAAGGAAGGTGATAGGAATACTATATTTTTTCATTTGTTTATGCTCAAACATAGGAAACGTAATGACATAAGGGAGATAATTAATAGTGAGGAATAACTATCTTCATATGAGGAGGAGATTAAACAAGCATGTGTCCTTTTCTATAACAACATGTATAAAAATGATTTTAAAAAAACATTGGTTTTGAGCAAGAATTTTTGAATGTAATCCCGGAGGTGATCATTCAAGAAGATAATGAAATGTTAATGGATACAAACAATAATGAGGACCTTAATTTTTTCATTTATAGAATGAATGTGGATAAGGCCCTTCATCTTGATGGGATTCCAATTTCATTTTTTGAAGACTTTATGGTATATTATTGGTGAAGATGTAGTTGCATCTATAAATGAATTTCTTGAATCTGATCAGTTGCTCAAAGAATTCAATCATACTTTTCTTATGATCATTTATAAAAAATAAGGGGTAGTTAGTTTATTTGAATTTTGGCCCATTAGTCTTTGTAACTCTTTCTATGAAATCATTACCAAACTCATTACTCTAAGGATGCAAATAAGCATGGAAAACATTATTCAATATCAACAAGGTGGCTTCATTATAGGAAGGCAAATCTAAGATGGAGTTATTATTGTTCATGAATCTATATACTCTATGTATAAAGGTAAAAAAACATCTATGATCCTAAAATTAGATATAGCCAAGTCATATGATATACTAGACTAGAGTTTTCTCAATAGAGTGATGAACCAATTTGTCTTCAAAGACAAATTCAGAAAGATCATTAGAATTTGCATTTGCGCTTGCATGTTTTATATTTTGGTTAATGGTGTGGTCCAAGGATTTTTAAGGAGTGATAAAGGAGTTTGTCAATGAGATCCTTTGACACTATTTATTTTCATCATCATGGTAGAATCATTAAGCAAATTCATATCCAAGGCATTGATAGATGAGAAATTAAGAGGTTTTAAACCAGCCAAACATGTTAATCCTGACACATCAATAATTTGAAGATGATGTTATCTTACTGGTTGAAGATTTGATACAAGAAGCAAGGACTATAAAAAGTATTTTGGTTATGCATGAAAAGGTTTCTAATTAGAAGATCAATTTTGATAAGAGCTCGATTTATTTATTCAACACCCTATTGACTAAAAAAAATAGGATAATTATTTTATTGGGGTGCCAAATTAAAGAATCCCTTTCACATACCTTGGAATGCCACTCATCAGTAATCAACTCTAGATTAATGCTTGTAATTTGTTGACTGAAATATTTCAAAAGAGGCTTGTAGGATGGAAAGTTAAACTCTTACAACATCTTACAAAGTCTCTTGGTTTATATTCTATCTTTATTAAAATTTCCCAAAGGAGTGGAAGATAAACTTATCAAGATTTAAAGAAATTTTCTTTGGTCTAAGACTAAGGAAAAAAGCAAATTTGACTTGATTACATGGAACAAATTTTGTAACAACAAAACTTATGGTAGTTTAGGCATCAAAAATCTTCAACAGATCAACAAAGCCTTAATTTATAAATTCATTTGGAGATTAATAACTACTAAGTCTATCTGGGGAAAGATTTTATCCTCAAAATAATTTTAAGGAAGGAACCAAATTGATATCCTAGATGAAGAGCAATTTGTGAGAGGGTCACATATTTGGATTTTTTTAAATGATAACAAAGAGTTAATAATTGAAGGTTCTAAATGGAAATTAGGTGACAGTAGGAGAATATATTTTTGGAAGGATAAATGGAGCATGGATTTGATTACACTATTGAGGTATATTGGTCTTCAAATATAGGAAAATTTGAGGCAAAAATATGGGGAGAATGTTGCAGATTATTAGAAAATTAAGGAGGGAACTAGCTATTAAAAAGAACTAAGTCTAGACGACATTAATAAAAATGATAAGATGAGGATATATGAGCTAAATAATGTACTGTGAATCATTCATATTCTAGGGTTTGATATAGAAGATAAGTTGGTTTGGAATAATTCTTTTAATGGCTAATATAGTGTCAAAGAAGGATATGATCTCATGTCTTAGGAACATGAAAATGAGGTTAATTGGAAATGGGTGTGGGACAAATTTCTTACTCTAAAAGTTTTATTTTTAATTTGGGTTTCCATCCAAAATAATATCTTAATTTTTGACAACATGAGTAAAAGAGGACTCATCATTACTAATCGATGTGTATTGTCTGAAAAAGGGAATGAAACTATTTTTCATATTTTCGTTAATTATTCCTTTACACAAAAAGTGTGGAGTTTATTATGGAAAAATTCAATATTTCATGGGTAAAACTTGATTCTCTCATGAAATTTTGGATGTCTTGGATCTTCCCTTTCAATAAATCTCATCTCAAACAACTATGCAATCTAACCCTACCACATATCATATGGGAGATTTGGGGAGCTAGAAATTACAAAATATTCAAGGATAAGAAGTTTAATAGAAAGGAAATATCTAAAATAATCTTTATGTTTATAAAATAAAAATACAAGTCTATACAAATCAATAAATTCCAAAATATGCATTCCTATGAACATATTCCAACTCAAAACTGGCGAATAAACATTTCAGACCTAGGGAAACCAAACCTTATGGCTGAAATAAGAAAAAGAACAAAGTGAAAATCTCCACTTTAGGTATGGTTGAAGATAAACGTTGATGGAGATTCAAAGGGGAATACATGAGTTGTAGGGGGTGGGGGTATAATCAAAAACCCTAAAGGTAAGTTAATTGTAGTATATGTGGGAGATATGGGTCTAAAAATGAATCATTAATCTAAAGCTTTGGCATCAATTTGAGGAATCAGATTGGATAAGCAAATAAATTCTCAAAACCTTCTAGTAGAGGGTGACTCCATAAACATTATTAATTATATAAATGATAACAACCCTTAATGTTTGTTAAACAAGCATGTCATTGATGAATCCAATAAATTTCAAATTCCTTCCAACAAGTGTATAACCAACATACGTATAGAGAAGGTAATGTGATTACTAAATGGTTTGCTAATGGGGGAGCCAGTAATGTTGGTTATAATACTTGGTTTTGTTATGAAGACCTCCCTAGGGAGTTGGTTTTAAAATTCACCAATGAAGGTAAAAATCATGTTAATAGTGCTTAACATATTGATGTTTCCCTAATGTCTATGGGATAAGCATATTTTTATGTCAAGAATTAGGGAATTAGGCCCCTTTAGCATAACTTTAGTTATTTTATGGAGAAGTTTATATAAAATGAAAATATCCTTGAATAAGACCAAAGCTTTTCTCATAGATACAACACTAATTGGTTGTAATGTGAGCACAGAGACAACAGAGTTGATAAGAGTGACTGGTGTGTCAGAAATAGGAATTCAATGGGCCTAATAAATAATATTAAACCCAAGATATAACTATGTCTCCAAGAATGTGAATAGAACCACCAGTGTTTGGTAGGGTGATAAAGTAAACCACTAAGAGGCTAAAAGGCTTAGGGGTTCTATGGGTTATATAAGGTCTATAGTGGTTATCCAATTTGCTATCTTGTACTAGACTATAGACAGACTTGTAAACAAAGTTGGGGCTAGTAAAAATGAGCACACAAAGTATGTAAGAACCTCTACTAGATCCAAAAACAATAAAACAAATTGTTAAAACTATACTATTGGTTTCATAAATAATATGAAAGTAATAATATTGAATGAAATGAGATAACTAACGAAATGTATATCTAGTAATTAAGGCACTTTAAGGCCAAATGAAAGATTTTTTTTGAAACAAAGACATTTTAAAGTAAGGTTTCAAGATCATGCCTATTTTATATTTTATCTATCCTTTCAAATAAATACTACTTTTTTCTAATCATGCATTGTTGTTGTTTTAGTAGGAGAGGGAAACAATGTTTGAGTAATTTTTATAGTGTGTTTTGCTCATGTATATCTCTACAATGTAATGAGGAAGGGTTTCAAAGATAGAAATGGCATACAACAAAGGAATATTTTAAGAAATTAAAGTATTCTTCAAACATATACAAATGCAATAAACTTTGGAATCTACTCTAAGCAACATACAAAACAACTATTTAACTAAATAATTCAAACCCTAACATATACACTACACAAATAATGGATTTTCACTTTACATAGAAAAATAACCTTAGATAAAGTTCAAATATGAAGTAATGTAAGAGGAAGACCAAGCTAGGTGCAAGTTAATGTCCTCACCAAGAGCAGTGGAGGAGGTGAAGGAAAAGCTACCAATTTATGGAAAACCAATGCAAGGAGCACAAAATAGGTACAATGGAATCTTGAGGGTTAAAATAGAAACCCAAAATATTAAATAAAAATATCAATATCAATGAGAATCACTAATGGAAGCTTCGTTAGTATAGGGCATCCCCAATCATAAAGGAAGCTATTATGCCAAGCAAGAATCAAGAGAGATTCAAGGAGGCAACCAAACTTCCAATGATCTAATAAAATGGGAAGAACATAGAAATATAATGATCAAGAAAGAGGATGGAGGCTCAAATGAATGAGGAAACACACATATATCCAACCCTAATCCATCAACAAGTCAAAAAACTAGTCATTTATGACCGTTTTGGACCAAATAGGACCATTTTCATACATTCTATGTAGGCCACAAATTTTAGGAAGGAAACATGCATCCTAGGTAGTGGGTTTCCTCCATAAGATATGGCCTAGGTTAAATAATCCCCTAATCTAGTCAACAGGTTCCTGAAAGGGGCTCGAGGGGTCCCTAGAGAGCCCATCTAGCATGAGAAAGTGTTGAGATGGTTACAGGATGTGAATAATGTACAAGATAAGTCCAAGTGAGTGGAAGATGTCTCAGAGTAGGATGAATAAGGTCAGTAGTTTTCATATGAGCTAACATATAATCATAGGGAAGAGGAGGACCATGGGAATTATGATTACATATGCCCCTAAGGTATAAGTAGCTGATGTTAAAATAAACAAGGAGTGTTATGAAGTACATAAAAGTCACACCAAAGCAAGGGAAAGAAAGAACTAAAAAGATAATAACAAAACATTACCTAAACTTACCAAATAAAGATGATGGAAAAAGAATTTGACATCATGGGTGAGTGTGCAAATGCTACATAATCTATAATTTAACTCCAACTCAAGTTCTATCTCTAGATCCTATAAAATGGGAACACAATTGATATTAAATTAAATCATACTATCCATAATGGCATTCCCTAAGGCATAAGCCCTAGTGTTCTCCCTATGAGGGATATGGGTGAACTAGATATCCTTGAAGAATGAGAGCAAATCATGTCTCACCTTGAAGAAGGAGACCAACATAGAACTAAAGATAGCCGAGACACTAGTGAGTTGTCACAGGTTAAGATTAAGTTAGAGAATGACTACACATAGCATGTGCCTAAACCATAGGCATCAGTTAAGGTGCCAATTAGTACATGATACTCAGTGGCATTAATTGTCTCATTGATCAAGAAATGACTAGTATCAATAAGCTCATGTTCCCATGGATTATAAATAACTTAATACTTAGTTATAAGTCCTAAGTTTCCCTAACTACCACCATCTATGTGAATCACCATTGAGAGGTGCACCATGATGTGGGTTAAAGATGCAAGATTGCTAACCTATAGAAAGGTTATCTCAATGTAGAGAAAATTAAGCAAGTTGCACAAGGGAGTCAAAAAATACAACCAAGCCATAACCAAAGTGGTTGACTAACACCAGTCATGAAAAGAGGTAACCAATGAAAGTGGGGGATATTTGTAGAAGATGAAGACCAATCGGTAAGACTAGAGCAAGTCTTGAACCACCATAGCTAGATAACACCATCAAACTAAAACCATGATGAAAAAATAAAGGAGGAGTTAGAATAAATTGACTACATGAAAGTAGAGAAATGACTAACTAAAATAAGTATAGAAAGTAACTTCTATACCTAGGTACCCAAAAAATGGGACATGGGCATGAGAGGTCAACAAAGACTTCAAATAGGTTCTAGGGACCAAAATGGGGCTAGAATAATCCCAAAAAGCCTTAGATTAAAAAATGGAGACCACCAATGTGTTTTTAACGTGCCAAAACCTTTACGATGGAGGTTTTGTGGTTTATAATGCAAAATAAGGTCCATAAGGTGCATATCGCAAGGAGTGTATGGGCCTAATATGCCTAAGGACTTGTGGGTCCAAGAGACTAGAATGGTCCCAAAGAAAACACTAGGAGGCCTCATAGAGAGAAATGAACTTCACCATTGCATCCAAAAATGGGAAAAAACCTCTAAGATGAAGGTTTTGGGGTTTTGAGACTAAAAATGGAGCAAAATAAAGGCCCAAAAAGGGAAAAAGAAGGTTGTTGGCCAAAGCCACAACCTACCTAGGCAAACCCATAGCCTAGACAACTACTAAGATAAAATGTTTATGTCTTGGCCTCCTACTAGGATACAGTTTAACCCATAAAGCCATGGCCTAGGCTAGAAAGGGCTAGAAACAAACCAGTGGAGCCTAAAAATACCCAAAACTAGCCCAAAAAGGAAAGGAAATAGAGGAGACAAAAAAATAATGTTTATGAGCATGCCAAAACATAGTTTTATTATACCACTACAATCATGATTGATCTAGGGTCACATTTATCTCTTGTGTAGACATGAGGAGTCAAAGTGATAGAGGCAAGAAAGACATCTAAGCTAGTAGAGCCACCACTCCTAAGAAGGGGAAACTATGAGAGTCTCAAATCCAACCATAATGAGAGGTAAGGAGGGGTAATAGGAGTCTCATGATAAACTAAGAATAACTAGGGAAGACTGGATGAAGTTAGAATTAACCACAACCACTAACCCACACCACCGATGAGCACTATGGAAAGAGAGAAAAAGGAGTCGGTAGGAGAATAATTACTAGCAAGTAGTATCCTGAATAAGTAAAAGAAGAAGACTCTATTTTTATCTTGAGGTGTATCCAAGGATGAGTGCACAATCCAAATGGCAGAGGAGATATACAAGGGTCTAGAGATGGATGCCATAAGAGGGGTAATCCACTAAATGGGGGCCTAGGGAGGATGTTATAGTAAGTTGTAAGGCTCACCAAAGCACCACAAGCATAGGCCTAAGCCTACCCCTAAGGACAGGCTACCACCTCACCCTAACTAGAGGCCTAACCCTAAGACAGGCCACTGCTTGGCCTATGAAGAGGCCAAACAAGAGGGAGAAGGTAGGGAGAGGGATATAAAGCATCTATATCTATTGCTTCACCAGTCATGGCCTGAAATACATGAGTGAAAAATGTGGGGTCATTGTTGGTGAGTGGGACCTCTGACCCAAAAAAGTAAGAGGATGGTATCACATAGGATGAACATGCATGAGCTTCTTATAATCTCTCCTCTCATTGATTAGGTTGGGTGCTATACCATGGATGGAATAGAACTCATGATCTAACTCAACTACTCTAGCAGCCTTAATAGGAGACACATTAAGAGATTTAATAATTTGATAGGAAAAGTGAGACATAAATGGGAGCTCAATATCTATGGATACATCCTAGAAGAGGTCTCTAAAAAGAGATGAACTAGTTTGGCATCATAGAGTGAAAGAGGGAGTAGACTAACACACATTAGACTCTGAAGGAGTGAATGATGTTCAATACTCAATTGAATCACAATGGTCATCCTTGAGAAAAAGAGATTTAGAAGTAGGGATCATGTGGTCACCCACATAACCCCATGAATAAACATAGAAAGCCTCACTTGAGGGATTTATATTTACATAGATCAATGCCTATGGATTTAGGTTAGCCTCTAGAGTGAGAAACTTACCTTCATAAACAAATTACACTATATGATGCATGGCTGACATGATAACCTTCATGGTAGTAGTCCAAGGATGGCCTAGAATCATGTTGTATGAAAGATTGAGGTTTACCACACAGAGCTTGATTTGGACCACCTTAGGACCAAACTTAACATGGAACTTCCAATTTTCCATTGGTATAACTATGTTATTGTTGAAAACAGCACACCTATGGTGAGAATCAAAAATTTTCTTCTAAATAATCCCAAGCTCATGGACTACATGCAAAGGCATGATATTCAAGGTATCTACTTCATCGATAATGCACCGCTTAACATGGTAATTATTAATAGAAGTCTTAATGTACAGATGGAACTAGGCTCACTTTAGCAAAATTAAGGCATCTAGAAATGAAACTAGGTTAAAAGATATAATATGTGGATGAGGGTGCTTAGGTGTATCAGAGTTAAACAACACTCTGATATCAAAAGATAGAATAGGCCAAAAATCCATGGCCTAGGCTAGAAAGGGCCAAAAATAAGTTGGTGGAGCCTAAAAAGACCCAAAACTATCCTAGAAAAGAAATGAAATAGAGGAGATAAAAAAGAATGTTTATGAGAATGCCAAAACATAATTTCCTTGTACCACTACAGTCATGATTGATCTAGGGTTAAATTTCTCTCTTGTGTAAATGTGAGGAGGAACTAGAGTGTTAAAGGCAAGAAAGACATCTCAGTTGATAGAGCCACTATCACTAAGTAGGGAAACCATGAGAGAGTGTCTCAATGCCAACCATAATGAGAGGCAAGGAGGGGTAATAGGAGGCTTGTGATAGACTAAGACCAATCAGGGAAGGTTGAATCAAGTTAGAATCAACCACAATCACTAACCCACACCACCTATAGGCATTACAAAAAGAGAGAGAGAGAGGGAGTTAGTAGGGGTTTAATTACTAGAAAGTAGTAGCTAAACCAACTAAAAGAAGCAAAAGAATTTAATTTTATCCTAAGGTGCATCTAAGGAAGAGTGAATAAGTCAAATGGTAGAGGATAGTTGTAAGGGTCTATTGATGGATGCCATGAGAGGGGTAATCCACCAAATGAGGGTTTGGGGAGGGTGTTCTAGTAAGTTATAAGGCTCACCAAAGCACCATAAGCCCAAGTCTAGGCCTACCCCTAAGGGTAGGCTACCACCTCACCCTAACTAGAGGATTTCCCCTAAGACAGGCCACTGATTGGACTATGAATATGCAAAACAAGAGTGAGAAGGTAGGGAGAGGGTTATGAAACATCCCTATCCCTAGGCTCACCAGTCATGACCTAAAACACATGAGTGCCAAATGTGGTATCATTATTAGTGAATGATACCTCTAAACCCAAATAATTAAGAGGATGGTAGCACATAATATGCATGGGCATGAGCTTTTTATAAGATCTCCTCTGATTGATTGGGTTGGATGTTATACTATGGATGGAATAGCATTCACAATCAAACTCATCTACTATAGTGACCTCAAAAAGAGACACATTAAGAGAGCCAATAATTTGATAGGAAAAGTGAGACACAAGGGGGAGCTCAATATCTAGGGAGACATCCTAGAAGAGGTCTCTAAAAAAAGATGAACTAGCTTGGCATCATAAATCAAAACAAGGAGTCAACTGACCCACTCTAGAATCTAAAGGAGTGAATGATGCTCGATATTCAACTAAATCATAATGTTAATCCTTGAGAAAAAGATATTAAAAAGTAGGGGGCATGTGGTCACCCACATAACCCCATGTAGAAACATCCAAAGCCTCACTTGAAGGATGTGTCTTTACATAGAGTAATGCCCATGGATTTGGGTCAGCCTCTAGAGTGTAAACCTTACCTTCATGAACAAATTACACCATACGATACATGTTCTACATGATGGCCTACATGGTAGCAGTCCAAGGATGGCTAAAAATCATGTTGTATGAGAGATCAAGGTCTAACACAAAAAATGTGATTTGAACCACCTTAGGAAAAAACTTAACATGGAGCTTCACATTTCCCACTAGAATAACTATGTCATTATAAAAACTAACACACCTATGGTAAGAATAAATAATCTTCTTCTAAATAATCTTGAGCTCATCAAATACACATAAAGTCATGATATTCAAGGAAACTCCTTCATTGAAAATGCACTACTTAACATGAAATTCATCAACATAAGTCTTGATGTAGAGATGGAATCGAGCTCACTTTACTAAAATAAAGGCATCTATAAATTAAGATAGGTAAAAATATATAATAGGTGGATGAGGGTACTCAATTGTATTGGAGTTAAACAATAATTTGATATCAAAAGATAGAATAGGCCATAAAGTTGTGGCCTAGGCTAGAAAGGGCCAAAAACAAGCTAGTGGAGCCTAGAAAGACCAAAAACTAGCCCAAAAAGGAAAAGAAAGGGAAGAGATATGAAAATAATGTTTATGAGCATGCCAGAACATAGTTTTATTATAATAATACAATCATTATTGATTCAAGGTCACATTTCTCTCTTGTGCAGATGTGAGGAGGAGTTAGAGTGCTAGATGTAAGAAAGACATCTCAATCAATAGAGCCACCATTGCTAAGTAAGGGCAACTATGAGAGAGTGTCTCAATGCCAACCAAAATGAGAGGCAAGGAGGGGTAATAGAAGTCTCATGATATAATAAGACCAACCAAATTAGGCTAGATCAAGTTAGAATCAACCATAACCACTAACCCACACCACATATAGGCAATGTGGAAAAAGAGAGGGAGTTAGTAGGAGGTTAACTACTAGCAAGTAGTAGCTTGACATTCTAAAATAAGCAAAAGACTCTAATTTTATCTTGAGGTGCATCCAAGGAGGAGTGGACAAGCAAAATGGTAGATCAAACCTAGAAGGGTCTGGTGATGGATGCAACAAGAGGGGTAATCCATCAAATGGGGGCCTGAGGAGGGTGTTTTAATAAGCTATAAGGCTCACCAAAGCACTATAGGCCTAGGCCTAGGCCTACCCTCAAGGTTAGGATATCACCTCACCCTAACTAGATGCATGCCTCCAAGGTATGCCACTAATGAGCCTATGAAGAGGCCAAATAAGAGGGAAAAGGTACGGAGAGGGATATGAAATATCCATATCCTTAAGTTCACTAGTCATGACCTGAAACACATGAGTGCCAAATGTGGGGTCATTATTGGTGAATGAGACCTCTAAACTGAAAAAATTAAGATGATGGTGGAAAATATGATGTGTGGGCATGAGCTTCTTATAATATCTCCTCTTATTGATCAGGCTGGGTGCTATACTATGGGTAGAATAACACTCACGATTGGACTCAACTACTCTATCAGCTTTAGTAGGAGACACATTGAGAGAGCTAATATTTTGATAGAAAAAGCAAGACATAAGGGGGAAATCAATAGTTGTGGAAATCTCCTAAAAGAGGTATCTAAAAAGATATGAACTAGTTTGACATCACAATGTGAAAGAGTGAGTTGATTAAAGTACACCAAACTTTGAAAGAGTGAATGATGCTTGATACTTATCTAAATCACAACATTCATCCTTGAGAAAAAGATATTCATAAGCAAGGGTCATGTGATCACCCATATAAACCCATAAAGAGACATCCAAAACCTCACTCAAGGGATTTATCTTTACATAGATCAATGCCTAGGGATCTGGGTCAACCTCTAGAGTGTGAACCTTACCTTCATGAATAAAATGCACCATATGATACATGGTCAATGTGATGGCTTGCATGGTATTGGTCCAAGGATGGCCAAGAATCATGTTGTATGAGATATTGAGTTCTAACACACAAAACTAGATTCAAACCACCTTAGGACCAAACTTAACATGGAGCTTCATATTTCCCACTAGTATAAATATGTCATTATTGAAACCAACACACCTATGGTAAGAATTAGAAATATTCTTTTGAAAAATATTGATCTCATTGAATACACACAAAGGTATGATAATCAAGGTAGTTCCTTCATTGACAATGCACCACTTAACATGATAATCATCAATAGAAGTCTTGATGTAGAGATGGAACTAAGCTCACTTTACTAGAATCAAGGCATCTAACAAAGAAGCTTGGTCAAAACAAATAATATGTGGATGAGAATGCTCAGGTGTATCAGAGTTAAATAACACTCTGATATCATCCTAAAATGTATCCTCATGAGAGAGATTGAGTTCATCAAAGATGAGGCCCCTTTGCTCAGGACAAAGGTGAATCAAGTCCCAAATGGAGATCCCACTTGAGAGGTATTATAACTCCTCTATGATGGAGTAAATATGTTGTCTATCTTGGGGACGGATATTACATTGAAATTCAAACCTAACTTTGGGATTCCCTACCCTCATGTTCTAAAAAGGAGGTCTAGCACCATTAGTCTCTCCAATAAGGTTGGTGGCTTGACCTGAGCTCATGTTGACAAAACATTCATAACCAATAGCAGTGATGTAAATAACAATAAAAACCTTGATACACTCATGCTTAGCATTGCCTCTCAAGCCATCCTAGGAAGAGGAGTCAGAATAGGTGGAAGAGTAAGAAGGAGAATTTGGAGCCTTAGACTTTATTTTCTTCTTTTTCTTCTTTTTATCCTTGTCATGGTTTGATAGAGGCTCCTTGAAGACATCCAATTTGTGGTTGGTTTCTACAAGAGGATAAATCTAAGACTGAGGTGAGGCTTTCCCACCAAACTTTTGGGTGGCAAAATTGGCATCATAATGCCCCTTAATTCAATGGTAATTATAAAACTTGGTGGGGTCATAAGGAAAAATCATTCATTATTTTGATGGAATGGAATCAAAAACCTTATTGTTAGTTGTGTAGACACCAAAAATATGCACATCATGATTTTGAATGTCAAAATTCCCCTAGACCACCTTAGGACCCCCTTGGGACCAATTTGACCCTTTTCCCCCTAACTAATCCTAACCAATGGTCAATTTGACCAAATGACCTAACCTACCCTTTTACCTACTTTTTGTCTTCACCCTCAACCACTGATGATCAAATTGACCACCGATAGTCACTTTGACCATTGATAGTCAGGGTGTTTCTTCCTAACCACCAATATACAAGCCACCTACCTTTATTTTCTAAATATAGCTCATCTAAATTTGTATGTGATCCATTACATGCACAAGTTAAAATTAGAAGGCCTAGTTAGTGTCTTTTCGTAACTCTCTTACCTTGCCTATGAGAAGAGTGGAGTAGGAAAGTGAAATAATCTACAATTATTATCAAGATATTGTTCATCTAGAGTTCCTTTATTTTATAAGTCAATCATCATCAAAAATCTAGTGATCTAGCCATCATGTCAAAGAACCAACTTGCCACTACCACTCCAATAAACTATCAAGTACCACTAATCTATTTGAATCATGTTAGGATCTATCAACGAGAAAACCAACTCAATAAATCACCTAATAAACCTTCTTAAAGATAATTATTTGTTTTTTGATATTCATGTACTTTATTTTATTTTTGCACTCAGTCCAACACCAACCCATCTCTCAAAATCTAACTTTGTGATCCCATCAATATAACCATCTACTAACCTAGACTTATGCATAGTAACTATCGATGGTTATGTCAGTCATCTAGGGTATATCCAACCATTGATGGTTAGCTTGACTATCGAAAGTCACCCCAACCACTGATGGTCACTATGGCATAAAATAATAGGAAATTATTTTCACCCTTTCACCCCCAACTAAATCTAGTTTTATGTGTCCTTGCTTGTTCATAGACCCCTATCATGTTTTTTGAAATAAAATTGAGCCATTTAACACTAATATTAACTTGTTTATTACTTCACTAGTCATTTATAGTCTATTCCTTTCACAAGCATTTCTTGTGTTCAATTTTATCATTGATGCAAGTAATTTATATTCTATTTATAAACTTAATTGTTTAAAATGCGTGGATTGATAGCTCCCAAGGAAGCTCTTACTTTTGGGATCTAGTTAATGCTAAGTAATCCACCTAGCTATCTATCTAACCAACAAATTTAATTTAGTGTCATCTTATTTATAGGTCATCCTCTCAAGCCAAAGAGGATTTATTTACAATATTTTGATTCAACACACACACAATCAAATAGGTTTTTCAACCATACCCATATTTATTTTCTTATTTTTCCTTTCTTAAAATATAAGCTAAAATTCATTGAAACATTCTAGCATACCTAGTGGGATCTTGAGTCTCTACTTTGGATTTATTTTATTTGAATTTATATGCTCTTCTCTCTAGTTGTGCTCATAAATGACACCAAAACTTTCTTTTGGAATTAAAATTAAGTGCATACATTGACTGCTTACAATTTTAGCTCACATAGTTTAAATTAAGGCAAAGTAATCCTATCATAGCATAACTTTTGTTGCACACACTAAACCAAACCACTTTAATCAATTAAAAATCAAATAAACTTGAGACAAGTCATAACTAGGATTTCATTACTTAGTGATCACCTTACCCTTTCTCAATAATCCTACTTGGAGGTCATTACCAAAGGGAGAACCAACTCAACTCTCTAGTTGAGTATAAAATGTATAAATTAGTATATATTGGCTAAGCATTTGACATCGTTATCACTATAAAGTAAGGGGGTGGGCTCTAATACCAAGCCACATATTAATTATTAATATAGATTCCTTTTGGTCACCTAAATAATTTGAAACCATCCATAGATTTCTTCTATAGTACCTATTTTACAAGCCAAATTTTAGTCACACAATTCTTGAAAACTTAAGGCATAAGACAAAAGAGAGAATAAAAAGAACCTTTAAGATTTAACGTAAGTTTTAGAGTGTGATTACTTCTCTTGATCATTTCTTGTCCTCTCTCTATTTGAGTGGAGATATTGTTTGTGTATTCTCTCCCCCTTACTTTGGATGGTTCTAACTTGCCAATAATGAAAGAATCTATCATAGCAAAAATTATCACCAAATCAATCCACCTCTTCCACCCCCTCATCCATGGACTATATTTTTAAACCAATATACTCTCCTCACCCTTTGGGAAGTCATCCTTTCCCTTGGGAGGTTCCCTAAGGAGATGAGGAATTTTCCACCTTCTTAGACAATAATTGTTAATGCTTAAAATTGTGCTTGATTCTAATCAACAACAATGGGAAGTTTCAAGCTGTGGGATATTGCGGCTTGAAACAACCTCCAGATTTTAGAGAAGTTGGTCTCTTCTTTTGTATCAAGTGTGGGGGGAAAAAAGATAGGAATTTAAATAGAAATGCAAATGCAAGAAATGAAACCTAACTATGGCAATGCACCTGAGTGTAATTTTGATCCTAATCCTAAGCACAGTGAGACTATATGTAGGATTCATTTACATTTAAGAGCAAACAAGTGCATGATCAATATAAAAAATTGAAATAATAGAAACAGAGGCTCAGAACAAAGAATTCTTTTGCTAAGATACAGAAAATGTCAACAAAGGTATAGGGTTCAATCTTCTTGTAAGAATCTTCCAATCACATAAGAGGCATAAAAACACGTACATTTATGTAGAACTTTTGACTCAAGAAAATGAGACAAAAGCAAATGACATTCCTAATCACAACTCTAGAAAATCTACAGTATAGACTACTTTTGCAAATGACACAGATACTATCAAAAAAGGTATAGAGTTCAATCTTCTTAATTCTTTCAGCCACATAAAAGGCACAGAAACATGCATAGTTACATCAGCTTTACAACTCAAGAAAATGAGACAAAAGCAAATGATATTACTTAGTCACCAACTCTAGAAAGTCTAAACTTTTTTCAATCATCCCCCCCTTTCCTCTTAATCTTGAGCCCTTTTAATAGCCTTAGATTTTATAGATAAAATAGTGTGGCATTTGGTGCATTTAATGCCTTAGATGTATCCTGATCTTATCAAAAAGGGCCATGCTAGAGCAGGTGGCTACCCTATCTATGACATGCTGATTCATGACTAGTACCACCTTCCACACTTGAATTTCTCATTTTATCACCTACTTAGCTGCTCAACTATCTATTCTACCTTCGCTTATAGGGGAAAAATAGATGGCCCTTTTAATGTTTGTAGGCCCCAAAAATCTACTCGATGAACTGCTCCATCTACCAGAAATAACTCCCACTGAGTTTTCTTCCATCTTGCTTCACAACAATAGATACACAGAAGACTCTATTATATTGAAATGGAAGAGGACACTTATTCAATTTCCTAAAATTCTCCCTATTACCTAGAAGGCACTAGAGAATGACACTTGGCACTTTCCACCTAATTTATCGAAGACACATGGCATTTTCTACTTTCCCTATATCCTGCTCAGGAACGCTCCACCTTTGACACCTATTGTAATCTACTTCTTCGATACTTAGTAGTTTAAAAAAAATAAAACTCACCACATTCCTTGCCTGAGCAACTTTTAAAAAGGGGATGGATGCACATGGCAGTCTCCATATGTTTTTGGGAAGATACATGGCGTCTTCTACTTCCCTTGCTAGGGGTATGTGGCATCTTTCACTTCTTTCAGGAGTGGAACAGAAAGGGGCTAAAAAAGTGACACTTGGCAGCCTCCGCTGCTCTTCAACACTTAAACAAAATGAAACAACACCTTTTTACCTTTTGAAAAGGTACTTGATCCCTTTGGTTTTTGTGACACTCCCTTGAACTGCTCGATGAACTAAAATGGTTCAATGGTTCAATGGTTCAACACTACGTGCCATTCACACATTAATTGAGGTATTGAACCAAAAATGTTGAATTGAGTCATTGAACCCAAACATTGAACCGACTATCCCTAGGATGCTGACATGTGGTGTGTTCCACTTAGTTGCTATTGGATACATGGAATATTCTGTAGCCCTCTTGAAAGTTATGAAAAGTGTCACAAATGATGCTAGTTAGCTAGCTCCATGTTTTAAAAAGTGACACTTGGCAGCTTCCACTCAAATTCAACACTTAGGCAAAAATGAAATGAAAGAATCAATCAAAAAAAGGAAAGAGAGCCTATGCTCAGACTACACCACTTGGCAGCCTTTGCTACACTTTGATACTTAGATGGAAAAGAATTAAAAGAAACAAACCCGTGCTTTGCTCCAAAACTCTACTACCACGACCAAGGAATGTGGGAACCAAAACTATAGTGTGCACCTAAAAATTTAAATGCAACATAGAGTAAAAATTTAATCTACAGTTACTGGTGACCCCCAAGACTTTTGAGCCTGATAAAAAAGAAACACAACTCCTACTCTATCAAAATTTCAAAATTTTATAGCTTCAAAAGTGTTGTTTGGTAGATGGACCATTCATGGTTAGATAACCCTTGCTTGTTCTGTAATTTAATGAAATCTAGATTAAGGTTGATGATATCCTTGTGTGAAAAATTTAGAAAAATCTAAACTATAGCTTTCAGTTTGAATTCTAGCTGGGAAATAGGAACTAGAATAGTTTTGACTTCTAATACTGAGGAATCATCCCATAGGTTCTAGAAAATTATTTGATCCTTCTATTTGGCCAGTAGCAATGGTTCAATTTTATCAGCCATCAGCACCGTGTTGGCATCCAGAAATAGAGAAGGAAAACCTAGTTGCACTAGATCTTCAAGGTGCTACCTCATCTTGTTGATGCCTTCCCTCAAGACTTTGAGAAGCTCCTTACAACTGTTGGTCATAGAAATGCAATTGAGCACCTCATTGACTCATTTCATAGCGACCATTCTGTCAGTGATTCTTGTATCTACCAATGTCACATCCATTGCATCGTAGAGATTCTACAACAAGGTTTGGGAGTTCATGACTCTGTCAAAGAATATAGCTAGAGCATTCTTCACTGAATCTTCCACCTTCTCACACAATTGATGTGCATTGAGTAGGAAGGTGAGAGATGGACTGAGCTAAATAATCTCTAAGGAGATTCTTTTCCACATTAATTTGTAGAGCTTCTTTATTAGTTTTATCACTCTGACATCTTTTGGCCTATTAGCTAGCTCTAGCATCAGTTATGCCACTTTCTGCTGCTCTACTTGGAATTGGGTTTGAAAAGCTGTAGTATTGTTTTTTTCATCTAGCAGCTTCTATTGCAATTGAGTAACTTGTAGTTGATGTCCTTTGAATCTTCCCTGCAATGCTACTTTCTCTCACCTAAGGGTCATCACTACATCCTTTGCATGTATTAGCTCTACTTTTAATGAATCATTTTGGGCCTGGACTGCCCAATGAATCTGAAGGAAAATAGTATCTTACAATTGTTTATTCAGACTTGCTATTTCATTATCTTTCTTATTGATTTCTTTGGCCAAACTGTTATAGTTTGCCTTTTCTTTGGCCAAATCGGCCTCCATCTTCTGTAGTCTTCTTGATGTTTTCAAATAATCTTTCATGACTATAGAATTGGATTCTATCAATAGCTCAAATCTATCTTGGGGCCTGAATAGGGACATATCAATGGCCACTGCATTCATTATATAATCCTCCAGTTGCATCTGCTCGCTCAGCTTGATGACATTGGGTGACAAATGGGTTACCATTAGTTGCTACTAAATAGGGTCAAATTGTGACCATAGATGTGGGGCAGCCAATGCCTTATTCTCTTTAGTTTTCCTTTTCTCCATCCAAGCTTCTCTTGCCTTCCTAGCAGCATCAGCCTATGTTTGGAAGGTGGAAGGGGATGCAATGTGTCCTCCCAAAAAAGGATATCCCTATGGTAGGCCATATTGAATAGCCAGTAGTTGTCTATGGGTGAGCTGAAGGGGCATATTCTTAGGAATAGGGGGGAGAAATGAGGTAATGTTAGGGATTGAGGTGTTAAGGATAGGGTGAAGCACGAAATGGGGATGGCAGCAGTTGTAGGAGGTATCATTTGGCTAGATGGAGGCATCACACCGATAGGGGAAGGAACAGACTCAGAGGGAGGAGGAAGAGTAATAATTACTTGAGGGGGAATTACAGTGCTCTGTAATTGGCACCGTGAAGGTTCCTCTTCTTCCTCTAAATCAAAATGGAACTGCACCCTCTTTCTCTTCCTGGGTATCTCTAACTCTGGCTACGTCTGCTTTCCTTCCACATCTATTGTTGCTAGTGGTGCTTGTGGAGAACTAGGGATTTCAATAAATTTTGATGATGGGGAAGCTTTTGGTGGTGAAGACACCATACTCCTTTGTTGTTCCATGATGCTAAGAGACTGGGGCCAGGTTGATGTAGTAACTACAGCTGTAGTTTGCTATAAGGCCTGTGGTTATTGGCTTAGTCCTGCTCTAGCTTCCTACCCTGTATCGAGTGTCAGCAATTTTCTTGTTTCTAGGCTAGATGTAGGGGAGGGATGGAACTCATCCTAGAGTTCCTCCCATCTTTCATTTGAATCCATGCTTCTAAAAGTATGGGTGGTTTGAGAAATTTCTTGCTTATATTTCCAATAGGCTTCAATCTTCTCCACATCCCAATATTTGTTCTTCAATGTTCTTCTCAAACCAAAAGTCATCCTAAATTTGGGATCATAATCTCTCTACTTATCATAGAAGGTTTCCCAAGGCCTATTCTATGGCAGGGGCAAATCTGTCAATTCAACATAAAAACTAGGAGCATCTTCTGTAGGGTTTTTTTTGGTCTCCCAAAAAGGGTGGCCTTCATGTGCAATCTTGGCCTCAATCCTATTGGTCCTTACCTAGGAAGCTATGAAACCACTTGGGTCATAAACCCATTTGTCTTCGACTAGTAGGAAACCTAGGAAGGCCAGCTTTCTCAGTAGCACAGTCTCATCATCTCTAGTTTCTAGTTCCATGTTGTTGGTCATCCATGGGAGATTGTACATTTTTCTCTTCTTCTTCTTAGAGCCATACTCATTTTTGACTACTGACACCTACTTGGTGACCTCCAAGAATGCTAACCTAAGAGTTAAAGTCTTTGGTAGCAACACTAGTTCCCCACAAAACCCATGAACCCTTATGATCATGTGGTGGGATCCAAAATAGAAGTCACACAAGATTAGACAACTAACGAAGAGGTTTGAAACATTTGGAAATAACCTATTCATGATAGGTTCAAGGCTTAGGCAAAAAAAAATGGGGGTAACAAATAGTTCCCAAAAATCATACAGGTCGCTAGTTCTTGATAAAAATGTGTGTCCATGCAGACACAAGAATGGTCCTTTAGGAGTCAAAACTTGGGTCATACATGTTCAAATTCATATGTTGGGTGAAAAGGTCAGGGTTTTGATACAATATGAGGTGGAAAAAATAAGAGGAATACCTGAACACCCCTTTTGATCTGAACTGGGTTAGTTGTTCCACTATTGAAAAGGCAATGTGCTCCAAGAAGTCAAGTCAATACTCCTACGTCTTGTCAATTATCTTCAACCTACAAAGGATGGAGATTTGTTCTTCATAGACCACCATGTCATCCTTCATGCTAAGGATGAGAGCCATCATTGATAGCACATCTTGGCTAGCTGGCATGAATTGAGCTCTTGGTGTAGGAAGCGTGGGTACCATAGTATCACCATCGGCCATTTGTAACTCAGACCTCAAAAACCTTGTCTGAGTATTGATGTTTGCCCATGTTTTTTGCATCTTAGCAATAGTGGGGAATGTAGTGATATCATCATAATGTAGGGCTAACATGTCCCTGATAGCTTGTGGTATGATCTACACCATGAAGGGACCCTATTGAATGGTACAAGATGGTGCATGGAGCAAGTCTATGCATAATTCAATCAAGTTAGAGCATGGATGCATAGCTGGGACAAGGAACTGTGTCAGTCATGAGGTCCACATCCTCATGCTAAATGTCTCATATTTCCCTGTTTTGGCCCTTTAAAGACACCTTTGGTGTGCCCCTTCTCTAAGACTCTTGCTACTAATTTTTTGCAAGATTGGGTCCATGATTCCATTTGTGTAATCCTTTACTTTTGATGGGTCACTGGCTTGACCAACTCCTAGGATTTCGGTCCTCGATAGGCTCTTGATGGTTGTGCAGGAGCTGAAGCATATGATTTAATAGCAAGCAACATATCTAGAGATTTAGAAGTCCCAGCTCCTTGTTGTGAAGATGATGCTCCCACCATTTCTATATCCTTTCTATAATACCTGGTATGAACCTTGTGCAAGACACAAACACTCTTGCTAAAGAAAACTTTATTAGGCGCTAACAAATTGCAAGGAGCAGGATATTTTTGTAGGTGTAGGAATACTTGAGAATTTGTAAACTTTAAATCTTGCTAAGAGATATTTATGGACCTATCAAGTCTTAAATGGAATTAAATTTGGATGATCGTTAGTAGATCCTACTCAATCTTTAGGGAATAGCGAGGTGGACATGCTATGCAAGTTATGGTGCAAGGTACCTTAGAGATTTTGAAAGATTTGGGAAGCATTCAATGTGGCAAAAACTTGAAGAATTTTAAAAAAATTCTAAGCTGTCAACTCTATGTTTAAAACACTTATTTAAAAGGAAAGCGAGAAAACAAAAACAATGCGGGAATGGGAAACTACCTAACTACATTAATTATCTTTATCTCCCACTAGGATCAAAAGTAAAATTTATAACGTCTTCTTCATGACAAGCCAGCTTATGTTGCCATACAAATGATTGAAATGGGTATATCTTTGGTGAAATTTCCTCTATGTAGGCCACACAGATTTGCCTACATTTGAGTGAGTCTGAGTCAAACATGCTTTCAACATCCATACAATCTTTTTGTTCTTGGAAGTTCGTCAAATATCAGCTCTTGATGTTGGTATGCCTTACCAGGAAATCAATGATGGTTTGCTCATCAACAGAAGCCTTTTGACCTATATCATTTATTGACTTAACTTCTACTTCAAACTCCATCTCTATTACATTATCCTCCTCTTTCTTGACTTTAACCTCTTGAAAGGATGATCTTGTAAGAGTGAAATAATTTTGTACATATAATAGAGGCTTAATGTTATTCTATTCATATATAACCAATTCACAATTATCTTTCAAAATGGTATAACCTGACCCAATAATTTCAAACAAATCATTTAAAACATGATCCAAGAATTGTCCATGTTCTTCCTCATTATCTTGCAAAGTGAGAAGAAAGTCTGAGATTATTTCCTCTTCATCAAGAGTCAATATATACGCTACTAGGATAGGATAAGTAGCTAGTGGTACTAGGAGGATCAGAGAACTACCAACATTCCAGCTTGCATAATTTCTTAGGGAAATAGGAGCTCCCATATTTGGTATTGGAACAAACTGGTTAGCTCTTCTTCTTGGACTTGTTACCAAAGGTGGCAAAAGAATACCTAGATTTGTAGCACACTATGATCTGGTGACTGGTCCACCACTCTTCGACTCCTCGTAGCTCTCTAGTTCATATGGTCTTGAAAGAAACTTCAAGACTGGTCCCATCGGGTGTGCCAAAAAACTATTGATGATTAAAATTATGCTTGATTCTAATCAAAAACAATGGGAAGTTTCAAGCTGTGGGATATTATGGCTTGAAACAACCTCTAGATTTTAGAGAAGTTGGTCTCTTCTTTTGTATCAAATGTGGGGGTAAAAAGGATAGGAATTTAATAGAAATGAAAATGCAAGAAATGAAACCTAACTATGGCGATGCACCTGAGCTTAATTTTGATCTTAATCCTAAGCATAGTGAGACTATATGTAGGATTCATTTACATTTAAGAGCAAACAAGTGCATGATCAATGTAAAAGATTGAAATAATAGAAATAGAGGCTCATAATAGAGACTTCTTTTGCTGAGATACATAAAATGTCCAAAAAGGCATAGGGTTTAATCTTTTTGTAAGAATCTTCCAATCACATAAGAGGCACAGAAACACATACAGTTATGTAGAACTTCTGACTTAAGAAAATGAGACAAAAGAAAATGACATTCCTAATCACAACTCTAGAAAATCTATAGTATAGACTAATTTTGCAAATGACATAGATAATATCAACAAAGGCATAGAGTTCAATCTTCTTAATTCTTTCAGCCACATAAAAGGCATAGAAACATGCACAGTTACATCAGCTTTACAACTCAAGAAAATGAGACAAAGTCAAATGATATTACCTAGTCACCAACTCTAGAAAGTCTAAACTTTTTACAATCATCCCCCCCTTTCCTCTTAATCTTAAGCCCCTTTTATAGCGTCAAATTTTATAGATAAAATAGTGTAGCATTCAACACATTCAATGCCTTGGATGTATCCTAGTCTTATCAGGAAGGGCCATGCTAGAGCGGGTGGCTGCTCTTTATGCAGCATGCAAATTCATGACTAGTACCTCTTTCCACACCTAAATTTCTCATTCCATCACCTGCTTAGCCGTTCAACTATCTATTATACCTCCACTTATAAGGGAAAAATAGATGACAGTTTTAATGTTTGTAGGCCCCAAAAATCTACCCAGTGAATTGCTCCATCTACCAAAAATAACTCCCACTGAGTTTCCTTCCATCTCGCTTCATGGTAAAAGATACACGAAACACTCTATTCTATTAAAATGGAAGAAGACACTTAGTCAATTTCTTATAATTCTCCCTATTACTTAGAAGGCATCAGAGAATGACACTTGGTGCTTTCGCTTGATTTATTGAAGACATGCAACATTTTCAACTTTCCCTATATCCTGCTCAAGAACGCTCTACCTTTGACACTTGTTACAATCTGATTCTTCGATAATTAGTAGTTTTAACAAAATAAAACTCACCGCGTTCCTTGCCTAAGAAACTTTTAAAAAGGGGATGGATGCACATGGTAGTCTTTACATGTTTTTGGGAAGATATGTGGCGTCTTCTGCTTCCCCTGCTAGTGATATGTGGCATCTTTCGCTTCTTTCAGGAATGGAGTAGAAATGGGATAAAAAGTGATGCTTGGTGGCCTCCACTACTCTGTGACACTTAAACAAAATGAAATGATGCCTTTCTACCTTCCAAAAAGGTACTTGATCCCTTTGGTTTTTGGGACACTCCCTTGAACTGCTCGATCAACCAGAATGGTTCAATGGTTCAACACTACATGCCATTCACACATTAACTGAGGTATTGAACTAAAGATTTTAAACTAAGTCATTAAACCTAGGCATTGAACCGACAGTCCCTCAGATGCCGACACATGGTGCAGTCTGCTTAGATGTTATTAGATATGTGGCACATTCTGTGGCCCTCTTAAAAGCTATGAAAAGTGTCTTGGATGATGCCAGTTGGCCAGCTCCATGTTTTATAAAGTGACACTTGGTAGCTTCCTCTTAAATTCAACACTTAGGCAAAAATTAAATGAAAGAATCAATCAAAAAAAGGAAAGAGAGCCCATGCTTGGGCTACGCCACTTGGCAGCTTTTGCTCGAATTCAACACTTAGGCAAAAATGAAATGAAAGAATCAATCAAAAAAAAGGAAAGAGAGCCCGTGCTCAGCCTATGCCACTTGGCAGCCTCCACTACACTTTGATACTTAGATGGAAAAGAATCAAAAGAAACAAACCCACGCTCTGTTCCAAAACTCTGCTACCATGACCACGAAATGTGGGAACCAAAACTTTAGTGCACGACTAAAAATTTGAATGCAACATAGAGTAAAAATTTACTCTACAATAATATTATGGCCTTCAACATTAACTTAACACTATTCCTTCCCATCTCATGGGCAACACTTATATTACCACAATTACTACCCAACCATTGTCTACCCAAGCTTCCTCATCTACCCAAAACCCCTTTGATACCATTGTATAAAACTAACCTTCCACCCCTACCAACAACTCCACCTTAAAATCAACCCAAACACTAACCACCTATACTTCCCTCATGATGGGAGTGCCTAACACTAGAATTTCCAACCTTCCTTTGACCAATGCCTCACATAAAATTCCTCTGGTGCCCATACCTTATACCTTACCCCTAGTTAGCATAAAGGTCACTACCCTTCCTTTGGTCACCAACCTAAACCACCATTCTAACCCAATAAGTGCCCATTTCACCAAACCCAAGTTACATCCCTAACACACAAGGGAATGCAACTCTACCTAGTACCCAACCAACTGCATCTACCTACCCTTATATATCTTCCACCCAACCACCAATTTTTACATACCCATAATGACAGCCTCCCAACTACCTCCCCATAATTAGTATGTCACCCAACCACTACAATAATATGTACCTTACAACCTTTTAGGTGTATAATCCCAAGCAAACCTCAAGAAGATGCTCATGGACAATATGACTACATTAGATTCATCTATTTCTAGAGCTCATAATGTCTTATCATATCATTATATCTGTAACAAACACATTCACCCATCTATCCCTATTCGACCCCATCTTCCTTAGTGGGGGCTTCCCAAGTTATCCAAGTTTTAGAGTAAGGAGGATCCCCAAAAACACCTTAGGGAATTTAGGCACTCATTTTATTTGATTGCCTATGACAATGCCCTCCTTCTCTATACTTTTCTTATGTCTTTATCAAGACCAACATTGGATTGGTAGCATTCCTTAACCAAGCATTCCCTCTTCTCCTTCACCCAGTTGGCTCAAACTTTCTTAGATAAATTCTCTATAAATTTCTCTGAAAAGGTTTCCATCACTGACCTCTACTCTATCCAATAATTTTATGATGAATCTATTTATGGTTTTATAGCTCATTGGTGGAGCCTAATCAACCAACTCTCCTTTTCCTTACCTCAACCAAAATTGATCAAACTCTTTGCTCAGGCATGTGCCAATCACATCTCTTCCACATTATGTGTTTAGATATTCCAAACCTTTGATGAGGATTTTACCATGGCATGTAAATTAGATAACTAAACCATCTATGAAGGAAAGCTAAAACTAACAAATAAGAACTCTACCTATAAAACCAATGAAGCTTCTTCCTCCAAACTGAGCAACCAAACCAACACTAAAACCAAAATAAAGGGAATTGCAAATGCAGTTGTCCTTAAATCCATTTATTTATCATTTTCCAGCCAAATTCCTCTAGTTCCTCAAAGTGAAACATGAGGAACCAATACTAAAACACATAGAAGCAATTTAATCCACTTAGAATATTATGCTTCAATACTAGAGAAGATATTGAAAGCTAACATCATATAGCTTCATCTTATCAAACCACCTCAACAATTTGATTCTTCTCATCTTGCACCTATTTGGTATAATGAGAATGATCTATGTGCCTTCCACTAAGTAATAGGGTATGATGTTAGTAAGTTTAACACCTTTAAGAGCATTGTCTAATCCCTCATTGATAAGGGTGAGCTTGTGTTGGATAACCCCAATGCACCTTAAAACTAGGCCCTTGACATCTTTAGGTAGCCTTTCCCTAATCATGTGCCTACCAAAAATGATATAACATGGTTGAGTGTTCTCATGATGCCCATACTAATAACATGGTTCTTGGCACACTCATTACTAAAAATCTACTGACCAACCTATTTGTTCCTCTCATCCTCCATTTATTGAGGTAGTGGAGTTACCTTATCCTCTTTTAGAGACCCAAACTGAGGAAACACCCTTTCCTCCTCTTAGACTTATTGAGATAATGGAGTCATCAATCCTTCCTTTGATTAACATACCAGAACACGAACAACTTATTTCCCCTTTAGAGATCATTCCCAAAGAGGAATCCTCCATGTTTGCACCTCCCATAGAGGAGTCAACCATTCAAATCTTGCATCTTTTGATTGAGGAAAAGGATGAAGTTACCATCCGTCTATCTCAAGCTATGGGATTATCTTTTAGATCCACTATCCAAGGCATACAACTACCCTAGAAACCACTCTCTAGGTTAGTGTAGAAATTGAAATTTATTTCCAACCCTGACATGGATCGATCCACCTTTTAAAATCAATTAGGGATACCTTATATCACCAAGAAAGAACTTCCAACCATAACTTTAGCAGACCAACCCACCACTCCTATTAACCAAACCCCTATCTTACCAACCAAACTGATGAAGACTTCTACCAACCCAATAATTCTTTAGCCATCCAAACCACCTACACCACAAGAAACTAAATCACCTTCTCTATCTAAACCAACCAAACAAACTAAAAATGCTAACACCTTCCCTATGTAGAGTCTTACTTACCCATTTATGAAGGTGGAGCTTACCTTACCAAACCCAACAACCAACTGCTAATCGAAATCAACCAAGAGGATTGAAACATCAAAGGGATAGAGGGAAAAAATTATACCTTCTTCAAACCTACCCTCTATTTTTGGTCCTCATCCCTCCACTCAGATTAAGAAGCTGGTTATCTTAACTAAGACCCAACCACTGCTATTAGTTACACTAGCACACTTGGTTTCTGACACACCTATTTTCACCAAACCAGTAATGACCAAGCTACCTACCTTGAGAATCTCTACCTATAATTTTTCAACCTCCACCTTACAAAAACCAAAAATACCAACCAAATACACCACCTTTCCTAGATCATCCATCACTAAATCCACTCCCAAAAAGACTTCCACCTTACCAACCAAGACCAAAACCCCTAAACCCTCTCCACTTTTAGATGAATCCTACTCTACTATTTTACAAAGGTTATTAAATGATTCTTTCTTGACCTTACCCCCTATCAATCTATTCTACCCTCTCCATTCAAAACCTACCTATTATAATAATTTATAAGTGTGTTATTATCATAGGACACTAGGCCATGACATAGAGAATTATAAGGCCCTCCAAACCATTATACATCAACTCTATGATGAGGATGATATATCACTATAAGAACCTCCCATGGGTCCATTACCAATCGAACAACTAATAACCACTAGCCAAATCCTACCTATTCTTCCACTGTCAACTCAGAGTGATGAGGAACTAAACAACTCTCCTACCCTAATTCATCCCTCTATCTATACCATCCACATGGTCATGAGAGCAAAACATAAGGAGAAGAGGAAGGCCAAAGTGTCCATCCCATGAATATACCCATCTTCTACCTCCCAACCAAACCCAACCCAAACACCTTCACCTTCAACCAAACCCAAGGTATTTATCTTCGGTGCCTCTCAATCCAACCCCTCAGAGTCCATTAGGAGATTGGTGCTTGAATAGTTACACCAAACCCTAGAGAAGTTGATATTATATGAGTTAATTATTATTTCACCTCATCATCTCCAAGTAATGATCAAGGCATTACAATTGGTAGAGGTTAAACTTGAAGGCCCTTAACCTTAGGTAGCCTTTATTAGTACTCTCTCAACTTCAAGGATTTGGAAATACCTTCTATCCATCCAAATGACCCAGATCCCCCTCTATTACTAATTACATCAACCAAACCCACATCAAACAAGTCATGATTGATGGGAGAGCTAGTATTAATATCATCTCGTCCCATAACTATAACGAACTTAACCTTAGGTAAAATGTCATGTCTAAAACCTTGACTATCCTTCAATCCTTTAATGACACATGACCACTACCCTACATATATTTGTCCTTCATATCCATGTAGGTCCTTTCATTCTCCTTGAACTCTTCTATGTAGTGGAAGGCAAGTTATAATACAATGTCTTACTAGGAGGACCTTTAATCCACTCCATGGGTTGCATTCCCTCTACACTACATCATTACATTAAATTTGAGCATGAAGGATAGGTCATAACCATCCAAACTAACCCAAGTCCCTTCTCAACATGTAACATGACTTACCAACCCAACAACATTCTCCTACCTTCATCTAGCACAACCTACTTGGCCATAAACATGACATTAACAAGAAAAGAGGAAGTCACACCTTCTTCTACAATGAGGCAAATACAAGTTCATCCATCCCATTCAATCATATCCCTACCTTAGACCATTTGTAATCCATATTATAATGTCTTTCATTGGGGGAATATCACCTCCTTACCCTTGATGCTTTCCCTACTCCCCACAAGTATGGGAAACTTGACCACCAACCTTGGTATGACACCAATGTTAGAACCATTATTCCCTTTAGAACTTCACACTATCAAAATAATTTCATTTATGGGGGAATTGATAAGCCCCTTGGCACTTCCACCACCTCCTCTTTACCTCGACCATTCAGCTTTAGTTTCTTGTATCTAGACAAGCTAAGCTTTGCTAAAACATACCTTCATAAGTGTGCTTGGAAATTATTTGGTCTTAGATGATATGAGAATGACCCATATGAGTTGGTTTTTATTGAGACCTAAAATTCTCTTGAAAACATGGCCTTGGTTTAATTCTACCCAATAAGAAGCAAAACAAAGCACCTATTGTCACCATTATCGAGGAAGACACCCCTTCCTCACTGACCTCTCCTCTACCTGCATGTGAGGATGATGAAATCATCCCACCTAACATTTTTTTAGTCAACATGATCAACCTTGAACTCTTGACTTATCAAAAGGAGGGGGAAATTGTAACCATCCCTTTGATACATATTGATATGATATGGGATGACTCTCCTACCATTAACATTATTTAGTGTCAGGATGATGATTCTATTCTCACCTACCTTGGTGCCCCATATTCTTCAATCCAAAAATACCTTCTTCCTGAGACCTTGATCATGTTGAATAAATATACCATGGATATCAACTTGGGCACCTCAAATGACCCTTGCATTATCAAACTTGGTCAATTGTTAAATACTAAGGAACTTTATGACTTCACCTCTTTCCTCAAAGACTGTAACATAAAATTTGCTTTGTATTATAGTGACATTCCTAGGATATACCTTACCATTACTACCCATAACATAGTCACCCATAATGATTCCAATCCCATCAAGAAAAAACTTTGATACATGCAACCTCACATAACCCTTCTCATCAAAGAAGAGCTTCAACATATTCTATCTATGAATTTCATTCAACCTATTTACTATCCATAATGGGTCTCAAATATTATACCTATCACCAAAGTCATATGGGGACTATGAATTTGTGTGGAATTTCATGACCTCAGCCTCACTTGCCTTAAAGATGAATTTTCTCTAATAAACATTAACCATCTAGTTGATCTTATAGCCAGACACAAGATGTTATCTCTCATGGACAGATTCTTGGGTTATAATTAGATCATAATTACCCCTAAAGATCAGCACAAGAATGCCTTTACCACCCCATGGGTGAAATTATGCTATAGAGACATGCCTTTTAGGTTAAAGAATGCTGGTTCAACCTACCAACATGCCATGACCTACATATTCCATGACCTTATCCACAAGATTATAGAGGATTATGTGGATGTTCTCAAGATCATCTTTGTATCGATTACCCATTACCATATCTACCTAAGCCCTAAATAGTGTATTTTTTGGGTCTTATCAAAAAAAATTCTTAGTTTTATTATTTCCCTTCAAGGATTTGAAGTCGATCCTGCTAGGATCAAACTATTCCTTTAAATGCTTCCTCCAATAAACCTTAAGTAACTCCATAGTTTGAACAGGAATATTTAATCCATTCATTGCTTTATCTCTTAGCTTTTGGACTGAGGCCAACCCTTCCACAACCTTCTAAAGAAGGATGTCTCTTTTAAGTGGAATAGTGATTGTTAAAAGGCCTTTGATTCACTCAAAATGTATCTTTTTGTCTCCACTTATCCTCACCCCTCCCAAGGATGACCAATATTTCTACCTTTATATCTCTACCACTGACCACTCCCTAGGGATAATGTTTTCTCATCAAGATGAAAAACATAAAGACTAATATGTCTACTACATTACCCACATGCTTATAGAGTATGAGACTTGGTATAACCACACTGAGAATATTTGCTTGGATTTAATCTTTGTGGCCACCAAACTTTACCACTACTTAATTAACCATAAAACTGATGTCATAACCAATATTGACCCACTCAAGTACATGTAATCCAAACCATACCAAAACCAACATATGGCCAAGTGGCTCTTGATTTTAGTAGATTTTAACCTTGAGTCCCTTTATCAAATGTTAATTAAATGGAAAGTCATTTCCAACCAATTGGATGAAGCACCATTAGTAGACAAACAACCTCTTCCTATCAAGTTCCCCGATGAGTCCATCACAACCCTCTCTTAGGTGAATTTCACCTATCAAGTCACCATACTCTCTAATAAATCAAAATGTCAACATGGTGGGGGAGATGGTATCATCCTTATATTATATGATGGTGAACCTCTTCCTTTGTCCTTCAATCTTGACTTTGAATGTACCAATAATATGGATAAGTATTAAGCCCTAGTGATAAGCCTTTATACTACTTTAACCTTGGGAATCAAAATAATCAACATCTTTGGTGACTCCCAACTTGTGGTCAATCAAATCAATCTCTTACTAGTGTAAGAATAATGTTATGCAATAGTAAAAAAACTAGTTAACAAACTCTTAACATCATTTGAACACTATCGCATCTAGTCAACCATGTGATCTATCAACAAGTTCACCAATACCATGTCTTCCTTCACCTCTCAGATCCCATCTACATGTTCTAAATCTAAGCTATCTATTTTCATCCACAAACTCACTAAAACTTTCTATGTCAAACCCGATTCTCCCACCATTTTTAATATGGAGGAGACCCAACCTGACCTTTGGTATCAACAGACCTTCGAGTACCTTAACCTCACCATCATTCCTCTTTAATTTCTAGGAATGTTTGAAGAGACTTTATCCAAAGTACCTCATGTTATACCATCATGGGAGGAATTATTTATAAACATGTCTTTAATTCCCTACGCTTCTATTTCCTATGTAGTCATGAAGCCTCATATGTTATTAAAGAAATGTATGAGGGAATCTATGGGGGGAACTTAAGTGGCCACATTGTAGCTAAACACATCCTTTTCCTTGGCTATTATTGGCCTAATCTTAACCAAGACTATTTTGATAATGTTAAAAAGTGTGTGAAGTGTCAATAACATGCTAATTTGAATCATGAACCTAGTCATAGTCTTTATGTTTCTATTTATTTCTAACCCTTCTCATAATGGGGTCTAGACCTTATTGGTGAAATTAATCTCATTTTTCATAGTGAGACCATTCTATCATCACTATGATCAAGTATTTCACCAAATGGGTAGAGGTTATTCCTCTATTCTCGACTAAAGTGGAAAATATTATCTACTTTGTCAATCATCACATCATCTACCACTTTGGTGTTCCTCACAAGATTATCACTAAAAATGGTAAGTATTTTAAGAACAAGTAATTCTAAGGTTTATGTGATGTATTCAACATTAAGATGAACTTTTGCTTTCCCTATCACCCTCAAGTGAATGGATAGGCAGAGACCTTTAACAAAGTTTTTAACAACATGCTAACTAAAATGGTCAATGCATCTGATTAGGATTAGCATTTTCACATACCCTTCACCTTATGGTCATATCACATTATAATTAAAACTCGTATAGGATCTACCCCTTTTTCTCTTGTGTTTGGATCAGAGGTAGTTTTACCTCTCAAAGTTTAAATACCTTCTCTTCACATATCTTTGCAAGATCTCATTTTTTAGGATGATTATCATTATCATCGCTTGGCCTAGCTTGAGATACTTGATGAGTGTCATGTAGTAACCCTTACCCATATTCATGTATATCAAGAGTGTGTCCATAATGCCTATAAAAAACACCTTAAAGTGTAATAATTCAACATTAGAGACCTCATCCTAAAGTAAAAGTAGCATGTTACCAATCTAGATAAAAGCAAGTAGGGAAAGTTTTCTTTCAATTAGCTTGGACCCTATATCAAAACCCACAAGTACGGATCAAGAGCTTACCAGTTATCCTCTCTTGAAAGAAACCCAAAACCTGAGCCCCTCAATGCTTTGCATCTATATCCATTCTTTTTTATGAAGGATCAAGTTCACCTTTTGATTTAACTTAAGCTCATCCCTTGATTTCAACCACATTAATCTCCCTATTTTAGGGGCAACTAATTAAAACTAAATCATGTGATTATCCAACATAGTCATATCCAAATCTTGAATAATGGGTACCATGACTCTACCCATGGCATGATTCTCATGGTGCTTTCCACTCCTCTCCCAAGACAAATTCCCATGATGGTTGTCACCTAAACCTCTTTACACTTAATCACCCTTTTTGTGATTTTAGTTTTGCTTTCATAAAGGTGAACTGGTAAGCCTATTTAAGCAATTTTATGACAAGCAAAATCCAAACAAGAAAAAATAGAAATCCAAACCAATAGCAATCATGGGTCATTCCTAGCATTTGTAGATTGTTCCCTTAAAGGAAAATTATCATAAATCCTTGAACAAAGAAAATAAACTTAGACTACTCCCTCAAAGGATGATTGAGTACAAAATTTGTCAAAAAGCATAGCATTTTCTTGGAAGCTTCCCGCATCGATCAAATTCTCATCTACAACAATAAACTGAAAGACCCATTTTAAAAAATCAAAAACAAAAGTAAACTAATCTTGAATGCTGCAATTGGCTCTGACACAAAAAAATAAGGTGGAAGTTGCAATCAGATTTCATAAGAAGACTTCTTGCATTGATCAATCTACATCTTATATGGCATAGACTTATTTATACTGGCTCTTTAGAAATCTATAGAATATGCATGCTAGTCTTGCAAGACGGTTTCATTTTCATCCATATCCCATTTATACATTATAAGCAAGGGATTTGGATCTCACTTGACATTATGTGAGCATGGCACCTTTTTAACCACCTAACGAATGCTAATGTGAAGCATTTAAAGGGATTATGTTCATTAAGCCAATCCAACTTCAGTTTTGTATTAGTACTTACCAAAGAAGAATAATTGTGCCCTCTTCCTCTCCTATCATGAATAGTTGATATTTTAACTACAACAGTTGTCTCTTGATTATATTCTCTATCCTCCCATCTAGTGTGGTTAATTAACTTACCTCATGTGTTTTATATTTAAACAAATTAACAACAAAGCATATGCACATGTATCATAAGAAACAACATAACCATAATCATAACCATAATAAAACCATAGCATCTATAAGCAATAAAATAACCAACCACTTTCCACCACATGTCTAAATCTAAATAATGAAGCAAATACTCATTAAAATTTAGCATGTCATAAGTGAATAGGATACATATCTAATAATAAAAGTTGGAAATATTGTCATTTATGCCAAATTAGCATTTAATGTTGAAAGGTGTTTTTAATGTTTATATCTTAGCTAAAAGTGTGTTAATATTAATTAAATATTAACAAATATATTTTTGGTTCTATAAAGACAAAAGAGGGCCCATGAGGAAGTCAAAGAGTAATCACTAAAGAAAAAAGAGTAAAAAGACACATTTCTCCATGAAGGGTCAACTTGAGGAATTCAAAGAGTCATCACTAAAGACAAAAGAGGAAAAGGATGCATTTCTCCATGAAGGGTCACCTTGAGGAATTCAAAGAGTCACTAGGTAAAGACAAAGAAAGAATTCAAAGGGTCATGCAAGGGTGAATGACAAAGGTCATTCGAAAAGCTATAAAATGAGGCTTGGGAAGCCATTTTTTATTATGGAAGTGAATGATTTTTTCTAGCTAAGAAGAGCAGAGAAAAGAGAAGAGATATAGTAGTGTGCTATCATTTTTTGAGAAAGCAACATTGAAAGATAGTTGGTATTTTATACACAAGATGGGTTAGTGCTCCTGTGGGTGGGTGCTCACAAATCATTGTTGAGTTGGTACTTAGAAAAAGGGTTGATGCTCTTATAATTTGGTGCTTGTGAACTTTGTAAACTTGAGTTAGTGCTCATTTATATACTTGAGATTGTTCTCTATGGTTTTTCCCACTTTGGGTTTCCATGTTAAAATCTGGTGTCCCTCTCTCTCTCTATTATGTGGTGCATGTTATTGCTTTAAAATTTATTACATATCTTGAATGTATGATTAAGTATTTAAAGCAAAAAGAATTTGATTAAGTAATAGATATATATCATGTGCTTAATAATTGGTATCAAAGAAGGTTTGTTTGGAAAGGGTTTAACAGCTTGAAGGTAGATTAGGGAAAGCACAAGATGGCCAAGCAACTAAAGAAATAGTATCAAGAGTTGAAATCCATGGTTGAGGCTCTTAAGGAACATGTGTGTATCTTGGATTCTAAGTTGGATATAAAAGTAAAAAAAAAAGATGTTTATTTAGGATCTTAAGAATCATCTAGAGGTTGCAATTTCAAGTTGAAATCAAGAGAAGAAGAGTGTAATCAGTTGAAGGTTGAGTTAGGTTCTTTAAAGTATAATCATGAGAAGGTCATAATCAAGGTTGAGAAAGATCATGAAATATCACTCCAAGGTAAGAAAGATGCAAGTTTTAATGGAAAATTAAAGAAGCTAATTAGGTAGCCCAATGCTTTCAAGTTTTCAATTTTTTTCATGGCCACTATTTTTTTTGTCATCATGTTGGTCATAGGGCAAGAGAATGTATGAGGAAAAGCAATCAATAAAAGGGAGATATCAGTCACATTCAACCAAAAGGTATAATAAATGTTGTTTGGATTTATTGTCATAAGATTGGACATATTGTTAAATTATGTCCAAATAGAGTAAAGAGATCTTCAAGGTATGAGAAGAGCAAAATTCAGGTTTTGAGAATTAAGATAGTAAACGTTGATGAGGTTGAGTTTAAGAGTGAGAATAAATTACTTGCTATAGTGGATAGAAAATTAGATAGGAAGGACTATGAAGAATCTCTTGTTACATTTGAGCATGAGCCTTATCAAGATAAGATAATTTCAAGAGTTGATAAGATGAACACCATCATGAATGTTGAGTTTAGTAAGTCAAATAAGTTAGATATGCTTAAATGGATTCTAAGAGAAAGACACAAGAAGATCAAGGAAGTAACAGAGGAGATGTGGGAATCTCCTGAGATTATGTTCTAGGAACTTTTGTGTGGGGTGTCTCTTCTAGGATTTAAGGAGACACATTTAAGAAAAAAATTGAAGCATGGTGGATGTTGTTAGGTCTTGGATTTGTTGTATGACCAGAAGGTGAGTTGATAGATTAATTTGTATATCAATTGAGGGGGAAATAAGTGTAAGCTATAGGAAATAAGTACAAGAATAGGTACAAGGAATATGTACAAAAATAGGTACAGGGAACAAGTACAAGAACAAGTTCAAGAAATAAGATGCTATAATAAGTGGGAGTTACTGTATATTTTTAATTGGTTCAGATTACATGTCTTAGTTTTAGGTTGGCATGTGTAGTACAATTTTTCAAAATTGGTGATAGTTTTAGGTTGCCATCAAAGACAAAGGGGGAGATTGTTGGAAATATAGTCATTGATGTCAAATTAGCATTTAATGTCTAAAGGTGTTTTTAATGTTTATATCTCAGCTAATAGTGTGTTAATATTAATTAAATATTAATGAATATATTTTTGGTTGTATAAAGACAAAACAGGGCCCATGAGGAAGTTGAAGATTCATCACTAAAGATAAAAGAGGAAAAGTATGATTTTCTCCATGAAGGGTCACATTGAGGAATCTGAAGAGTCATCACTAAAGATAAAAGAGGAAAAGGATGCATTTCTTCATGGTCACCTTGAGGAACTCAAAGAGTCACTAGGTAAATATAAAGAAATAATTCAAAGGGTCATGCAAGGGTGAATGCCAAAGGTCATTTGGAAAGCTATAAAAGGAGGCTTGGGAAGCCATTTTGTATAATGGAAGTGAATGATTTTATCTAGCTAAGAAGATCAGAGGAAAGCAGAGAAAAGAGAAGAGTTATAGTAGTGTGCTATCATTTTTTAAGAAAGCAACATTGAAAGATTGTTAGTGTTTTATACACAAGAGGGGTTGGTGCTCCTATGGGTGGGTGCTCATAAATAATTATTGTGTTGGTGCTCATCAAAGGGGTTGGTGATCCTAAAATTTAGTTCTTTCAAACATTATAAACTTGAGTTGGTGATAATTTACATACTTGAGATTATTCTCCATGGTTTTTCTCACTTTGGGTTTCCAAGTTAAAATTTGGTCTCTCTCTCTCTCTCTCTCTCTCTCTCTCTCTCTCTCTCTCTCTATTATGTGGTGCATGTTATTGCTTTCAATTTTATTACATATCTTGAATGTATGATTAAGTAGTTAAATAAAAAAGAATTTGATTAAGTAAAAGATATATATTACATGATTAATAATAAAATCCATCTCATTTTTATCTAGCTAAGTTTACATTAGTGTCTAATAAAGATAACACTGGCATAATCCATAAGCAATATATAAATTACATCATAAGTATTAAACATCAACACAAATCATAGACCATGAACACAAAAAATAAGAAAATATCATATATATAGCTCATGATTCAAATAAAATCATAATGTAGACAAATGTCCCTCTCTAAAAATATACATCTCATCACATTGACTTGCAAGCCATAATCAAAATGATATACAACATAATATATTATGTCCTTTTTATGCCCTAGGGGCACTACTATCTCTTGGAGCACCACTAGATTCTAGTGCCTACCCCCTATATTACCTACCTATCCCATAGATGTACCTATCTATCTAGCTACATATACATAACATTGACTTTGTGTCACCACACTAGTACCACCTACCAAGTTAGATATGTACTTGCCCCATCAGGGCTTTACAAAATAGTGAGTGAAGACTCCACCTCATAGTACCATAACTCATATATAGTGGTTATGTACCTCTACATATCAATGGTCCCTACTGGTGCTACTACTACCCCTTAGCCCTAGGCGACTTAGACCAGTGTAACTTATGCCTAGTCTCTCTTGCCTATCATGGTGACTAGCTACCCCTATAACATAGTAATCTGAACCTGTAAGGTAGCTACCTATCCCTATAGAACTATGAATTTTGCATGTGTAGAGTATAATGCCACTCTTACCTATCTATTAGGGTCAACCCCCATAAACTTGTGCCCTTTGGCCCCCACTCTTTGCTAGGTCCATAAGCAAAACCTCCTAATTTGCCGCCATTACTTGCTTTAACTACCAATGGTCACCTTAACCACTAACGGTCACTATGGAAGAAAATAACAAGTTATTTTCACCCTTTTACCTCCAGCCAAATATAGTTTTATGTGTCCCTACCTATTCATAAACCCCTACCTAATTTTTTGAAATTGACCTAAGCCATTTAACACTAATATTGACTTGATTATCACTGCATTAGTTATTTATGGTTTATTTCTTTAACAAGCATTTCTTGTGTTCAATTTGATCATTGATGTAAGTACTTTATATTTTGTTTATGAACTTAATTGTTTAAAACATGTGAATTAATAGCCCCCAAGGAATCTTTTGGTTCTAGGATCTAGCTAATGCTAAGTAATCCACCCAATTATCTATCTAACCAATAGTTTACTTTAGTATTGTCTTATTTGTAGGTAATCCTCCAATCGAAAGAGGATTTATGCACAATATTTTGATTCAACATGCACACAATCAAATAATTTTTTCAGCCATACCCATATTTAGTTTATTCTTCTTCCTTTCTTGAAATATAAGATAAAATTCATTGAAAAAAGTTGGTTTCTTTCTCATGGCATTTACTTTGTGACTTTCCTTTGTGTCCTTATTCTCCTGAGGAGAATTAGTGACACCATCATTAGTCACATTATGGTTGTGATTATGTAATGAGGATGAATTTTAGGAAGGCACAGGTCACATACCTACACACACCTCAAACACTTTGATCTTTAGACACTCATTGACATATTCATCATAAGAGATGGCTTCATGCTTGAGGACCTCAAGGTGAACCTCTTACCTCAGTGATCACATGAACATATCATAAAATTGGTCATTTGAGAACTCCATTCTACACGTATGGATAAATGAATGCTATCTTGTAAAAAATCAAAATTTGACTCACCCTTGGCCTACACCCTATAGGTGAGTGACTAGATGTCAAGGTCAAAAGGTCTAGAAATATCAAAATATTGGAAGAAATCATCTAAAAGGAGTTGAAAACTAGAGATATAATCTAAAGGTAGATTTTGAAATTAGACAAGAGCTTTAGCTCGTAGAGAATGAGTGAATAGATTCAAAAACACACCTTCATCCTATTCATAATCCATAAACACCATCATAAATTATATAACATGCTCTATAGGAATAGAGTCCTAAGTCCCATTGAAATTTTGTAGTTTAGGGATAGGAGTAGGAAGGGGAATAACATGCACCCAAGGAGCTAAAGGATTCTTATGGAGATCTTCATAAGCACAATTAATACCTGGCTAGTGACAAGCTCCAAGAGGGGGCTCATGATGGTAGTGATATTGCCTATGCCTATAGACATCATCATAACCATGGCCATGGAGAGCATGATTCCAAGGTGAATCTTGATAAGGGGTTCAGTCATAATATAAATCATCTCTACCATGAGGTTGAGAATGCCCATGGGAAGTATGATGGTTTCCATAGGGATGATGATAAGATGTGGCATACTCAAGGAAATGATCATGATGAATAATATCTCCCTGATATTGGTCATTTGCCATCAAATAATGGTCAATTGGTGGGTTTTGATGTTCTTGATATGTGTCCCATGGATATCTAGTCCATAATTGGTGATCAAAATCAACATGCTCATTAGAAAATCTAAAAGAAGGGTTAGGAAGATGGGAAGAATCCTCATGATGAAGATATCTTCTTGAATGGGAATACATATGATCCATATCATGAACATGTGAATATTCTTATATAATATTTTTTAGTTGATAAAGTGGTGGGAACTTATGTAAGAACTGGTCAAGGCACTTGATAATGAATGGGTATGAGCTATATCTCCAGAGGATGCACACTATTGACTCCTAAGGGAGAAAGATGCACTTCATTCACCTGAAGATGTTAAGATAATTATCAATGATTACACACAACTCATCAGGTCCTAAATAGCTAAAAGGATCCTCATCACCTCAAATGGGTGAGTGAGATATGGCATGATAATGAGAGTTAATGTCTTCAGATGAATGAAGTTTATACTAGTGGAAAGAAGACCAAGCCCATCGGTTATAGTCCTACCAATCATGTTCCATATTGAATGCAAGAGGGTGTAGATTGCCATGCTAGGTTAAGGGAGGATCTTAGGTCCTATGATGTCTATGGAATCCCATTATAGTTTTATCTTTCTCATGGGTGAGTTTAGGGGTGAGACCCTAAATCCAATGGGAATAACATCCCAAAGGTGGGAAGTCAACCATGGATGAAAGAAAACAAGATCAAAATGAAAGAAAAAAAAAAGGGCAAACTAAAGGAGAACCAATAGGGAGAATAATGTAAAAACAAAGTAGGATACAACAACCAAGGAAAGACTCGAAACATAACTGAAAGCAAACCCTAGAAGCTAACAAAGGGGAGTTGGATAAGAGATATCTAAATATGATAGAGCTAGCATGAGACCATATGTGAGGTCCCTTCAGACATTCTAAAATTTATCTTTAAGAATATGAATAGAACCACAAATGTTTGGTAGGGTGATAAAGAAAACCACTAAGAGGCTAGAAGGATCAGGGGTTCTATGGGCTACAAGAGGTCTATAGTGGTTATCTACTTTGTTAGCTTACACCAGGCTATAAATAGATTTGTAAACTAGGTTGGGGATAGTATAAACAAGTACATAGGAACCTCTAGTAGATATAACCATAATAAATCAAGTGGATAAAACTATATTATTGGTTACATAAATAATATGAAAGCAATAATACTGAATGAAATGAGATAACCAACAAAATGTAAATCTAGTTATTAAGGCACTTTGAGGCCAAATTAAAGACATTTTGTACAACAAAGATGTTTTCAAGAAAGTGTTCAAGAGCATGCCTATTCTAGATTTGAGTTATCCTTTCAAATCAATAGTATTCTTTTTTCATCATGTAATGTTCTAGTTTTAGAAAGAGAGGGAGAAAATGTTTGAGCAAGAATTTTAGTGTGTTTTGCACATATATATCTCTACTATGCAATGAGTAAGGGTTCCAAAGATAAAAAACGCATATAAAAAAGGAATATTTCAATCAATGAAAATATTATTCAAATATATACAAATGTAATAAACTTTGGAAGCTAGTCTAAGTAACATACATGATAACTATTTCACTAAATAGTTCAAACCCTAGCACATACACTACACAAATAATGGAGTTTCACTTTACATAGCAAAGTGACCTCAGATCAAGCTCAAAGATGAAGTGTATCTATTTTACCAACTAGTAATCTAAGCTAGGAAGCAATGTAGGAGGAAGACCAAGCTAGGTTCAAGTTGAAGTCAAAACTAAGAGATAAAAAATATGGAGGAGGTGAAGGACAAGCCACCAATATATGGAAGAGCCAATGAAAGGAGCAAAAAATAGGTACAATGGAGTCTTGAGGGAGTAAAGACCAACCTACACTATCAATAGAAATGAGAATCACCAATGGAAGATGCAATAGTATAGGGCATCCCCAATCACAACGAAAGTTGTTATGCCAAGAAAGAATAAAAAAAGATTCAAGGAAGCAACCAAAATTCTAATGATCTAATCAATTGGGAATATAATAGTATGATAATGATCAATAAAGATGAGAGAGGCTCAAATTAGTGAATAAACACACACATATCCATCCCTAATCCATTAAGAAGTAAAAAAACTAGTTGTTTATGACTGTTTTGGACCAAAGTGTGCCATTTTCATGCATTCTACCTAGGCCATAGCCTATGCTTCAGATTTCATAAAGGAAACATGCATCCTAGGCCATGGGTTTCCTCCTTAAGCCATGGCCTAGGTCAAAAAGGCTCCTAGGCTGGTCAATAGATTCTTAAAAGGGGCCTGGGGGTCCCTAGAGAGCCTATCTTTTATGAGAAAGTGTAGATATGGTTAGAGGATGGGAATAATGTGTGGGAGAGGTTTGAGCAAGTGGTGGATGTCTCAAATTAGTATGAGTATGGTTGGTAGTCTACATGTGATTTGATATATAATAATAAAGAGGATTAGGGTCATGTGAAGTATGATTACACTAACTAGAGGTAAAAAAATAATAGAGTTTGGGATGCCCTATAGGTTGGGGACTTTGTAGGTTTCATGGAGAGAATTGAAGGCTATGATAGACATCTATCCATTATGTTCACTAATGCCTAGGGGGAGAGGTATATTACCATCAATGAGGTAATGTTAGATATCATAGAGAAGCTTATATATCAAGTGATAGGTCTTACAATTGAGGATACCAAGAGCTAATTCAATCCTAGAGATTTTAATCTAGATATAGAGGATTTTTTGGAAGATGATAAAAAATTGGAACAACTCCAAAATGGCTTCAAAAGGGAATCCCTTCCCAAGTCATTCATTGAGGTAGTTTTTCATCTTATTATATATATTACTTTAGAGGGTAGATACAATGTGGTGAGGTGGTCTTTGTTCAAAATGCTTAATTATTTCAGACATGGGATGTCTTTTATCTTGCCTTTCTTTATTCATAAATCCATGGAGACCTCTATTCTAAAATTAAAAAATGGAACTATTCCACCCTAAGACATAAGGGGTAATCTTCATTATCTTCAAATAATTCAAAGTTATGAACCAAATCATGCCCAAAATTTGTCAAAAATAATAAAAGAAGACAAAAGAGGGGTTAATGGATATAAGGAAGATAAATAAATTTTGGATTAACTATCTAGGGATTTAGAGTAAGGCTTATGGAAGTAAGAATAATTCTGTCAAGAAGGATGTTGGTAAGAAAAGTAAAGAGGGCCTAAAATATATGAACAATATAAAAAAACACCTCAAAAGTGATTTTAAAACCACAAACCATAGTAAATAAATTCATGGGATATAGGGGCACAATAGTCTATAGGATATGTAGGTTAAGAAAGGCGAGGTAAAAGTCTTTGACATTGATAGAGATAGTGTAGATTTGGAAAATTTTGATAACCAGGGAGAGAAGTTTAGAGATCAAGATGAGGCTTAGACAAGGTCAAATAAAAATAAAGAGAAGGAGAATACAATGATAGAGAAAGGGGAGACAACTCAGGCTCAAAAGGGTAAAAATGAGGGTTTCAATTAGCTCACCAACTCCCTTAAAGGGAAGGAGAATGCTGGTAAAATTATTGAAGAACTCAATCTACAAAAAGCTCTTATAATGTGGTTCATGCAGGAAATGATGATCCTTAAGAGTAATTTGAATGATATTCAATAATAGAATGATAAGCTATCTAAAACCTTGACTGAGAGAGGAGGACATCTAGATTCAATAACGAAACTTTATAGTGGACTTACTTGAGTATGCCAATGAGAATCTACTAAACAAGATTTTTTTTCTAGTTAATTATAGTAAGTTTGCAATGAATGAAAGTATTCAAAACATGTAAACTATCAAAGCTCACCTTAGATATATATTTGAGCCTATATATATTGGTAAAGGTAAGGGAAAATATGGCTAATGTAGTAGTGTCTAACATAACATAGATCATGAAATTTTATTGATGCAAATAGATATGAATCTCAACAAAATGAAGTCATATTGGGAAGGTATATTTGAAACCCTAGAGTATTCTAGTTCTTAGGTAGTTTTTAGGCTATTTCAAACTTGTTTTGTTGTTGTTTTTGGATTGTGTTATTCCTATTTCTCTATTTGTCTTGGTCATCCATTTGTCTCTTTTGTTATAGACCGACTCCTAGGGTGTGGGGACCCTAGCTTAAAAAAATCCCCCTTTAACCTTAATAAAAAATTAAATGTCTCATAAAAATAGAAGTGTGCACACACTGTGATAAGGGATTGTGATATAATTATGATGAAAAATGGACCTGAGGCCATAAATAGATCTAAAAATATATATTTGTTAGATGTTAATTCCCCTCATGATATATAGGAATGGGAGGATTTTCCATATTCACCCTTGCCATAACCATAACTTAAAGTTGAAGAACCAAGATCAATAAAATCAAACCTAGATATTCTTATAGTCACTTCAACAAGGGTAACTAATCTTCAAATGATGTGAGTAAAGGGGTATTTAAAGAAAAATACACTTACCATTATCATTAACTATTTTAGCACATGAAATTTCATTGATCCTTGATTGGAAAAATACATAGTTTGTTTTATGCACCTTTGTTCTAGTTTTAAGGTAATTATTTCCAATGGTGGATCATTTCCATGTAAATAAATATTTCAAAAAGTTCATATTTTGAAAGGATACTATAACCTAATGATATAAATGTGTTTTTTTCCTTGGGTGGATGTGATGTAATCCTTTGGTTACAATGGTTACATACTATTATAACAATTTTATATAATTTATTAGATCTTTAGATGTATTTCTTCGATAATGGATAGAAATATACACTAAAAGGACTTTTACCATACTCTACCAGTATCATCAATTCCCATTGCATGGAGGAAATTCACAAGAATGGCTCACATGTGATCATTTCCCAAATTTTCTCTCTCAAAATCAGTTTATCAATTGATTTTAACCAATTGGATGAATCACATAATGTTCTTGTCAAGAATACATCAATATTTGAGGAATCAATGAGATTTCCACTTTATAGACTAGAAGACCATTAAATTCAACTCCTACCAGGTAATAAACCTCCAAAAATTCATCTATATCACTTACCCTTTATCTAGAAGGAGTAATTTTTAAAAATGGTTCAAAAACTATTGCAAGTAGGATTAATTTATTTAATCACTATCCCATACTCTTATTTGGTTTTGTTTATCCTTAACAATATAAATCATGGTGGCACCAAATTTATGTCCATTATCTTAACAAGCTCATTATTAAGGATAAATTTCCCATTTCAGTGATCGATGATATTTTGAATGAAATTTATGATGCTAAATTCTTCTCTGAGTCAAATATATGCTTTGGTCATCTTTGAATCTACATTTGGGATTAAGATATCCCTAAAACTATTTTTCTTATACATGATGGGCACTAAAAGTTCCTAGTCATCCAATTCAGACTTACCAATGCCCCTTCCACATTCTAAGGTTTATTGAATAAAATATGCTACCTTTTTTTTACAAAAAATCATTATAATCTTCTTGATGATATATATCCTCATTCATAGTAAAAATTGGGAAGATCATATAAGACACCTTAAAATTACCAGTTTGTAACTTATCTTAGATAACTAGTTATGTGAAAAATGGTATAGTTCCTCTTTTGGATAATAGGATTTCAAATACCTAGGTCATGTTGTCTCATTATTGGGTGTTCAAGTTGAACCTACAAAAAAGAGGCCTTCAAAAAATAGCATAAACCCAGGACACTCAAAAACTATGTGGATTTTGTCCTTATGGGGTACTACCAAAACAAATTCAATATTATGAAAGAAATTCCACTCCTTTGATGCATATGTTCAAAAATTACACATTTTTATGGTTGGTATCATCAAAACAAGCTTTTGATTTACCCAAGCAAGCCATGTGCACTACACTTGTGTTGTCCATGTCCAATTTCTCTAGTACATTTTTCAATGAAAGTTAGATGCTTATGTCAAAAAACTTGGATCTATGATCATGGGTTAATAACACCCAATTTATTTTACCAAAAAGGCCCTCATTAGGCATAATTAAACATAATCCACATATGATAAGGAAATGATGATTATCCTATCTAAAGTCAATAAATGGTGTCCCTACCTACTAGGTTGACATTTTTATATAAAAATTGATCACCAAATCCTCAAATATTTTTTAGGACAATGAATCTATTCCTAAAATAAAAATACATGGGTATATAAACTCATGGGGTATGACTATGAGATAACATTTAAAAAGGAAAGGAACATCTAGTTCTTGATACAATATCCTACTAATATGAATAATAAGCATGACGAAGTGCAAAATAATTCCCCATTTCAAAATAGATGTATTCCATTTAACATGAGTGTTATCAAGACAACCACACACAAAAATATTTTTTTTAGTTGTATGTTGACCCTATTTTCAAACCTAATTATACTTGGGATGGGCATTCATTATGATATTATGGCCACATTGTCTTGATCTATGGATCTAGGTTAAAAAATATATCTTACATGAATTTCTTGCCTCACCTTCTATGGGTTATTTAGGTTTTCTAAAAAACCAATGAATGAGTCCACCATAACTTATTTTGGTTAGGAATCAAGTAAGATATCAAGAATTCTATCGAGGAATGTGATATGTGTCAATGTCACAAAGGGGAGTCACTATTATTTCTTGGTATTTTCCAAGCATTAACCATTCTAAAATGCCTTTAGATAGACATCTCTATGGATTTATTAATGGATTACAATGTTTTTTTGGTAAATAGACCATTTTAGTGGAGGTAGATCACCTTTATAAATATGCCTATTTCTATGTTCTAGCCTATCTGAACACTACTTATCCCATATCCAATTTTTTTACCAAATCTTATGGCTTCACAACATTCCAATATCCATTGTATCTAATTGAGACTTAGTTTCCACAAGTAATTTATGGTAGGAACTCTTTAAGAACATGTGAAGCTATCAAAAAATTAGTTTTGGCTACCACCTAGAGATGAATGGTTAGGTAGAAATTATTAATAAGTGTCTAGAAACATATCTCCATTATTTCACCACTGATTGACATCATCATTGGGTCAGGTGATTACCACTTGCATATGGTGGTACAATACTTCCTATCACATAAAAAATAAGATGAATCTTTATGAAGTCATCTATTGTTAGAATCTACCATATATTCTCTTGTATATAATATAAAATTATTATGCTCATGTAGTAGATGATACCTTTAACACCTGAGAAATATTATTTTCTTCCTAAAATACAATCTCCACATGTCATAAAACTATATGAACTAGAAGGTGGATAAATAATGTTTAAAACAACATTTGACTGTAACCTTATAATTATTCTTCCCTCAAATAAAAATTTCATCAATAATAATTTATCCTAAATTATATGGGCTTCATAAGGTTCTCCAATATATTGTCTTGGTCACTTATGAGTTTAAAATTTCATCTTCCTTGCATGTACATCTAGTTTTTCATTTTTCCTACTTTAAGAAAGTCCATGACCAACATGTCATAGATTATATAGTGTTTCCTAAGCTTGATTAAAAATTATCTCTCATTATATAACCTAAAATTATCCTATATAGGGTCTCTTTCTAACTCTGAAATCTAGTCATCATAAATGTTCTAGTCTAATGGCATTTGATGAACCCAGAAGATGTGACCTAGTAACCTCTTCTTTAGCTCTGGGAATAGCTTACTCACCTTCAACTTAGAGGGAAAATATTTTTATGGGGACAAATTTTTTCACCCTTCATTCTTTCTTTTTTTCATATAATAATTCTCTTTGATAAAAGGGTATGGACACATATATGCTTTGTAAGACATCCCTCGATCGCATTGTAATAATCCAACATTCATTAGAAGTAATAGTCATATAGAATGGAATTAGTATAAATAGTAGCCTATAATTTTTAGAATTCATTAAATTATTATATTTTTTTTAATCTCACTCAAGGATGTTTCTTCCTCATAGAGGCCAATGATATTGCAATGTAATTCTTCTCTTTTAATACAAATAGTTAGCTTATGTTTCATTTATAGTGATATTTTCATGTGTTTTTAATGTTGTTATAATTTTTTGTATGAAGGATATTAATATTTAAGTTTAAATGAGAGGAAAATGATCTTTCCAAAATTATCTAATAAGACACATACTACCTCTAATCCATATAGTAACTTATTTCCATCAACGTGGATTGCTAAAATATCCTCATGTAATTTGACTATGATTTTGGGTTATTATTTATAATTGGTTTTCTTGGTGGGTTAGGTTGAGAAAGTTAAAATTCAAATTTTTTGATGTCTTGGATCTCTAAATTATTCATAAAATTAGTATATTAATATTTCAAGGTTATATCTTGATCATCACCTTCAATAAAGAGGATTTCTTCATTAGGAAGGGTATCCTGAATATGCCTTCTAATAGAAATATTTTTAGTCGTAATTTGACTTGAAATAATTTACCCATTAAAATTATATTAAGATATAATTAAATTAATAGTCATAAATTTATCATTTATATTACCTATAGACATATAAATCTAATCATTAAGTGCTTCACAATGTTTAATGTTGACATCCTTACCTCATTTATTCAGTTTGCCATTTTGTTGACTCATAATATATAATGAGATTATCCACTATCTTAAAAAAAACTTAAAATATCATACAAGAGTCCCTATTTTAACCTTATTCATCCATATTTAGCATATAGATTCTTATTAGAGATTTTACAATAATATTCCTCCTTTTGGGACAAGACTGTGATAGGTTAGACAACGTTACATTGTAACATTTCTCACTAGCGAAACCTTGTCCTCACTGCTCTAATGGTCAATTTTTTAAAGTAAGACCTTTCACAATGTATATATCACACTTTTTTTAAGGTATATTATTGAAAATATTCCAAATATTCCCCTCTAAAATCACACCAAGGTATTCACTTAAATCACCTAGCAAAATAATAGTAAATCTATTGTACACTAAGCAAGAAGGCATTATTTATTCCAATTTTAATTCTACCACATTATAATATTCATAAGAAAATTATTAATATATTTTATATAAGATAAATTGAATCCATTGTCAATAATTTCAATCAATATTATTGATACATTCATATAGTTGTATAATCACGCATCACACAATCACCTTATAAAGGAGAAATACATTAGGCTGAGGCCCATTTGGGCTATGTAGACAACACTTAGATTATGTAGGATTTTTTGAGGGTTGATATAATATTATCATAACCATATTCCTCCTTCTTGAATTCAATATATATTGTGTTTGTTGTGCAAGAATATGGATTTGTTTTTTTCATGTCCTATATGTGGCATATTAACACAAAATTAATCAGCAAACCCTCTCAAACAGTCGCATAGATCCATATAAAAAATTAGTTACATAGACAAATAATATGTAGACATAATCAATAAATAAGGCCGAATCTATACCCTGTCCTTCTCCATAGGACTTGTCCAATCACATATTAAATTTTTGCATTTGGCCACAACACAACTTTAAGGTCTTTTCAAGCATTTTATAGAAACAGTTAGCATAATTATTATTTTAGCAAGGTTTGCATATCTATAGGTGTATTTACTATTTTAAAGATGTTCTCAAATTATGTGAATTATGTAATTTAATGTATTTTGTTATATATTCCTTTATTTAAATTTCAATAGTTTATATTTATTAGTATTATCAATTTCAATTCAAAATAGATTAAACATTCTAGTGAACCCACCACTTTTATAACATTTCTTGCTCTTGGATTTATTTTTGTCATAGGATTTCATTCAAAGTTATGTAATTTCTTGACACTAAAAGAAAACATCCTTAGACTTTGGATATAAATCTAAAACATAAATATTCAAATTCTTTGACCCTAGATTTAATCTAACACTAAATAAATTTGTGTTTTCACCTCGGATAAAATATGGCATGGAAGCTCTTTATTTTGAATTCAAGTTGAAATTTTATGATATATGTACACAATATTTTGAATTTATTTTTCTCTTTTTTTCTTGTTTTTATAAACTATGTTCTATCAACTTCAAAACTACTTAGTGATTTTTTTTAAGGGCTACATGGTGATATTTTTATAGACATCATGGTGTGATGGGTTTAACCCAATACTATTATCCATTATACATTAATAAATACGGAGTTAATTTCCATGTCCCTCATGATATATCATAAATTCTTAGGACCCTTAATTTATATCATAAGAAGCCTCTTTTATTCATTTGATTTGTGATGCACCTAAGAGGAGTGCCTCACCTAGGAAGTTACTCTTACCATACCCTAAAACCAAGGTTAGTGGGCTACATGAATGATTTATTATCTATAGTTGATGCTTTAAAATATTAGGGTGACATTAATCAATGAACAAACAAGTATATTTGTGAGTCCAAAAAATTATTCAAACCCTTACTTAGATCACATTTATACCTTTATTTTTTATTTTATTGTGTTATAATAAATGACAATATATAAAATAAAATTTAAAGTATAAGTAACAATGTTGTAGTTAAGTGTTCACTTAAGTAGGCATGACGCTCAATCATGCACACAACTTTAGTTATCAAACATTTCTAGGGTAATGAGAGTTAGGCACAAAGGAAGCAAGGTCTGATGCACAACATTTAAACACACTAGTGCACTAGCATTAGTTTAACATAAGGTGTGAGATTTATGCACTCACCCAAACCGTGATAGCGAGGGGACTAGGTCTATGTTGGGATAGATACATCATGGTTCAGTCAAGGGTTATGTAGGGTGTAATGGTTTAGGAGGTTCATTGGGTCTCTAGCACAAAGGCTCAAAGGGATAGGTTCATTGGTGCATGCTTACACAAAGGGGGATATACATGGGGATGTCTATTCATCTTAGTTTGCCCTTCAGTGCTGGGTCTAGCGTAAGGGCCTTTGTAGTGGGTAAGAGTCTAAGTGGAATGAAGGTGCCACTTACTACTAGGGTGGAGTTTTAGTTCATCAACATTATACATGGGGAAATAAATTCACAACTCAACCACTCTACAACAAACTAAGATATAACAATAACAATTTACATTCATCCATTAATATCTTATTTCTATTACAATAACCAATAGTAGCTTTCATTGATCAATCCTAATTTTAATAATGTCAAAGGCTCATAGATGAGCATGGATTACATTCTCTATTTATAAATCAAGGCTTCATCATTTTATCATTCTCCAATTCACTAGAGCTTCATTGCAAAATAGTCTCTCTCCCTTGCTCTTAGAGGCCATCTTCTTTATATAAGTTTTGGTGACTCTTTTTTTTACTAGATAGGCATGTGCTAAAGGGTGGGTAGGTGAGATAATCTTGGATTAATTACACCATATATAAAAACTAGGGTGCATGCCAGGTGCTAAGCTATTGATCCTCAAACCACTACATGTAGGACTAGGTAGGTATATCTCGAGACTCATGATGTTATACAGTCATTGGCCAGTTGGCTCAGGGATTTTAGGAGTCTATATAGTTAGTGCCAAGGTGTGTAAAAATGGTCCTTCACTTCCTCTAAGGGTCTCTACATGTTGAGGTTGGTCCAACTAGTACAGGATCAATTCTTCTCAAAAGTGGGTCCCAACATCACCCAATACAAAATTAGTAGTCCACCCCAGAATAACCCTAAAGTACCTTAGGTAGGCAAAATTTGGGTGCACCTTGCTGTAAATCCTCCTTAAAATTTTTAAAGCCTTGGATGGTAACCTTCAACTCTTCAATGGTTCCATCTAATTTTGTAGATGTTTCTTCTATAGTAAGTACATTTGTGCTTCCCAATTCCTTTCTAAAGGATTCTATCCTTTCCTTTGCCTTTCTCACTCCTCTATCTAAGAGTTTACCTTACTCACTGGACTTAATTTTGAAGGTGAAAAATACTACCTCCAGGTCTTGCTCTTGTGTTTTTAGCTAGGTACTAAGGGATTTGACTTGCACCATCACCTGCATATGCTCGATCCTTGAAACTATGAAGGAACACTACATTAAGGCATCATTCTCCTCCTTTATCTACTTGAGGTGTGTGTTGATGATCTCCACTTGGTACATGAAGTTGAAAAAAATGGTATCTACTTCTTTGTCGACTCCTTCAAGCTTAGTGAAGAGGTCTTCAACCTCTTATATCTTCTTTTCTAGTTCACCTTTTATAACCTCACAGGGGTCCTCCTTCTCCCCTAGTGATAGCTTTATCCTTGGGATCATCCTCTCAATGAGTGTGTAGGCCTAGTTGACCTCTTTAATTTCAGAGTAGTTGATGTTGTCTCAGAGGGAGCGCTCTACTTACTTGATGCACTTGATCAGTTTTCAGAGCTTGAATTTGGTTTGCATAATCTCTTTCTCTATGTATCTATCAAATTTCCTCTAGTTGCTAGAATGAACATCATTGATGATATTCTTGTATGCCATAAAAGTTACCATCTTGATCAAAGCATTATTTGAGTGCATGGGGTTCATGTCATAAGGGATTAGTATATTTTATTCATGGCCCTCTTCTAGCTTTTTGGCATGCCAGATGGCCTTTTTAGGGACCTCAAACTCTAGTTCATTTATGTAGCAATCTATGGATAATGAAAATTGGTAGTGCATAAGGGTTGTGGTAGTTCTTGGAGGCATGCACTTTATCATGTAGAAGTCATCATCCTCCTTGAACCCCATATATGATTTCTCATAGTTTCCATGTTCAACCTCTACTTTTTCCCTTAGCTCTTCTTCATTGGTGCTGGTGTCAGTCCCTATTTCTTTAACTCTTTCTTTTTATTCTTTATTAAAACTAGTGCCAGCCCCTCTTTCTTCAATTCTCTCTTCTTCTTCCTCTCTTTTCTCTTTATAACTAGGCTCTTCATCTCATTGTTTATGTGAGGGTTCTTTTGTAGACTTTTCATCCTCATCCTCTTCTTAGTGTGGCCCCTCTTCCTCTAATTGTTTTTCTAAGGAACTAGCATCACCATTTTTCTCCTCAAGCACCCACTTAAAAATAGGGTACATCTTCTATGTAGCTTATTTTGTTATTTAGGTGTCAATGTCGAGTGTTACCTTGGATTCTTCTCCCTTGGGTTCTGTGTTAGTGGAACCCTTATTTCTTTCCCACTCTTTTTACATGCACACCTTTTCCTCTTAGGTTGTTTTTACTTCTCATTCCTTCTTCTAGGTGCATTCTACATGTGCCTTCTCCATCATTTCTTCTCACTTGGCCTTCCCTTCTTTGGCCTTTATTTGTGATACTTGTACAACACACTTTTTATCCCTTTTTTTAACTTCTTTGGCCTCAATCTAGTCAATATCATCCTAGGTTAGGCCTGAGGCCCTTAACTCCTTGTGCCTCCAGTGTAAGCCAAGTGTTGCATCGATGTGTCCTTGGTCTAGGCCCATTTTTCTCCATTTCTAAAACATCTCTTCTTCTTTATTACCTACACTAGAGGGAGTTGATTCTTCAATCACTTCACTTGCTTTACTCATCTATTCCTTCTATGCCCTATGCACTACTTCACTTTTCTTCTCCTCTACCTCTACCATTTGGATGACCTCACTAGGCACCCCTACCTTGGCTATCTCCTCTTTCTATTACCTTAACTCTTATGTTATTTTGGTCTCAGCCTCATAGGAGCCAAGTCTCCTTAGTCTATGCCTTAGTTTTTTTAGCTATGCATGTGGAGGAGGTGAAGGGGATTATTCACTAGGGGATGATTCTACATCGTTAGATGCAATGTAGGTACCTTATCCCCACTTTTCCTCTTTTGATGTATCTTATTTTGGTTCAAGGGAAGGGGCCTTTTATTTATTTTTCCCCTTTGGGCTTATGGGGTCTCAAGATGTGAAGTTCATGTGCTTCTGGTGTGATTCTGTCACTGAGGATTCCCCTTTTGAATTAGCTTCAACCTCACCTCGATCTCTTCCAGCATCTCCCCCCTCTTCTTTTTGGGTAAATTCTTATTTTCCTAGGGCATGGGGGTTCTTTCTTTCATAACTAAGACTGGGGTATCTCTTCGTTTCTTGATGTTAGACCTTGCACCATCATCCTTTCTTCTAGGTTTCATCATATAGTATACTCTATAGATGAAGCTAAGGATTATTACCTCCTACATAGGCTTGATATCCATCTAATCTGAGGTGTCCTCTTCATATTATATCATTCCTTCATCCATGTGAGGTAATCTACGCCTCATCTATTAGCTTTCTACATCTAACTTTTTGATTAGAATGTCATGGCTCTACATGCTAAGGCTTCTACTAAGCACATCCCAGAATAACTTGACTAAGAAGGAAAAGGAAAGCTTCAACCATATATACATATTCCCATATTTGAGTGTTATATGGATGATGTAGTAGTGCTTCATGATGGTGAAGGTTTCCATTCCAAACATGCTCACTGGGAGCCCTTGTGGGATGCATCAATCTAACTTGAAGGCCTCTATGTATTTATCATAGCAATTTAGTACATGAGTCTTGTACTTAGTACTGAAGGTTTTTGGGTAAGTGATGTCTTTATATTTCAATGTTAGGATTTTATGGTGTTTAGGAACACCCACAAGTTATCTTTTCCACCATCAAGGATATTAATTTCTTTCATGATTTTCAAGATGAGGATGGAGCCCCATCTAAATGTCCCCTTCATGATGTGGAACTCTAGCATGTTCTTGGTCATTTCTATGGCAATGAACTATGCCATGTTAAACTTTACCTCTTGTACCATGTAATAGGTTAAGTAGAGGTATGCCTTGGACACATCGGTCCATCTTCCTCTTGGGCATAATTTTGAGATGACTAGTCACGTTGCTACCCTTATGCTTAGGTCCTTACACCTAATGATGGGGAAAGTGTATCTCCACCTATTTATCATCACCCATCAACTTATGGATGTCTCTTTTATATTTTGGTACTCTAGTTATCTTATTGATTAGGCACATGGATATCATCATATATTGACTTACAAAGTACACACGATCTTTATGTATGTGTGAGAGAAGGAACTAAATAGGTTCTTATGGATTTTTGAAATAAGGAAACTCATAGATTTTAGTTGTGATTAAAGCATTCAATCTATCTCTTATTGAGATGTCAAAGATCACATCTCCCTCTGGGGTCTTACACCCAATATCCACCATCCAATCTTGCATCAAGTCTTGAAAGTGACTTGATGTCCAATGGTTGTAATCCTAAAGCTAACATACATGCATGAATGAGAACTAGGGTTCCCCTATCGACACTTTAGTTAAGAATTACATGTTTTAGTAAGACATCTTGCTTAACACATTGGCTTTCACTATCATAACATTGATAACTTCTACTGCTTGTGCCCTTGTCTTGGTGGTAGCTACTTCCTCTACTATTTGAACCTACTTGGGTTTGAGTTGTGTCTCTTCATATCTCTATGCCTTCCACTTATTTATCATTTTGAATCTTCTATTATTAAAATGTAGGAGGTGTGGCTTTCCAAAACCCCTAGTTTTTGTTTGGGAAAAGTTATCTAATTGAGCTTCTCTAACTGTTAATGGTGGCCTAGTGTCTATTCTAGTTCACCTTCTCTAATCTAGTTTTTCTACACCACTTTACTCTTGATACACTTTTTGCTCTAGTTTGTTGCACCAATCCCTCACTTGATACACCATATATTCTAAGGGGATTCTTTATCTTGGGGTCATTTAGCTCTAGTTCTTCATCAATTTTGTATAGTTTTATAACCCTATTCATTCACCATTTACCCTATTTATAGATTGATATGTCAACCACCATCATTAATGCCACCACTAGACTTGATTATCAGATTTCCTAAGAGATCATGAGAATTTTGAAAATTCCATGTCTTGTCGACATTAAATGTGTATCTTTATTCCATCATCTCATCAAATACTTCTAATGACTTTTTAGTGATGTGACATCCTTTTTCAAATGATCACTTCCTACTTTTCCTAGGTGGATGCTAGTTATCTTTGATGATCTCTTTCTATGCATCTCCATGGTATGACCCTCACCACTCTTCTAGTAACCTAAGTGTAACACCTCACATGTGCACAATTCATCCTCCTCAATTTTACTTCTTCTAGTTTCTCTCATCTTTTAGTATGCTTCTTTATATTGGTCAATTTATTGTGTATTGTCTTGCCTTAGACTATCTTACCCCATATAAATTCCTTGCATTATCCCTCTAGTGCTTGGTATTTCCATTTGCCTTAAGAACTTCATAAGAATTACATCTTTGTGTTGATATTGTGCTTAACCAATTTGATAATATTATCATCTCATTTTGTGTCCAGCCTAGTTGAATGTCTTATTTTGTGTTAGCCCTCTAGTGTCTTAACATGTTCAAGGGATCCTCCTACCATCTCACTATGCACCTCTTATGCAGATGTTTATTTTAATACTAATAATTAACCTATAGGATTCACACACCCACATCTTAGGTGTATGGCCTCATGTGTTAGTGGTGTAAGTATTCAACTCACCTAATTGGATTTATGCATGGAGTGGTAAAACATAGGGATCTTTGCGGCCATCTTGCATTACTTATTGATAAAAAATCACATGGTTCAGCTTGTGCCAAACCTTATTTTGGTTAGCTCAATTCAAAATTGACTATTGACCAAAGATTTAGATTATCCTTGGTGCAAGTGCCGCCCTATTATGGGTATAACTTTAATCAATTCCCATTGAAATTCCCTTGAAGCATTTCACCAGATAAGGTGTGCAGTTTGCATGTGACAAGTTTTAAAATGTGATGGATGACATAGGGACCCATCCATTAGATCTATAGCTTTCCTAGGTGCAAAAAGTATTTGGATTAATATGATAAGAGTATGGATTCTATGATCAGACCTTACATTTGATATGCTTATCATGCCACCTCTTTTGGCATGCCTTCTCAACTTGTTGACCCCACTTGGCCTTAGCACATGTCTTGTCCAAGTGTGTTAATTGTTCTAACCTTATGCTCAAATATTATTGGTCATCAAGGTAGCAAATTTGTGTGATACATAAGTAAGGTAGTAAAAACTCTAGGGGTTGAAATGCGTCCATGCCAAACACTAGTTGAAATGGTGTAGCTTTGTTCAGGCACTTGTATATCATGCCGTAGGCCCATATTACTATAGAGACATGAACATCCCATTCCTTATGACCTACATCACATATCTTAATGAGGCACATTTTAAGGATATTATTAAATGCTTCAGTCATGTCATTGGCCTAGGGATGATATGAGGTAGTCTTGTGGTGTGTCACCATGTATTCCATCAAAAGGATGCATACCATCTCATTGATGAAATGAGTGCCCCTATCATTAGTCAAACTTAATAAGAATCCATATTAGCTGATGATGTTATCTTAGATGAATTACATGATTATTATATCTATGAAATTTTTGGTTGGTGATACCTTAGCCCACTTAGTGAAATAGTTAGTTATTGTGAGGATATATCTGGCACCTATGCACTATGATATAGGGGTGATTGGCCCTACAAAGTCAATGGACCATTTCTCAAATGGAACCTAGGATAGAATAGGGATGAGAGGAATCTCATCCCAATGGTTTATCTTTCCAATGTGTTGGCATATATCACATTCCCATGTGTATTCTTTGGCATCATTGAATAGGCTTGGCCACCACAACCCTGATTGTAGAATCTTATGCACTGTTACATCTCTGGTGTAATGTACTCTAGCTATCCCTTCATGCACTTCCTAAAGGATAGAGTCCCAATCATGTTCCAAAACACACCAATGTAAGACTTCATCCCTAACCATATTTTATATCTCCCCCTCAATGAGCTAGAAGGGGGAGGCATGAATAACAAACTACTTCTTCTCCTTAGAAGATAGCTTTTATAGCGCTAGCCTTGAGGTTAAGAAAGAAACAATATTTGATAAGTCTTAAGGAATGTGATAAACCTAGAAGAGATACATTCCTAATATATCATCCTCAATTGGTATCTTTTCATCACCAAAATTGATGCGAGACAAGTGGTTTAGCCCTAAATTCTACTTTTTTAGTTTAACCATGACTAAAAATTAAAACTCATATAAGAGGACAACCCATCTACAAATGTACCCATGTAAAATAGGTTTGTTCATGAGGTATTTTAACACCTCATGATTAGTGAGGAAAGTGAATGGCATTGCTAGTAGATACTATCTAAACTCTTATACGGCATAGACCATTGCCAACACTTCATGCTTGATGGTGATATAGTTCTACTCAAATTGCGTTAGCTTTCTAATTGTGAAGGAAATGGGGTGGTCCATGTTACCTTTACCTAGTTATTCCAAAATGGTTTTGATGGCTGATCCTAATGCATCAATGTGGATGTGAAAAGGATTCATCTAATCAGGAAAATAAATTATGAGTGCACTCTCTAGTCTTAGCTTTAAAGTGTCAAATGCCTCTTCTTACACTTCACCCCAATAGAATGAACCATCCTTATGGAAGAATTCCTCTAGAGGCATGGAAAATTTTGATATCCCCTTATGAACTTCTTATAGTAGCTAAAATGGCCTAAAAATGCATGAACATCCTTCTATGTGGAGAGGGTCTAGAGTTGGATGATTATTGCAATATTTGTTGGATCAATGAGTAATCCATATTTACAGATGATGTGCCCAAGCAGTGTGCAAAATGGGGTGGTGAAGATGCACTTCTTTAGATTTAATGATATCTAAAGCTTTTTACACATATTGAACATAACACAAAAGTTGTCATGGTGGTCCCTTACAAGACCATACATGGTCTAATAATCCAAATATACTTAGAGGAACTTATGGATGATGTCCTTAAAAGTGGTGATTACCACTTTGGAGAATATGGCTAGCACATTTTTGAGCCTAAAAGGAATCGTGTTGTAAGAAAAACAACCCCATTTAGTCACAAAGATGGTTTTATGCCTATCCTCCTCCTCTATTTAAACCTAATGGTAACCTGAAAACCCATCAATAAAAGTTTAGATTTCATAACCTATGACCCCATCTAGGACTTCATCGGTGAATGGTGTTGGGAAAGGGTCATTGATACAGGTGGCATATAGCATATTATAATCAATGTAGATTAATATACACCTATATTTATTGATGTTAATGACCATAAAACTCATCCAATCTTATTATTACACTAGGTAGATGACACCAATGACCAACATTTGATCGATCTCTACTTTCACCTTGGTATAGAGATTGGGGTCCATCTGCTAAGGGTGCTTATTGACTAGTCTTGCACCATATACCAATTTGATTCTCATATTTCCTAATGAAGGGTAGGTTCCCTTCATTTTCATGTATCTACATGGTAAGAGATCATAAAATGTCCTCAAGAGGTTGATGATGCACATGATCTCCACCTCAGACTAGTATGTGCCTATGGTAGTCATATTGAGCTCACCTTTAACACTGATGTTTACTTAGGTGGTATTAAGGGGTGCATGATAGGGTTAATTTATCTCCTATTGGGATTATTTGACCTACCTAATTCCCTATATCATCTCAACCTAGAGGTGCATTAGGTCTCCATCATCTGGAGAGTTATCATCCATGAAGTGCATGAGATTTTGCTTACCTCCCAAGACCCTCTAATTTCACTCCTTCTAGGTCTCATCATCTTCTTCATTAAAGTCACTATGGAGTGAAATTTATTTAAATAAAGTTAGAAGTGCTAGTATTTTACCTCTAAACATCTCTTTTAAGCACTCCTCTAAGATATCTATGTCCTCAAACACAGCTCAAGGGATAACTTGTAGTGGCTCCAATAGTTTAAAGTTATATGAAGAGAGATAATGTGTGCACAAACTTCTCCTTCAGTGCATCCCAATTTCATTTTTCTTAGTGTGTCTTGTTCATGATTTACCATGATTGTGCCCATATCTTCTAAGTTCTATAGAAGGCATGCACCCATAAGCCTCATGGTATGTTTTCTCCATATATTTCCCAAGTATCTTCACAAAGACAAATGTGTGCAATGGGATCATAATTACCATCATAGGGAGGTATGTCTAGATCCTCATTGCTCCTACCAAATATTGTGCACATGGCTACCTTCACATCCCATCAAGTTGTTAAGCTAGTTTTCTATGTGGCCCACAGTGCATGGTAGTAATTTTCAATGTATACACTAATACACCCAAAATTTGTTTGGGATGTAAGCCTCAATATCATATACATACCTATTAATAGGCTAGCTTCCCTCATACTTAGCAAGTATTGTAATATTTTCCTTGTTTAGATAGAGCACTCTTTTTCCTATCTCCTTGTTATGAGGAGTCAACTTATTTTAGGGTCACATAATTCTTACCAAGCCTATGCCAAATAGTATAGATCCAACTTTGTGTACTAGGTGACATATACACCTAGTTACCTCATAGGATTATTTGACCCAATGTTAAAAATATACATCCATTATATCCAAGGCTGATTGACCATCTTCCCAAGTGAGTACTCTTTGCTCAATGTGATTGAGAATCTTAGCACCTTGCACTATGATGTTATAAATGTGGTTGACCTCATCCTCAAGGTTAACACTTTCAGTGTAAGGTGCCCCTTGGTCACCTAAATTAGGAATCATAAACCTCTACTTGTAATTTTTCAAGGTCATATAACACTTCTTGAAGTGCATATCAGTATTTTTTACATAACACCATGGCCTTCCTAAGAGTTCCAATTAGTTTTCCTCCTCTACTAGATCTATGACCTCAAAGTCAACTTAGAACTTAGTGCACATGATGTCCATAATGGAACGATTAAAGATATCTATGGGATATGCTTAGGTCTTATTTTCCATGAACGTGTGTGGTGACAATCTCAAGGGTGGTCTCCCCATCTTCTCCTAGGCATTCTTGGTTAAGATATTAAACTATGTGCCTATGTCTACCATTACATCATAAGCCAACCACCCATTGATGGTGGCATCTATTAGAAATTCTTGGTCATACTCAGTGTTATTAGTATGCCTCCCTTCTCACTTCCACTCCATATGTGATGCTAAAATCTCTATTGCTTAAGGGATGGATTCCCATGCTAGTGCTTTCTCTACATGCCTTAGAAGTAAGTCCTATAGTAGGGGTAGTACCCCTTCCATCTATAAGAGGCACATGATCTCTATCAACTCCTAGAATTCAACCTCTTATTGGTCTTTCCTTCTATGTATCATGGTGGCTTATGCCTCTACATTTCTAGATAGCTAGATCTCACCCTATAGGTCTTGTATCATGGTCATCACTTATTGTAGGATGTCCTTTTGGCACGTAGGATTAGGATATGGCACTACATTTGGATCTAGTTGTGTCATGCACTTAGTGCAGCTTAACTCACCATATTTTAGGCATAGGTCTTGGTTTGGTATAGTGGGTGGCTGAGTGGTGTACCCACCTCACATCATGATCTACACCTTTAAAGGCCCTTTGGGAGTCTGTTGTGGCTTAAGTGTCCATCTCCCTTCCTTAGAATTTTGTCACACCATAGTGACTCCTCTATCCATGCTAGACTGACCTTGCATTAGCTTCTTATAGAGATTTAAGCAATTTTGACTACATGTGGGCCTTAATAGTATCCACATGTTGGGTGTGTTGGGTAATCATACTGATAATTCTCAATCAACCCACACTTATAATAAGATCATGATGGGAATCTCCCTCCCCCTTGAATACCTCCTCAACCACATGCTCCTCTTTGGTTGCAATAACCCATGTTATTCTAGCCATAACCCTCATTTTTTTGGCCCGTCTAGCCACCACTTGAAGTCATAGCTTGACTTATGCCTCTCTCCATGTTTTGGTACATTTCATAGATGACTATATAGTTCATAATTGCATGTGTGTAAGTATCACACATCTTATAATAAAATATAGTATTTACTTGACTAGTGCACTACAATAGGGGACAATTTTAAAAGTCATGCACTCCATGGCAAACCTCAGAGTTGGGGAGTATTTTGTGAACATTACTACATGGGTAGTTGTTCTTTTTGTTCCCTTTTATCTCATAATTGGTGTACCATAGCCCACTATGAGGGTCATGTGCCTATCCAACAATAATTTTCTATAACTAAGAAGCCATCAACATAATCTATGCTTTCATGAAGGGACTAATCCTAGTGTTAGTGATCCTTATTGCCTTAGCCTAGAGCATAGATTCAAGCACTTCATAGGGTTCCATGAAGGTCTTCATGTATAACGCCCTTTGGAATGGCACCAATAGGCCCCCAACAAACCATTACGTGTGTTAGGAGGGGTGGATATCATAAGGAAGCTTGGAGAGGAGAGTCTTGAACCATGCATTATTCAAGTGTATGCTTTTGATTAACCCTTGACTAATCTCCTTAAGTTCTATGATGCTCTATTGTTCAAACTCAAGAATGTCAAACTACTTCAAGAATGATTCTTTTAGCATGTCATATTCAACCATAGCCTAGTTTAGATCAAAATTCTAATACCAAGTATGAGCATGATCTAGTAGGGTTGTCATGAAGTATGTTTACTTATGCTTGGGACATGTAATTCCCTAAGCATACCACTGTAAATCACACTTTAACACATGCTCCATGATGTTTTCAACTCCATGATACTCAAGCAGATGCATGGCCATCTCATAGTATATCTAATATGGTGGTGGCATGGGATTATATGGTGCCTGACCTCCTTGTGTCTACATAAGGGTAGTCTTCCAATGCCTCGACTAGTAGGGTTAAGCATTAACCCTCACAGAGTATGTTGCATCATAGATTTTGATAGTGTATCTCTACTGACTAGTGGTGATATACCACTTCTTATAGGTTATTGCCTAGTTGGTGTGATTGACATTCCTTTCATGAGAATATTTGTACTTGTGTTCATGGCACTTAAACTAGCACCTACTTGGTCAATTGTACCATTTCTCAACTCCTCATACAAGATCACTTATTTAATCATAAATCCATGATCCAAAATCTTGGTCCAATCATAGTCTATTAGGGTAACAGGTTGAGTTACATTTCTTGTATTTTCAAAGGGTAAATCTAATGCATGGGCTTGTATTTTAGGTTGAAAGGGGGTAGGTGCCTTTAGCACATCCTCAAGTTCCTTACCTTATAAGGACTTGCTTCATCCCACACCCATCTATGAAATATAACCACTTGTTTCTTCCTTCATCTCAACATGCTATGGTCTTTCAAAATATCCTTCCCCATGCCCTACCTACTTGTTACAAATCCTCTTAGCACTTCCAAGTTCTAGGTCTTTCATCAACCTTTATCTATGCTTATTATAGTTTAGCCTCTAAATCTCTCAGTTATTAAGTTTCTATTCTTCTTCCATTGCACCTCTCCTACAGTTCCCCCTTCTCCCCCTTGCACTTGCCCATATGTGCAAGGAATTTTAGCCTTCCATCCTCACGGTCTCTATCCCATAATTAACCATAAGCTTCTTTATATCAGTGCAGAGTCCTCTGATGAACATGCCCCTTAGTTCTCAGATAAAATCATGCTCTACTTCTTCTAGGCATGAAAATGTTGACACTACAAACTCCAACATGTAGCTATTCAAAGCAGCATCCCACCACTTGTCTATGATGCACAGCTACACTTGATCTAGGATTTCTAATATCTTTATGCACTCTATGGTCCACTTGAGGCTTTATCCATAACTTCTTCATCTAGTATCAACATAAGTAGCTAACCAATTATATACATGCTCAAGTAGCTTACAGAAGAATACTTCATATAATGGGTCGTATAGATAAATCTACACCCATTTCCATGGTTTCTCTCCTTCACACATGGGATGCTTCTACACAAAGCAATCTTTAAGTTTCTCTAACCAGTGCTTGATATTATCAAGAGATATTTAGAGCATTACTTTGATATAACATCTTAGTAACAAAATTCAACAAGTCTTAGCAATGGAACTAAAATGTTGTAGTTAAGTGTTCAATTAAGTAGGCATAATACTTGATCATGCATGCAACTTTGGTTATCAAGAATTTCTAGGATTATAAGAGTTAGGTTTAAGGGGAGTAAGGTCTGACACATAAAATTTAAATACACTAGCATGATGGCATTAGTTTCACATAAGGCATGAGCCTTAGGCACTCACTTGAAGCATGCCAGTGAGGGGACCAGGTCTATGTTAGGCTAGTTGCATCATGGTGTATCCAAGGGTTATTTAGGTTGTAATGGTTTAGGAGGTTCACTAGGTATTTGTCATAGAGGATCAAAGAGATAGGTTCATTAGTTCATGCTTACACAAAGGGGGATAGACATGGGGATGTCCATTCATCCTAAGTTTTCCCTTTGGTACTAGGTCTAGTTTAAGGGACTTCATAGTGGGTAAGAGGTCTAAGTGGCACAAATTTTCCACTTAATACCAAGGTGGAGTCCCAGTTCATCAACATTCTATTTAGGGAAATAACTTCAAAACTTAACCACTCTACAATAGACTAACATATAATAACAACAATTTATGTTCATCCATTAATATCTTGTTTCTATCATATTAACTAGTAGTAGCCTTTACTGATAAATCCTAATTTTACTAATGCCAAAGTCTCATAGAAGAGCATGGCTTACATTCTCTACTTAACACTCAATGCTTCATCATTTTGTCATTCTAAAATTCTCCAGAGCTTTGTTACAAAATAGTCTCTCCCTCACTCTTAGAGGTCATCTTCTTTATATATGTGTTTCTATTGAATTTTCGCTTTCACATTCAAAAGGAAATGAGAAACTAAGATAAAATGGTCAAGGGTTTGTACGTACCTGGATGAAGTCTTGCACACCAAATTCAGACGGCTGAAGGAACTCATCTTTGGTTGTGGAGGATGACACCTGTAGAAGAAAGAGACTCAAACACAGAGGTTGTTAGATAGCTAGAAAATGGACTTCCAAGCGAAAGCTTAATCCTAGAAGTGCAAAGACTTCTTGGAGGGATGACAATCCACTAATTGTTACAGAGAATAATGTTGCTTAAAAGAAATGAAATATTGAAAGACTGAATAAAAGAAAGTAGAGATAGATGCATAGCTGAGTTGGGCAATCTATTTTCCATAGTCACCGATGTCAGTGGTTCTTCCAGCGTCAGTTAGTTAGGTTTTCGACGTCGGTTAGGCTGTCGACGTCGGTAGGGGAAATGTTCTTGGACAAGGTCTAGATGGGTTTATAGTCTACAAAATGGTCTGAGAGTCTGTTTGGATGGTCTGAGAGTCTATTTGGATGGTCTGAGAGTCTGATGGTTTGTGCAGGGTAGAGAGTAAGGTCTGAGGAAGGAGTCAGATAAGGGACAAGGTGTCAAAAAGAGTGAGAATATGAAGAAAGCTTCTTAGCCTTCTCAAGGAGAGAGTCAGGCCTGGTCTGGTTGATAGCTGGGTCTGGTTGGTAATGTGGCTTAAAAGCAATAAATAGAGAACTAATTACAGAGACATTATAAGCTATTAAAATGACATAAAAGAAGAATACTTACCTCTTGCTTGCTGAAGAAGTGTAGGAGACCTATTGCTAATGTTGCTGGTGTAGAAGGCTACCTACAGAGTGGAGTGATTGATGCAAAATACCTGTACCTTGTGATGCTTATAGTGTGTCTGAGAGAAGGGAGTGAGAGATGTCAGAAGATTGGCAGGTTGGCTGATTGTTCAAGATCCAAGATTTGCATTCCAGGTGCAGAATGTAGTTTTGAAGGCAACTGACGCTGGTAATACCACTGATGTTAGCTGACTACTAACTGACATTGACAACCAAAGAATAGGAAAAAGGGCTAAATATAGCCTTTTATCTGTTCTTTCTTCTACTGAGGTCAGTTGGTTGTGGTAAGAAATGGTCGAAGGTGGTTTAATAGGCGTGGGAAATGAGTGGAAGGGTTGAAATGGGGTCTTAAGGCATTTAAGAATTGGCATGGGGTAGTGAAGGGCATCCAAGGAGAGGTACCCTAGGAGGGGTGAGGTGTCATGAGAGAGAGAGAATTATTAATTTAAAATAGATGATTATTTTAAATTAATAAGACATAGGTTAGGCATGGTTAGAAGTGGAACAGGATGAAGGGGACCAAGGGGGAGAGTCGACCAGAGAGTAGACATGATTTTAGTGTCTACATTTGCCCCTTTTTGTCTTGTTGGTTATTCTTGACAAACTACAAGACAAAAATAGGAGTTGGTTGCCCCAGGTATAGGATAAGGTCATTTCTATCCTGTTGGTTATTCAAATGAACTGCAAGACAAAAATAAGAGGAGGTGGTTACCCCAATTATGGGATGAGGTATTTCCCTTCAAAGTGGGAGTCAAGGGAAGGGAACCTGAAATCGAGTGTTGATTTGATAGAGAGTGGATGAAAATGGTGAAGTTGAGTGTGAATGCTACAAAATTTGGGATTGCATTCATACCACTTCACAAGATGGTCAGGTCAAATTACCACAAGTCAAGGTCAAGGAGTGCCAAAATCAAAATAACTGGGCCCCAGCATTTAGTCATAACTGATCGGGTTATTCAATCTAAGCTGTAGCTCTAATGGTCATCGTGTTCCAGGTATCTCAGGCTCAATAAGTGCTCCTGAAAACATGAAAAAAGGTCACAAGTAGTGGTGATCAACTTGCTCACGATCTTATACTTGTGATGGTCAAAAGATGGGTTACAGACAATTTTGCTAACCATTCGTGAGGTAGCATACATGCAAAAACAACCAAGACAATGTTGTCTTGGAAGTGGTCATGGTCAGAAGAGATAGTCATGATCTCCAAGATTATTGGTCGAGGTGAGGCTGAGATAGATAGTTGGTCTATTAGATGGACGGATGAAGGAATGTAGCCGAGCTAACCTCAGAAGACATCATGTCATCTGAGTGCTACCTACATAGGCCTTGTTGGAAGGGCCTTAGGCCAATGTAGTTCTCCCTAAAAGGGAGGAAGTGGGTCGGTTATGGATGAGGTTGGATGAGGTCAAGTCATGGTCGAAGGAGGGTATGGTTTGTCCATCAGGGAGATGAATAAATGGATGTGGTCGAGCTACCCCTAGAAGATGTCATGTCAACTGAGTGTTGCCTACATAGCCCCTATTGTTAGGGCCTCAGACCAATGTAGTTTGAACAGGAGGTCAAAGTGGTCGATAGGTTGGTTTAGTCATGTGTTGAAATGATGAGGATAAGATGATGTTATAGCCTTTTCCATATGAGGTGATGGTGGATTCTGTAACATTGGTCGAGGTTTTTCATCTCTAGCAATTGTCCATATTGGGCACTGGATGTATGCTAAAAATGAAAGGAGTCTATTTATGCCTCAACAAGTAATGGTTTATGCTTGACATAAATTGCGTGGTTGACAGTTTCCATGTGTATTGATTTCCATAGAAACTGGTGTGAATGGTCTATGATAATGCATGATGTCATAATGTCATGTTGTTGGTCCGAAAATGTTGGGTTGGCTTGGTTTGGTTGGCAAATGATTTGGTTGAATGTGACCAAAGTGAAAAAAGTGAAAGGTGTGTTGCTCTTTCATTGACAAGGACCATAATGATAACATAGGTAGGGGGTTTTAGAAACAAAAGCCCCATTCATGCATTACACTGTTGACCATTGGTTGTGTTAGAGAGGTAATCGAATCACTTTGACATTAAAATGAGCTCGAAGTCCCTTGAGTAGGTGATGTGATATGGTAGGATAGGATAACCCTTTTTAGTAGGGATAACTTTGCCCCTTTTTATAGGAGACCCTGAGATGACAACAAGTCAAGTCCATGACTTTTTTTTTGAGTAGACTGATCAATGTGGGAAGTTTACATAGAGATGTCATTTAGTTTTGTGGTTAGTTGTGAAGCTGATCGATGCGAGAAGCTTCTACAAAAGTTCTATTTGTAGCAAGATTTAGTCATAGCCATCCTTCGAGGGAGTGGTCTATATTTTTGCTTTTTTACATGTTTGAGGGCTTTGAATAGCTATCCTTCGAGGGAACAGTCTATTAGCTACAACAAAGATTATATAGCTATCCTTCGAGGGAGAAGTCTACCTTTAGAGTTTGTGACCTTTTGATATTTTGACATCAATTTATTTTTGACAGAATTTTGAGTCATGGACAAGACTATAGAAGTTTAAGGGCTCCCTTTTATTAAGAAAAAGCATTCATACTTTATAAAAGGGTTACATAGGATTTATTTAGGGGAATAGGGTTGAAAGGAATGAGGATTAAGAGGACAGGGATTACTCAAGGGATGAGCTCAAGTTAAATGTCAAGTGAATGAGTACTTGGCTCACAGTAGAATGGTCACAGATGTAAGGCATTAAAGGGCTCAAGTTTTGATAAGTCCCTAGTCCATGCTTGTGCATTATGATGTAAGGCCCAAGCCAATTAGGAGAAAATTTGCCTTGTTTGCTTCTTTCCAAATTGGTCACGTGTTGGTCGATGTTGGACATGAAGGTGGTTGATGTGTTGTCAGATGGTTTGGTTGGTTGATGTTTGGTCACTGTTTGGTTGGTTAATGTTTGGTCAATGCTTGGTCAATGGTTAGTTGAATATTTGGTTGAGGTTGGTTGATATTTGGTCAAGGTTTAGTCAATGATTGGTTGAATTTTTGGTCAAGGTTTGGTTGATGATGCTAGTCAATGTCCGGTCAAGGTCGATTGAGACTTGGTCGAGGTTTGGTCAATGGTTAGTTGAATGTTTGGTCAAGGTTTGGTTGATGATTGGTTGATGATGCTAGTCAATGTCTGGTCGAGGTCAGTTGAGACTTGGTCGATGTTTGGTTAATGGTCAGTTGAATGTTTGGTTAAGGTTTGGTTGATGCTTGGTTGATGATGCTGGTCGATGTCTGGTCGAGGTTGATTGAGACTTGGTTGATGTTTGGTGGATGTGTGATTGATGTTTGGTCAAGGTCAGTTGAGACTTGGTCGATGTTTGGTTGAGGATTAGTCGAGGCTTGGATGGTTGATATGTGTTTGGTGCTTGTTGATATTTAATCAATGTTTGGTCAAAGTTGGTCGAGGTCAGTTGATATTTGGTTGAGGTTGTGTTGATGTTTGGTCGAGGTTTGGTCGAGGCTTGGTTAATGCTTGGTTAAGGCTATGATAGTCAGGATAAGGTCAAATTCCCCTAGTTACTTGTGATGGGGACAATGTTTGGCAGATTTAGTTTGAGAGGGCAAGATCTTGATTTTCCATGTCAGAGGTTAGAATCTCAGAATGACTGAAAGTAATGGAGGCAATGGTTGGTAATGATTTGATTAAAGTGGCCAGTGGTTGGGGGTCATTAGGTTGGACCTCTATTGATTGCAAGGTTTTGATAAATGTTTGATGATGTTGTGGAGAGTTTTTTTATGAGATCATACAAAGACATCTTCACAGGGGTCGTGTGGTGAGGTTGTTTCACCATGGAGTCGGGGATTATCTTTGAGGATGCTGGTTGAGATGTGCCCAAGACAGTAATCTTGGGTTTTGGTTGTGGTGAAGGCTTGGGAGATGGGGATGTTCAAGGGATAGAAATATGTCTTTTCCCTTTATCCTTTTGGGTTGGTGGGTTGGTGGTCAAGTTGACTGTGTTGATTTCAAATAATGGGGTTAAAGGCGATGGAGGGACCATCATCTGGTGTTGAGATCTTGATTTAGGTGATGATGTTTATGAGGCATGTGATGGTGTCAAAGATTTGGAAAAGGGGTAGTCAAGAGGATCCTTGATGAGAAGGGCATCCTTTTTATGGTGTTGATGAATGACAACTTTAAGAGAGCAACAATGCTCAGTGTCATGTCCCGGTGTGCGATGATAGTGACAAAATCTAGTGTTGTCAAACCAAGATGGTCTTCATCCCAAAGTTGATGAGTGTGAAGGTGAGGAGGTCTCAGAGGCAAGGGATGGTGTTGAAGGTTTGTTGACAATATGGTCAAGAAGAAGGGTGTCTTTCTCTAAGCATCGGTGAATGACAACCTTGAGGTCACAACAATGCTTAGTGTCATGTCCCGATGTGCAATGATACACACAAACTTTAGTGTCATTGAACTAGGGTGGTTTTGGTTTGAGAGATTGGTATGGTTTAAGAGGTGGAAGACTAATGCGAGAACACTGCAACAGTTGTTGTAATAATAAGGCATAAGAACCCGTCAATGGGTCTACATGTTTTATTACAGTAGGGGTTGATGACTTTTGTTTAGGAGGTTTAGGATGCTTTGGAGGAAATATATGTTTGATGGGTAAAAGAGATAATGGAGGTGAGTTTCCTCTGTGAGGTATGGGAGTAAGAAGCACCCCTATTAAGGTGGATGAATGCAGGCCCAAAATTGAAGGTAATGATGAAGGTGGGGGAGGAATTCTCCAGTGTGGTTTAGTGGCCTTATTTGGTATGGTTCGAGGGCCACTATTGTGTGAGGTGAGGTTAGATATGGGGTGAACACCAAGAAATTTAATCTCCTTTGGCATGGTGGATGCCTGCACGGGTTTGGGCTTAGATGTGGATGGGGGTGAGTGAGATGAAGGGATGTCAGGCAAAAGGCAAGAGGAAACTGTGACTAGGTCTTCCTCAATCGAAGTGGATGAAGAGATAGGGTCTTCTCTTGGCGGAGAGGGAATAGGAGAATGTGGCTCCTCAAGCAGATAGAGGGCAAGGATAATCATGCCTTCTACTTGTGGTTGAGGAGTAGGCAAGGTCAGGTCCTCCATTGAAGGTGGGGCTAATGGCGTTTGCATGGTCAAGGCATCTTCCAGTATAAGAGAGATGGATGGAGAACTAACAGGAGAAGAAGGTTCATCCACTTGTGATGAAAGAACAGGAGAAGAAAGCTCTTATACTTGTGGAGGAGGTTAGTTAGGGACAAGAGGCGAGACCATGTTGACCGTGCATATATCATGCTCTTGGGAGCTATCAGCCATGGTCTGGACATTGTTTTGGCTAGGAGGATGGTTAAGAAAGGGTTGTCTAAAGATGTTGATATTTTGATTAGCTGGTGCATTTGGGTTATCCAAAACAAGATCTCCCTTGTCTATCATATCTTGGACAATATTCTTGAAGGTTCAGCAGTTGTTTATGTCATGGCCTTGGACGCGGTGATAATGACAAAAGTCATTCTCCCTATACCATGTAGGGAGGGATTTTGAAGGGTTGAATTGAGGTGGTCGGATTGGAGGGAGATGGAGGACCCCCTACTTGATGAGTTTTTCCAACACAAAAGTGTATGACTCTCCAATTGGAGTGTATTGACACTGTATATACCGTTGTTGGAATTGTTTTGTGATGCTTTGAGATGTGGAAGGTTGAGATTGGTTAGTTGTTGTTGAGGATGGTGATCTAATGACCATAGTGTTGGCCACTCCTTTGGACTTGGAGTTGGCAGAAGAAGAAGTTCTGGAAGAAGAAAGGTCATCAACTCTTGCATTGGTATTACGCAATTTGACCTTATCCTCTTCAATAGCATGGAGTTCAAGATTTTGGGCAATGGTGAAAGCTTCATCAAAAGTGTAGAATGTTTGAACCCGCAAGGTGGATAAGATGTGCATGGCACATGCTCAAGAAAATAGCTCGATGAGCTTAGGTTAGGGTAAAGGGAAGGAGAGTTGATTGATTAAGCCTCTCCAACGGGTGAAAAAATCGACTATTGATTCGTCGTCAAACTGTCTGATAGAGTAAAGGTCTGTGATTGAGACTTTTTTGGTGATATTGATCAAAAAGTGGTCGAGAAATAATTGGGTGAGTTGAGTGAATGAAAAGAGAGAGTGACTAGTAAGAGAGCTGTACCAATCAAGGGCAGGGCCAGAAAGTGACATGGGGAATGTGCATAGTAGTAATGCATCATCATGGGCTATAAGATAACAAGCATGTCTGAATGCTCATAGATGTTGTTGTGGGTCTTCCTTACTCTAGAAGTGAGTAAAATTAGGAAGCTCCCACTGACTGGGATATAGTTAGATTGGGATGGAGGGATGGATGGGTTTGTTGCAAATTTGGTCATATGAAAGGACATTGCTTAAACCAAAAATGGAACCCTCAAGACTAGACATCTTGTCCATCAGCATTTTGATGAGATCGACTGACAGATTGGCAGGAGGGGTACCCCCTAGGTTGTAGGGTACTTGGAAGGTGCTAGAAGGGGCATAAGACGTAGATGGTTGTGCTTGTATAGGTGCAATGTATGGGTAACTAGTCATCGGGGTGGATGTTGAAGCCAAGGGGACCTGTGCCATGGAGTTGGAGGGCACAAATTGAATAGGGGCCACCACAGGTGGTTGAGGGGTGGTGACACTTGTTGAAGGGTAGGTAGTTACTCTTGTGTTGATGGATGCAAGAGTGGGTGGGATGGAGACAACTAGGTTTTGGAAGGGTATAGAACTTGATTGAATAGTATGTGGTTGATAGGGGACCAAAACCCCAATGGAAGTGGGCCCAAAGATAGAAGGGGAAGCCACACTTTGAAGATTAGTCATGGTTAGGTTGATGGTCAAAACAAAGGCCAGAGTGGTCATGGGTTGGGTAGCAGATGCTGTCGATATCATTGCTGCTTCAGTTAAGGAGGTTGGCATCCCATAGACTAGGTTGCTTGAAGAGTCTCACATTTGGCTTCTTGCGAGATAATGTTGAAGGGCCTTGACATGAAGGTCAAGGAACCTTTCAAAGTTTTGGTCCCCTTCGAGGACAATGGATGGTTGGGTTGGGGTCGATAAGGTATGAATTCATTCGGTCTTTGAATGATACTCCATAAGAGGACTAGATATAAGAGGCAAAGGTGGAAGTGGTTATTGCCTCGTATGGTCAACAAAAGTCTTGGTTTGACTATGTGTCAAAACCATTCAAGGAAAATAGGTTTAGGTCTTAAAGACTATGTTTTTTTCAGTCTCATAAAATTAGAAAACTAGAATGGTGTTGGACAGCAAGAAAGCTGGGTTTTTAAGCTTGCTATTTTGGGAAGAAAGTTTAGACAGTGACCAACATCAGTTGAAAAACTGATGTCGATGAAATAGATTGCCAATGTCGGTCAGATAATCAATGCTGGTGAAGAAAGTTGCCGACGTCGGTGAAAAAACTAATGTCGGTGACTGTGTTTTTTAGAAACTCAAAAAAATTGAAAGTTTTTGGAAAAAAAGAAGAAAACATCCTCACTAGCTCAAAAAACTAGATAAAGACAGAAAAGAAGATGGAGACAGGTAGACCCTAAGCATTAAATCCTAAGAATCAACTTTTAGAATCATGTTGGCTTATGCCTTAGAGTGTGTTTGGTAAGTAGGCTTGTAGAACGGGTCCTAGAAGAAGCAGTCTATGGTTGGTTTCAGGTTAATTTTGGTGCTCAAGAGTCTGTGTTAGGTTTCATACATGGCCTGGTGCTAAGGAGCAAGCTCCCCTCACTTCATGAGCCCAGTGATAAGTTGGTCTCACTTAGCCAGTATATACTTCCCCTAGAGATTATCCTCTACCAGAGAACAGAGTGGGCTTTCCCCTTGGTAGTGAAGTCCAAGTGGGATTGCCGGGATGGGTAAGGTATCCGCTAGGTGATGAAATCCTAGTCAGACCTTCTCTCAGGTAAGTTAAGATGTTTGATTTGTGATAGTGGTTTGGTCATGTAACATGAGTGTGCTACAATTTATTCATGATGTGATTTTAATTACTAGATGTGTGGACTAAATATGCATTCAGACAGAAATGAGATGCAATAGATTTTAAGCCCAAATTGAAATGTGTGTTCGGATGCAGAAAAGTTGAGAAAAGGTTGAAGAGTATGAATTGACTAGTCTAAGATGCAAGAAAAGAAAGAAAAATAATGATTCTTTTTAACTTTGCTAATAGTGTCTTTTTGAAATAAATAGAAGAAAAAGATGCAAGGAGAGACCTAATGCACCTATATGAAAAGTTTGTTTTAGAAGAACAAGTATGAACCCAAGGAAAACTCCTAGGGTCCCATCGGGTGTGCTAGAATGTTTCTATCAAATTTTTGCTTTCACATTCAAAAGTAAATGAGAAACTAAGATAAAATGGTCAAGGGTTTGTACGTAACCGGATGAAGTCTTGTGCACCAAATTCAGATGGTTGAAGGAACTCCTCTTTGGTTGTGGAGGATGACACCTGTAGAAGAAAGAGACTCAAACATAGAGGTTGTTAGATAGCTAGAAAGTGGACTGCCAAGCAAAAGCTTGATCCTAGAAGTGCAAAGACTTTTTAGAGGGATGACAGTCCACTGATTGTTATAGAGAATAATGTTGATTAAAATAAATGAAATATTGAAAGACTGAACAAAAGAAAGTAGAGATATATGCATACCTGAGTTGGGTAATCTATTTTCCACAATCACCAATGTCAGTGGTTCTTCCAATGTCAGTTAGTCAGGATGTCGACGTCGGTTAGGCTGTCGATATCGGTAGGGGAAATGTTCTTGGACAGGGTCTGGATGGGTTTATAGTCTGTAGAATGGTCTGAGAGTCTGTTTGGATGGTCTAAGAGTTTGTTTAGATGGTCTGAGAGTCTGATGGTTTGTGTAGGGTAGAGAGTAAGGTCTAAGGAAGGAGTCAGATAAGGGATAGGGTGTCAAAAAGAGTGAGAATATGAAGAAGGCTTCTCAGCCTTCTCAGGGAGAGAGTCAAGCCTAGTCTAGTTGATAGCTGAGTCTGGTTGGTAATGTGGCTTAGAAGCAATAAATAAAGAACTAATTATAGAGACATTCTAAGTTACTGAAATGACATAAAAGAAGAATACTTACCTCTTGCTTGTTGAAGAAGAAGTGTAGGAGACCTATTGCTAATGTTGCTGGTGTAAAAGACTACCTACAGAGTGGAGTGATTGATGTAAAATACCTATACCTTGTGATGTTTACTGTCTGTCTGAGAGAAGGGAGTGAGAGACGTCATAAGATTGGTAGGTTGGCTGATTGTTCAAGATCCAAGATTTGCATTCTAGGTGTAGAACGTAGTTTTGAAGGCAATTGATGCCAGTAATACCACTAACATCGGCCGACTACTGACTGACGTCGATAGCCAAAGAATAGGAAAAAGGGCTAAATATAGCCTTTTGTCTATTCTTTCTTCTGTCGAGGTCAGTTGGTTGTGGTAAGAAATGGTCGAAGGTGGTTTAATAGGCATGGGAAATGAGTGGAAGGGTTGAAATGGGGTCTTAAGGCATTTAAGACTTGGCATGGGGTAGTGGAGGGCATCTAAGGAGAGGTATCCTAGGAGGGGTGAGGTGTCATGAGAGAGAGAGAGAGAGAGAGAGAGAGAGAGAGAGAGAGAGAGAGAGAGAGAGAGAGAGAGAGAGAGAGAGAGAGAATTATTAATTTAAAATAGATCATTATTTTAAATTAATAAGACATAGGTTAGGCATGGTTAGAAGTGGAATGGGATGAAGGGGACCAAGGGGGAGAGTCGACTAGGGAGTAGACACGATTTCGGTGTCTATAATAGGCACTAGCCACTCCTCTTATTGACTAGATAGGCACACATTGAAGGATGGGTACATGAGAGCTTGTTGGCTCTATTATGACATGTAAGAAAACTAGGGCATGTTTTAGGTGCCAGGTTATTATTCAGGGCTATACACCTACCTTCTCCACTAATATCTTTGTGCTCCTTGAGCAATGAACCACTATGTGCAAGATTGGGTAGGTATGCCTTAAGACTTGTGATGCTATACAGCTATCATACAACTAGCTTGAGGATTTTAGGAGTCTATCTATTCAATTCTAAGGTGTGTAAAAGGATCCTTCACTTCCTCTAAGTGTCTCTATGTGCTGGGGTTGGTCCAATTGGCATGGGATCAAGTATTCTCAAAAAGGGGTCCCAACAAAAAAACATGTATAAAATGAAGGACACCACCTAGAAAGTAAGCCACCAAGATAATGAGACACAAGTTGATAAATGGGGGAACTAAATAGAAAAACTAAAACCTAATGTGTATTAAGAAGGCTTGAAAAAAACTATGCTCCAATTAAAATATTAATATAAGAAAAGAGAATAGAGAAGAAGAATAAGCTTCAAGTGTAAAATTAGCATGAAAATGTCTCAAGATATTTTATTGAAAAATGAGAGAAGAGAGACCTCATTAAATATATCTAGAGAGTAAAGAGGATTTACAATAATATCTATTATGACCTTACAAAACCTTCCTAGTGTGTTCTTAGTGTCATTGATAAACATGCAAAATAATGCATATGAGCGAGGGATCTAGATGAGAGATTCATAGTAAAGGCATACACAATATAACACCAAATATAATAAGGAAAAACTCATAATAATAGGTAAAAAACCATGGTTGATTATCCATTATATGATAAACATAATACCCAATATATAACACCTTATTCTCTCACTGCTCTCAAAATCTCTTCACAATATGTTGTCTTGTCACATATGCATAACTATCATACTAATTAACAATGCATTTTCTCATCACATATGCCTAACTATCATACCTATCTTGCACAATGTTTATTCACATAACACAGTTGCACACCAAATTATTGTATTTATTATATCATTTTACAGTCTTAATATTTATTATATAAGCATGACAATATGACTATTATAATCGGACCATTATAGAGTGTCCACTGTAATGTGACCATTGAAAAGTGACTATAGTGCCCAATGGGTCCTACCTTTCCAATGTTAATATTAGAGGGTCCACCTCTTCAATATTCATATTAATATACTTTATTATGTATTTACATGAGCATCACCTCATAATAAATAATAAAGCATATTATTATTTAACTAATGTAATATAATGTATTAAGGGTACATGAATGAACCACTTAACCATTAATGTTTTCAACAATCACTAATACCAATAAGGTGGGTTGGAAGTGTGTGACAAGTGTGGTGGGGGGGATTTAAATGTGAAATTTAACTCTAATATTCCCTTCAAAAGTTAAAAAAGAGGTGTGACACCTTATAAATCCATAATATGTGAATTATAAATTCATCAAATAAGAAAAGCTACACACCTAAATAAACATAGGATAAAATGAAACCAAATTAAATATTAATCTCCAAGACTCCCCCTTATATTTTACTTTGGGTTTATAAAGAGGATAAAACCTTAGACAAGAATGGAGTTGACATTTCATAATACTCTCCCTTAAAAGTAACTTAATATAATAATTAAAATGTTTTGAGAGAAAATATAAGGTGTCACCAAGAAGATTGAAAAGGTGAAGATATGATCAACAATAATATGTCAAATTTTTCTTCAAAAAAAATTATAATTTTATTTGAAACAAGGACCAATAAGAAAGGAGATGACAATAAATGATCCATTATACCTACAAAGTAGACATGGCACCACCAATATTTAGTTCTTAAAAGATAACATAAAATATGCCATAATATGATATACATATAATTAATGTACTAAATCTATATCTAATTAGATCAAAGTGACAACTTTGTTAAAAAAAAGTGGAACCTTACGTGTTAAATACAAGTTAGTCAAAAATGAAATTATCTTCAACAAAGGTATGTTTCCTTGAAAATGTACATGAAAAAGTAAATGCAAATAAAAGTGAGGAAAGTGAGAAATTTAACGTTATAAAATTTTTAAAAAGTGAAACAAAGAGAATGTTTTACCTTTCACAAAATATATTCTATGAGCTATAAATTAAGAATCATAAAAAGAAGACACATCATTATTCACCAAAACTCTAGTAATCCACATGCTAGGAGTAGAATAGGGATACTAAAATCGCAGAGTATAATCGAAGGACATGTGTGTGACCTACACTATTTTATATTTTGAATAATATTTTTGTATATATTAGACCTTTGTAATAATAGAAATATATTTTATAATGTGAAGAGTCATTCACTTTAGGCATAACAAGAGGCTAGAATATGAAGAGACAACATTGTGTAAAACTCTTTATATAGTGGTCAATTATATTTGAATATGGTTTCGATGTGATATAGATTAATATAATTATTCTAAAATGGTTTTCCTAAATACCTTTTATCATTTTTTTGTGCACAGTGAGTACTCTATTTTCTTTAATTTATTAATTATATGATTTTATACCAAAAGTTTAGATTCTATTAAATCTATGTTCTTTTCATGACTCTCTATTTTACCTATCTCTAAATATATTGAGTCTAAATTATTGTATGTTATTTACTTTTGTTACTTCCTACACAAGATATCCCTATATAAAAATTTTTTGAGGGATTTTATAAGAACCTCTGATAACAATGGTGTGGTGAGCATTAAACTTTTTGTCAAAACATGTTGAGAATGTTATCAGGGTAAAGGGATATAGAAAGATGGCTAGATGAGAGAATTTAGAATTTTGTAGAATAATAAGTGAGAAGAATTGGGAAGACTATAAAGGAAGTGATTCAAGATCATATCTATAGAGAAGCTCTATGAAATATTATGTTACAAATAACCTAAACTATTATTTATGTGGTTATCTAGATTAGAATATTAATATTTTCAGTTGAGGAGGATAGAATTCATAACTGGATCAGAAGAAAAGATAGATATTTTGCATAACCTAGATATTGATTAGGCCCACATAGTTGAAGTTTGGGTTAATACTACCATAGATGTATACATTACATAATTTTATCTATAGGGATATTTTGATTTTGAAGCTATTCAAGACTTATTTGTTAGAGGAATTCATAAAATAATTCTACAATGACTACCTACTTTGATTAAGATGTTAGTTGTGGAGAATGCTATGGTGACTATCCCTATCAATATGAAGTAGTATCTTTAGGTTCCATATGAATGCATGTGATGTAGGAGTGAATGATGAAGAGGTTATTAGATGAACTTGAACCTAGAATATGGAATATGCATGGAGCTAGAGTGAGAATAAAATTATGGGATTGGAAAGGGAACTACAACAACAAATAAGATGAAATAAATCAAGTAATCTAGATTTAAATGATAATAGGAGTAGAGATAAATTAGAAGATGTTGAGGAGAGGGTAACCTAAAGAGAGGTTACACAAGATGATATAAGTAGAGAAGGTGTAGAGTATTCATAAGAGGGAAGAGAAGGGAATGATAAGGAAGAGGAAAGGAATGAGGATAGAGAGGATATGGAGTAGAGTGAAGAGGAAGAGGAAATTAGGATAATAGTATAATAGTTAAAGGATATGAATAGATCATAGTTAATTGGAAGTATATTGTTTAAACTAAAGAAGGAATATTTTGGATAAAAATTTATGAAGATGCATAGAGGTATCACACATTCAAGATCATAGATATAAGAAGTTGAAGACAAAGATCATTCATTTGAAGAGTATGCATCCTCCAAACCCAGTTTGTTATTAGGTAGATGAAAACAAACTGAAGATGAAGGGATAGGTAGATTTTGGTTTGAGTCATTTACATATAAATTTGGTAAAATTAGCATGGGGAATAAAAATTCAACAAAAAAGAAAAGGTTAGAATAATCTGGATTCATTTTCAATCCTAGGTTTAACACAGCAATAAAAACTAGTGTGTAGAAGACTAAAGTATTAGTTAATAGTTAGTAATAAACCTATAATCATAGTTACTAGTGTGAATAAATCTATAATCATAGTTATTAGTGTGTAGAAGATATTAGTATCATTTACAAGTTTTCCAAATATGGTATTAAATATAGAAATGTTTTTAATTTGAAATAATATGATGGGTCAATGGACCTTGAATGGTATTTGTTAACCTGAAACATGAAATGGTAGGTTAAGGGAGTAACCATTGAAGATGTAACTCATAAGAGACTTAGTATACTAATCAAATACATTTGAAGAAAATTTGGTAGCAAAGTAAATAATCAATGTGAGAATATGATAGTAGACTATTAGATGTGATAAATAAGATTGATTTAATTATTGAGGATAGGGATAAGGATACCTATTTTGTAGAATAATTACAACCTAGAATTATATTTTCCATTGCATAATCTTAATTCAATTCATGCAATTATTCTGTGAGTCAAACAAGTTGAGAACTATGGAGATGTTCCAATAGTTAGCTCTAAAGTTGAGATGAAAATAGATGCTTTCCTCAAAAATATGAATGAAATACATGAAAGTGACATACCTAAATTAGGATTATGGTGTATGGAGTATGTTCAATAAGGTAATAATAGGAATGATTGTCCGAAACTCAAAATAGAGTTTTATGAACTATGTAGAGTAGTAGGACATGTAACATTAAATTTTCATATATTATAATAGTATATTAAAAAATCTTAGAGTTTGTACTATAAATTTTTTAAATTGACCAATCATGATGATAAGAATTGTTGAGCTTTATAGGATTTAAAGGAAGATATCAAAAAAAATGTCTTTGCATTCACAACATAATGGTTACCTACTACGAAACAAGGAATCCCAATCCTAGATATGGAAATGATCAATGTGACACAAGGTAATCCATGGTGGATGTCTTCATCACCTTAATATTAACCCAAAATATAGCTAGCTAGACATTATGATCTCCAAAATATCAATATCAGTCATCATGGAACAATGTGAGTCCTCAACATCAATAATCAAACTGGCCTCCAATATCACCTTAAAGGCAACATGATGGATATGGTGCACAACAAACACAACAAGGAGTATTTTTTAGGCAACAATCACATATTTGGGGCTTCTAAAATAATAGAGGATATATAGGATGGTATTGTGGGGGATATCAAGGATGTTTTAACAATGATAACCAACAAGTTCACCATCCCATTCAATGAGATTTGTGCATTGAACATAATTATTTTTTATAAAATTGCCCCATTATTCCACAAATATAGATGTACTATGTTTATTATAGATTTTAAGGATAACATCAGACTAAGGATTGTCTAATATTACAAAATCAAAGAAAATAAAAGCATGTTCATAATGTAAATATGATAAATGTGTAACCTAGGGAAAATGCATTCATACAAGTAGTTATTAGACAAAAATGCACATAGTAAGGGTTGCCTCCATTAGAAATGCTAAAAGATCATAGAATCAAAAAAGTGAAAGGAATAAATATCCTGATCCAAATATATAAAATATCTTACTATATCAGGCTACATAGGTCCTTTAGGACATATAACATTAAAGTACATCAGAAGGAGATGCCATAACCATTAACACATAAATGTATGGTTATATTGTTTAGATTATGAGATAGTAAGGTGTTGTGACTACTTTGATAGATTTGTTGAAGCTACTCAGTAATATATGCAATGAAGACATCTCTCAAAACATTACCAACCTTGTTCATAATCATTTGGAGTGTGCATAGTGAGGATAAAAACATACTGAAAAGGTGGTTTGGTATGTCAAATTTAAGAAACCTTAGGATGTTGACCCATGTATGGACATTGGGATCACATGATATGAGATTTCTAATGTAGTATTTGATTTTGGGAGTACTACCAACATGATTCCTAGATCTACCTTGGAGGCTATTGGTAGGCAAACCTTGAGTTACATTTTTATTACTCTCAGTCTTATAGATTATGGGAGAATAGAGACAATTGGTCACCTGGAATATGTGGATATTAAAGTTTTTAATCTAAGTCTACGAAGAGACTTTGAGTTCATCGATATGAAAATAGTTGAGACTCATCATCTTGCCTTAATCAGTATTAAATAGGAATATGATGGCCAAATGATTATTAACACATTGCACAATCAATTAAATATAAACTAGGGGGATAAAATAGCTTTTATCCCATTGAATAAATTAAATCAAAATCCCTATGTTATTCAAAAAGAACCAGAGTCACCTTGTGCATCATAGGATAATAGTTAGTTCAAAGTAAGTATAAATATAAATCAAAATGCTTTATGAGATAAATAATGCTAGTTATATAAACCACACCTTGAGAAACACACATAGATGTAGATAGTAGAGTAGACAGTGTACAATATAGTTTAAATAAATTGTCTAATTCTCCAATTTCAAATGGAAGGATGTACCTCTCCATTTGTGAGATCTACATTTATGTCAAAGGTAGATTTCCTATATAATATAGGTGTAATAGTAATGAATTATACATAACCTACTTTATAAGGTGTCTTACATTGGGAAGCAACATCTTCAATAAGTGTCAACTCAAACTCACATATGTTAAATTGGGCTAAAGGAGATCATGGTATATGGCCTTTGCAAATGGTGTTCGCCATAGAATGTTGATTTCCATAATATTTTATGACAAAGGGTATCAACCATACTAAAGGGAAATTAAAATAGAGACATATGAAGTGGATATAGTTCTTATAGAGATATACATTTGTGTTAAAGCATAGGAGTGAGAAGTCGAAGAAGGTTGTTGACATGCTAAGAGAGTTATCTTATTTAACTAGATATGAGTGGAAGTCATGGGTTTTGATTCCATGAGAGGTTTATGCCATAGATGATGATTTTTGTTATGAATGGAGGGAATGAATGGATACAAAAGTGAATATAGGATGTCATGGTTGGATTAATTCATTCATGAAGGAATGTTACTTAAATGAGTGTAATAATGCATACTAAGAGGGACAATGCATGAAAACTTTATAAATGAGAAGCATAATGGGGGCTTAGTTGGAAATTTAATGGGTGAAAAGACATTGGTAAAATTGGATGAAGGCTAAATTTATCCAAGGATAGAATAAATGTGGAAGAGTATATGCATAAGTGCAAATATTTCCAAATGAAAAATGGAAGAAGTCAGAATGCAAGGCTATACCAACCACTACCTATAATAGACAAAATATGGGATGAAATCATAATGTAATTTGTGTAATTATTTTAAATAATGTAGATAGGAAATTATTCCATATTTTTAGTCACAAATATATTTTTTAAGATATCACATTTCATTGTATGCAATAATAAGAGTGACATGATGAACATTTCCAATTTGGTCTTTCATGAAGTGGTGACGCTACATGGTTTTTTGTATATCATTATGTTAGATATAAACATGAATTTTGTAGGCCATTTTTGGCACACATTGTGGAAGTTTAGAACAAGAATAATTTTATTTCATAATATCATCCATAGATAGACAAACTAAGGGGATGAAAAAAACTCTCAAAAATTTAATTAGATGTTTACGATGAGATAAACCTAAAGTGGGACATGGTGTTAGTGCAAGTAGAGTTTACATATACCAATTTTTTTAATTGAAGCATAGGTAAAACAAATTTATAGGTTGTGTGTATATGAAGATTGAGAGGAGTTATAGAGATAAGGGATTTGAGTATGATGCATGGAAAGAACAAAAATTATAATATTTCATAGAATATATGTGTATGAAGTACATGAGGAACTGCACAAAATGTTGGAGAAAAAAAATTAAAATATAAGGATTACATGTATAATAGACACATGAGAAAGTAATTTGAATTGGTAGACCTATAATTGACACATTTTCATAGAGAGATTAAAAAAGTAATGTATAACAAGCTAAAGATGAAGTTAATTGGACCATGTAAAGTATTGAACATGTTTTCAACAAACACATATTAGATAGATTTTATTTAAGGCTTGGAAGTATCACCCATTTTTAACATGGTTTATCAATATGATTAGCATTAAGGGTGAGATGTTGATGATGTGGAGAAGGAAACATGAGTGCATATTCCTAATTGGAGAGTGTATATACAAGATAAGGATAAGGAGAAAACAAAGGCCATATTAAACTCTAATGTGGTAAAGAATGTATGCAATCAAAAATATAAGAGATGTAAAAATAAATCCAACTTGAAGAGGATATATCTTAATTACACTTCTAATTAGAGATACATTCGATAATTAGAAACATGACCAAGATGGGGATCCGTTAGACCCGATTAGGGGATCTCTTATCACAATAACCTCACTAGGGAGGGTTCCAAAATCTCCAGTCTAAGTAAAATCATGAAACAAACCTAAGGGGGTCCTAAGTCTTAACATTTACTAAATTAATAACAAGTAAATAAAAGTTCTAATGTAGTGCTCACCAAGGCTTGTGGCACACAATGGGGGTAATAAATTAAAAAATGTAAACATGTATAGAAGACATATACTCATGTCAATGTATACATAGTCCTAATACATGGGAGATAAGTAAAAATGCATTATCTATCTACTCTTACAAAGGAGGAATAAATTTAGGAATACTTACCTTTGAATAGGAACCTATCAAGCCTCAGTATCTCATTTGGCCAAGGTGCTTCACAAGAGGTTGTTGTGGTATGTAAGGATGAGAAAGACAAATCATTTGTAGGATACATGACCCATCAATACATGAAAAAAAATTATCTACAAGATAAGATTTGTATTTCCAAATAAAGCATGAAACCTTAAGATTGTTCCCCAAGTGGAATGGTTAATAAGCAGATGTGCATGTTTGATATTTCACATCATTTATTTTCTTCTCTCTTAATAATGACTAAAATGAATGAGTATATATAGGTAAACCTAGAATAATTAATTCATATTTTAACTGACAGGCTTGACCCAGTCAACCTAGTATAGTTTTTAATAGCCTAAAAGTGTACTAGGTCAACTGGATGGGTAAATGCCAAAATAAATTAGGTCAACCTAGCTGACCTAGTTGGAAAATAGGTGAAAATGGAATTAGGCTAGGGAAAGGATAAATTAGGTAGGTAAATGAATTTTGGAGGATGAAAATTACTAAAATAAGGTGTAAATAAGAGAAAGCTTAGGGAAAATGGTTTTTAAGAGACTATAGTGTGGATAATAAGTGGTAAAAGGGACAACAATCATATGAAGGACCAATGGTCTACCCACCATTTTCTTGGTACATAACTTAAGGCATGCACTTAGAAATATTGAGATTCAATAGGTTACTACAAGATACAAAGTGTCAGCAAATGAAATAAGTTTGAAAATATTATGTGTATACATATGCCCCACACAAATGGATAAATCATATTATCATGGATATGGTATGGTGTATGTTAAATGATTCAAGATTAGCAAAGGAATTTTTTCTAGAGGTATTCAAAACCATAATATATATTCTCAATAGAGTTTCTATTGTAACTCTTTATGGGATAACACCATAGGGCATGCTAAGGGTGAAAGCCATCTATAACACATCTTCAAGTTTTTGGGTGAAAATAAAGTATGAACATTCTAAAAAAGTAGCGGACTAAAATTGATATGAAATATGAAAAGTATGTCTTCTTAGGGTACAGTGAATAATCACTTGGTTATATATTAATGGATCTAAAGACTAAGAAAATCTACACTAGTAGGGATGTTGAGTGTTTTTAGAAGACAGAAACAAAAGCTCCTTCTACAAGCTCACATTGTGAACTAATTAGTACCATAGAATATGCAAAAGATGGTTATCCCACAGATAAAGATAATGATGATGATGGTAACAATGGTGTAGCTTCACCATCCATAGGAACTACTCAATGTATACCTAAATTGTATATAAGTACGCTAAAAGATGCTAAAGTGAAGGGTATTTTACACAAATCTAACACATGACCAAGGACATGTAGTATGGGTAAAGGAGAGGTAAAATTTCCCATAATGAGTACAATTATTAAGTATATTAATCCTTTTATAGTTAAACAATCCCTATATTCAAATCTTTAGAAAGATGCCATGGATGTAAAATATAACTCGCCATTGAAAAATAAAACATGGCAACTTGTAGACCTTCCACCAAGGAAGAAGCCAATTGAATGCAAATGGATTTCTAAGTCAAAGTATAAAGTAGAGTGTAGTCTAAACAAGTGCAATGTAAGGTTGGTTTTAAATGGGTATGCGTAGAAAGAAGTCATTAAGTACAAGGATACTTTTTCTCTCATAATTAAGATCTAAACTATCAAGATGTTTTTTTCTAGTTGCATAGTTTGGTTGGATAGTCCATCAAATGAACTTAAAAAGTGCCTTTATTAATGGATACTTATAATCAGAATTATACATGACTCAACCAAAATATTTTTTCATACCAAGAAATACTATAAAGTTTATATACTTTACAAAAAATTGTATTGTCTTAAATAAGCTCTTCGGGCATGGTATATCAAAATCATTGAGAATTTGTTGAAATATGAATGATCTAAATCTCTAACTCAAATAGAAAGGGGGAGATGGTAATAATTTTTGTATATGTCGATGATCTAGTCATCATTAGAAGTTTAGTGAAGATGATCAAGTCAACAAACAGAGATATAAATCTATCATTAGACATGATAGATCTTAGACTTCTAAATTATTATCTTGGTTTGGAAGTTTGGTAGAGAAAAAATCACATCTTTGTGTCTCAGATAAAATATGCCAAAATAATGCTCAAGAAAATTTTCATGATGGATTGTGAGCCAATTACCACACTTATGGATACAAAACTTTAGTTTTCTTAATCAGATCCATCACCACAAGTAAATACATCTCTATATCAACAATTGATAAGGAGTCTCATTTACTTGACATATACCAGTCCAAACATCAGCTATACTATCAGTTATCTCTCGTAGTTCATGCAAGAGCCTAAAGTTTGTCACTAGAAAGTAACAAAGTGGGAATTGACATACATCATAAGAACCATTTATTTTGGCCTAAAATATAATAATAATGATAATTTATTCTTGAAAATATATTTAGATTCATATCATGCAAGGAACAATGATGACATGAAATCCAATTTAGGATTTGTATTCTTTTTGGGATTTAGACCGATATCATGGGGGAAAAATAAATAAAATTATGTTTTAAGGTCCTCAACATAATTAGAATATCACATAACTAGAGGATATATTTGTGAAGATATTCTACTCAAACATATACTTGAAGGATTTAGAATACCATATAATCATCCAACAATCCTATATGTAGATAATGAAGGAGTAGTGAAGCTTGTTCACAAACATGTATTTCATGAATGCATCAAACATACTAAGGTGCAAGTACATTTCATTCATGAACATGTACATAAATATAACATCCAACTCTAATATTTCTTTACATATCAACAATGTGTAGATGTTTTCACTAAGGCACTTGTGTGGGAAAATTGTAGGCATTCAGAGAATTTATTTCATCTTCACTTGAAACAATGTTAAATTAAGGTAGGGGGAATGTTAGGATAAATGCTTAATTCAACTTATATGGATTAAAAATAAAATTTATTTTTATATTTTTTAGTATAGCTTGTTCTAGCCTCATTTTAATGATTATCCCACCTTTTGTGGGTTGATATGTCTAGGTGTTTCCCATAGGAGTATTATAGAGATACTTTACATTATTTGGATATTTTTTCTATCTCCATCCTTTCTTATAAATGAGATAAGGTAATCCAAGTACTATAAGAATTTATTACATTATTTTCAATGTAATTATCATAATTATTTGGGTAATATATTTTGTTTTGATTTATTTGTAATAAATTCATATGATAACTAAAAATGAATATTTAGTTCTTTAGTAACAATATAACCCAATCAAAAATGATATTGGTGTTAACCAAGATCTCACCAATTTTCATTAAAATTTCAACACTTTCATATTGAATCCAACTCTTTTATCTAATTTAGTGTGACTAGGGCCTCCTATAAAGTGGTTTGGGTAATGTGATCATAGTAAAAGTCTACAAGTGATTGGACCTACATGTGTGGATGTGTGTAAGGATGTTCTTATTTTATATTCTATCATAAAATATAATTATTGAACTACTATCTAATCAAATAAAAATGATATAATAAATTAGGAATACAAAACTAAATACAAAGGCAAAATTGAAATAAAACATAATCTTTCCTATTCAGAAAATAATGCCATGATAAGATATTAAACATGGGGCCAATAGGGTCAAGCTAGAAAAGATCATAGTATTTTTCTTGGTGACATAGTGAAAATGTATTCTCTAGGATTACAAAAGTACATCATCATTATATTATTAGTTTTTATAATAATAAACACTAGTGGGGTATTGATCACCTATAGTTTATGACCAAGTATATAGGATATAAAGGAGCCCTACATAGTCTATGTATTATGGAATAATATAATTGGTTACTTATAAATATACATGTGTCATTTTACTCAAGATACATGGATGGGTGCCATTGAAGATAGGAACATTTTGTAGGTTTGGGCCTATGAGCACTTGGTGGTCACTAGGATGATTGGGTTACCTACATAGGGGTGGGGACCAAACAGTTCATATGTAGTAGATGAGTATCTCTACATCTAAGGAGGCCTAAGGCATGAGATAATACTAGCTATAGTTAGATGTTTTATTTTATATATTAGGGTGACATTACATGTCACTCATATAAATAACACCTAGGATGGCTTGAGGTTGCTAGATAAATATAGAATATCTAGGTTTCCTAATGATATAAGGATATAAATACTAGTGTATATGATAAACTAAAACGATACTTATGAGGAAAGATAGGCATTTAAATAAATTAGTATAGAGGAGATAAAATCAAAGCCCATAAAAATTTGAAGAGTTTCAATACCAAGGACACTAGAGATATTGGACAGTGATGAAAACATGTAGATGCTCTATTTTAAATCTAGGAGTATATTATGTTGAGGTGACATATGGTTGGGTGGTATGGTGGGTAGAAGGTTAGGACCAGAAATAGTATCATCTATATGTGGTGATGGATATTTATAAATCATGATGAAACACCTACAATAGATAGAACATTAGATAGAGGATAGTAATCCATAGTACTAGTAGCTCCTATGGATGATATTCTAGTAGATTTAAGTAAAAACATGGGTAATAATATTATCAAATATATAATAAGGGTTTTATTTTATTTTAACATTTTGAAAATTATATTTTTTATGCAATATCAACATAATGGATCACCATGACTCATGCAACATTGTGTTGATTTTCATGTGATGTTTCTGATGTGCATGCAATGCTTGAGAGGTTTGATTTTAAGGTGGGACAATATGATTGTATTTTTTATCCTTCTAGTTGTAATACACTAATGTATATTATGATGGGTCATAGAGATGATGAATTAGAGGATGTGTTTGCATGACTATGAACTTAACTAGTAAGAATGGTTATATTATTATGCTCAAGAGTAGTAGGTGAAAGTGTGGGAAGTGTAAGTAAAACACCCATGGAAACACATATGGCATAATTAGTAGGATAATATGATATCTCTCACACTATTTCTTATCACTTTGTATCTTTATAGGTGACACATGAACATACACTATTTTAGCTTGGATAATATCTAGAACATGAGTGTCTAGAAAATGCTCATGATAAATGCATATCTCAAAGCAGAGCTATATCAAAATCATTTATTAATATAGAGGTTAGTCATACCATGGATATATATAAGATTAGGGATGTATATGTATATCTAGGATATTACCATTCACCACCTTGTGAGAGGTTATAATATTATTGTAATGTAATCCTAAATTTTGATCTATGATGTATACAACAAAGTATGTTTTTAATATATGTATCAAGTTTCATTTTTTCCATAGTTTTCCTAGTACATGTATGTATTTTATTTCTTAGCACTACCCTCAACTCTATCTGACCTATCTGTATGATGTAGGGACATCACTACCCCTTTGTAAATACTAGTTAATTTCAATTTTATTAGATCCTTTAGGTGGTCTTTAAGAAATATTTTGATATGTTTTTCAAGCACTTTAATGTTGTGAAACGTCAAATTTCATGACCTTGTGTCTTAAGAGTGTTTATTATTATTAGGAGTTTAAATTAATTATTTCTCCCCATATAAGATGGAGTTATAAGGTAGTTACAAGTTAGTTTTTGGATCTTTTTAAATAAATAGAGGTTTTTAGTGTGAAATAATCAGGTCATTCTAAGTATGAGAATAGTGAGATGGATTAGGAGTAAAACATTGTGTAAGACCCAATAAATGAAATTAAGATTCTTTTTCGATGAAAAAATAACCACTATAGAATCAATTTTATGTTGCATGAATAAAAAAAATGATTGTGCAATGAAGGTAGTTTGTTCAGGAAGGTTTAGTGATGCAACTATTAATAAACTTATTATACGAGACAAGTTGGTATGTATTCTGGAATAGTGTTTCTAGTATTTGCTCAGTCACTATGATAATATTCTTTAAAATAAATCCAATGAAATAGGATCAAACCTTGTTTCTATGAGTTAATACATAAATCTGTTGAAATAAATATGTGTAAGGATTCTGACTTGTATTATTAACATGGTAAAGGGACTCAAGACTATTAATGAAAGTTTTTATTATAAGCACTTGGAAATTTCATTTCATTTAAGAATAAAAGGTTGTCACAATCCTGTATGTTCTTTATGGTTAGCATTTTGTGTATTGAATAATTGAGTGAATTATTTTTATGAAATTAGAAACTAAATTAAAAGTGCAGCTATGAATGGTATCCCATGAGCCATTTGGTATTAATAAGGTTCAGTAAGGTTCATAACTAATTGGTAAGCATTGACTTATTGTTCTTTAAGTAATTGAGGGATTGAAACATATGTGGATTGTCAATGCATGAGATGGATGAGAAATAACCCCTCATCTTTTTGTGTCATTGTATTTAAGAATGAAATAATAGTAAAAGCATTTTCCTCAGTTGTTTTAAGGTTGTGGTAAGTTTCCATTTTGTATATATATGAATCTTGATACATCATTAGATTGGGATCTCATTGATTATAACAAATCCATTACATATTTGTGGAGTATACACTATTTGATAGGGCTAAAGAAAGTGTGAAAAAGATATAATAGAGGTATCTTCAAAAGTGGAGTAGTAATGAGTTTAAGAGTAATTATTTGGAAAAGGTGTTTGAAGGCAAGTTAGACTTGAAATAGCTTTTAGATCCCTTTAGTGAACTTAAAAGAATGAAACTCATGATATAACCCCTTGAGTCCTACATATAGAGATTCCTTGATGAAAGCTTCAAGAAAAGGGACATTTTCATATTGTCAATGAAAAGTGGTAGATTCTATATTCGCACATTGCATGAAGACTGGTGACATGTGTGCAAAGCTATGAACCATGACTATTGGTTACATGAAGAGTTGGTAAGTTATATTATTTAATATACTTAAGAGGATAAGTAGTTTGAATACATATATTCTATATAGAGTTATTCAAAATATTGTATAATACATAGAGTCTAGTATAGGATGGTAGACAATGTGTGTACTGAAATGAGTTATATAGACAGTGAGTAGACAGAGATCAGATGGTTTCTAATGATCAGGAAAGTCATAAAAAGGTAAAATAGACCTTGTTGTATTCTTTAAACATTTGAACACATTGGGAAAGTTTATTTAAATCTAATTCCTTGTTGAAAGTTTAATTTAAAGACCTATAGAATTATGTGAAATGAATACACTAAATGAATACTGGCATTGTTAGGTATAAATAATGGTTGAGAAAGTTGTCATGATGGATAACAAACCTTAGTAAGGTATTTCTAGAGGAATATAAACAAATTTTGGAGTTATTGGCATTGTCATGGACCTTTGTATATAGATTTGAGAGGTTTGTGTGCTAAAATAATTTATAGTGACCTAATAGGCCAATCAGAAGACAAAAGGTGGACAAAAAAATGAGAGAATAAGAGGGATAAGTGAATGTTGAAACAAGACAAAGAGTGAAGTGAACTATTTTTTAAAGTATAGAGATTGTGTTGATACTCTCTACATAAATGTACCAACAAATAAAATGATAACTTGATTGACCTTGTCTAGAGAGCAATGGAATAGATGGACTAGTTTTGCTCAATTTGGAGACTATCAAAGAAAACTAAACATGGATATGAGTTTTGGGGAGCTGAAGATTCACTACTAAAGCTTCTCACATGTGCTAAACTGATGTATAGTCCATTTAAAAGCTCTCACCTTTTCAATTGTCTTCTTGTTTTCAAAATGGAACCTTACAAGTTTTTATTTATGGAAGAGTTCTCTAACTCTCACATGACATATGAGATGTTATACCACTATTTAAAACACTTGCATTCTTATGAAAATAATAAAAATCACTAAATTGGCGCAAAAGTGACATGATATGACATGAGGTGAACCATACAAACATGACTAAGGTTGAGACATAATGTTTGACATGTTTTAAGACCATGGTGGACATTTATCAACCTAGGGGCCCTATGGAAGTTTGAAATTACATAGGGTTTGATATAATTTGACTAGGGGATAAAATTATTCAATATTACTCATTTTTTATCATTGGAATTCATGGATAATTTATAACTTATATCTTTTTTTTCAATGCAAAATAAGAATATGTATGGTGACCTTGCATTTTATAATATGTACAGTAGTATTTCAATTTTCATATAGGATGCATATGAGGTAATTTGATTGAATTATTTATAATCATCTCCTTTATAATCTCACTTGACCTTTTATTAACCTTTAGTGTAATAATTTATTACTTTTTTTAGATGTGCTCGGTTATAGCTTTGAATTTAGATAAGCAATCTTGTTTGGCACAACATTGGTAGGTAAATATGGAAACACATGATTAACACTACCTTGTGTTTGAATATGTAAGAGTATAATATGATTTTATGATAATTTAATGTTTGAATTTAGAGATTGATTTGATTTTTTAGCTCACACATTAACTGGGTCATAGTATTGATTAGTTCTTGTAGGGTTTTATGGCTACCTTATTTTAGCATAAGAAGATGATCCAAATTTTCCTTTGAAGGGATGATCATATGAAATTGGTTACAGGGATGATAGTTATCACCATCCTTAGGTTTATAAGGACTAAGATCATTTTTATATATTTGAAATGTTCAAAAAAATGATTATTAGAATAAGATAAGCAGGGGAAACAATTGCCAAGGAACAATCAATCATTATAGTAATGATATAGTAATTTTAGGATATTGGATGATTTTTTTGTAAATATGCGATAGGTTATTCTATAAAATTGGAAAATGAGATGAACCTATAAAAATAGAGAAAAAAAAGTACATGTATGACTTACAAATATAAATTTAATAAAAATAGTAAATTTTTAACTTTGGAAAGACATATAATATTTTAGAAAATGGAAAGAGGTTTTTGTCTATATAAACAAAATTATTAAAAAAACTATGAAGAATTTGAATTTTGATCTAGTATGAATCATAAATAGGCCAAATAATTTTGAATGCTTCACAAGAAAACCCCAGAATATTCCAAATAAAGAATCAACAATTGTGATAAATCAAGAATAGTTTTCAGAGATCTTATAGAGGTTTTTTAATAAAATATGATTTTTGATGAAACCCATACATTAATTTCAACATAAGTAAACAATTAAATTTATATGCCAATATTTACTAAAAATAGTAAATTATAAAAATTGACAAATCCATACCAATTTTTGTCAAAAAAGCATTTTTTGCATATAACAATATGAGTAGAAAATATCATTAAGGAATATTGAAATGAACATGTCTAGATGCCAAAATGTTCTGATCAATTAAGAATCCACTAAAAAGCACATGCACATGAAGCCTTTGTGACCAGAGGAGGTAAAACCCTAGGGTGAAGTTTTAGATTTGAAAATAACTCAAGCCCAGTTGAAACCTTAGGAGGACTAGAAGTCGTATATTAGAAAAAAATGCATATTCATATGGATCAATTTCATTAAAAGTTTAATGTTAATTTGGATTATAGAATCCTACTTGGGTAGATAGGGTTAATAAATTGAACTGATAGAGAACAAGGATAAATATTAGATCTACAATAGGCCAATTAATATAATAAATCTATATGTTCTATAAGTTGAATTTATTATGCTAAGATAGTCTAAATATGGAAAGTAAAACTAGGCTAGATATAGAAATGAAACATAAGAGATTTTGTAGCTTGTTCTGATGCTAATGCAGTTCTAGATCTAGATTAGGATGAATGTAGGCAGCAAAATAGTTTTGAAATAGTTGTCAAATTTTGGATATGGTGTCTTTGGCTCTTTGAATAGTTGTATCATCCTAGGATGGTTGCATCGACATTACTATCTTAATTCAATGATAGTGTTTTATATATAATATATGATCAAACAAGATACAACCACTTAGATGATTTTGGGTTTAGCTTCACTTTTGCTTTGGTGCATTCATAATTGGGTCATGGACTGACACTCCTAGTGAAATGGTAAAACCCTAGCTTTCCATCTTTAATGTGACCTTGGGGGAAAAGGGGTTAGCGGGAACATGGTGTCAAGTTGACCTATAATGACCCCATATCAAAGGGTATTGCCTACATAGCCAATACTCTAGAAGAGGGCCTCAGACTCATGTAGTTCTCCCCTACGTGTTGGCTTCTATATGAATCATGTAATGTGTGTAAAGCAAGTACAATAGTTAATAAAATTATAACTTAGCCAATATGACTTTATGATTGCTTTTTTAGTACTTCAGACATGTAGTTGGGTTATTTATTTGATTGGTATCAGAATAGGGTAGAATAAGAAATATTTTGGTAACTTAAGTGCTTCTTGGGTGCTCTTTTAGTTTGATTACTAGGTGGTGAATGAGTTAAGGTTGATATTGTATTTATATCGATCCTATCATGATATAACTCAAATTTAAGCACTTAATCTAGCCATTATGATATGTTTCATTTATAAATTATATTACTTACAGCACTAGATGCTTACATCAGGTCAAGATAGTAATACCGATAATACTGTCTATCCTAGATGTTAGTGTCTAAGGAGGAGAGTAGGCAGATAGTTAGAACTTATAAAGGCATAATATAAGTACATTTTAAGCATTATAGGCAAGATGGGATATCTGTCTCATCAATATAATTCTAGTTATACTAATAGATAGGCCAAAGGGAACAAGATAGAGAAGATCTGAGGCTTGCATAAGTAAGGCATGTGTACAACTAATAGGAATAACCAAGGTTTGAGTTTATGAAGTGTATTAAACTAATGTACTAAATAATAAAAAAACTATTATCTAAAACCACCTAGTGGGACATAATATTATAATTTGACCCTATAGGAATAGGCATGGAAATTTATGGGAAGCCTTGTGTATCCCCCACACCATGGGTGGATATCACATGTGTAACTAGAGGTGTAGATGTAGGAATAGTACCAAAAGTGAAAGTTTGAACAATGATGGTTGGATTAGTAGATTGAAATGGTTAGTTGATATCATATAATGGGTGATATTATTTCCTAGATGTAATAAATTAATCCAACATTTTTACCATATCTCACTACATATAACATTGCATGAAGTGTCTGTGTAGTTATGCCCATATATTCAGTTAATTATCTTTCATCAACCTCATCAAATTTATTCACATTGTTTTTTTATTGTTCATGTGTATTTTTATATTCAATAATCATAATAACTCCATAAAAATGTATTTCTAGTATTAATAGGAGTAATTTAGATTATATGTCCCAAAAAATGGATTAAGAAAGGATACATATTATTTTCTAATTAATTTTAGCCTTGTTAGTGTACAAATATTTGATCCATTTGATTACATAGTTGTTATAGATTTTTCATATTAATGAAAAATAATATGTAATGATTAAAACCATAAATTGGGTAAAATATTAGAAGTTATGTTCATCCATGATAGACACGTGTAATTTGTGTAGACACTGAAATCGTGTCTACCCCATAGGTCGTCATCCCCCCTTGGCCCCCTTGGTCTATGTCCTAGCACTTGTCCTAGTCCCCTCCATTTTTAAAATTAAAATAAATAAACATTTTGATTTGATCCCCCTTTCCACCTCACCCATGCCACCTTGGATCCCCCCTTGGATGCCCCCACCTCTCTCCTAGCCTTTATTGCCCAAATCTCCCCTTTATCCTTCCTCCCGCATCCATTTATGCCTTCCTTGACCGTTTTCCCATGGCCCCTTGACCCAACAGCGTGTAAGAATAGACAGAGGCTAATTTTAGCCTCTATCCCCATTCTTATGCCACTGACGTCGGTCATTATGCAGCCGACGTCGGCAGTTCTACCGGCGTCGACATCCTTCAAAACCATTTTCTACAACCATTCTCACCCCCCATGAACAGAACTCTCTTGACACTTTTGCATTCATATTTTCTTCTCCTCCCCCTCATACAACAACACCAGCAGCTATAGGGATCTTGTAGGAATAGCTCCAAGCAATAGCTCCATTTGCAGGTCCTTCAACAGCTCTGACAATAGGTTTTTCCATTCTTCAATCAACAAGCAAGAGGTAAGCACAGTGTTGTTTTCCATTTCATTTCTTGTTTAATCTATCTATTTAGCTAACCACTGCCAAGACCTTCCCTATCCTTCCCCTAAGAGGCTGAAAGGCCTTCTCAGACCCCTACCTCTCATTCATTCCCCTTTGTGCTTCTGGTTCCCAACCAGTCACTTTCCTAGACAACATTCTCAGTCCCTCAGACCTCCAGGCAATCTCTCAAACCTTTAAATAGACCTCCCTAACCCTCAGATGAGACCATAGTCCATTCTACAAACCAGAAATTAGCCTGTAACCCGACAAGACCCTGTCTAAGACTACTGCCCTGACCGACCTCATCCACTTACCCTACCGACATCGGCAACCTAACCGACGTCGGTGACCTTACCTGACTGATGACGACAATACCTCTGACATCAGTGACTGTGCAAAGCAAATTGCTACTAAACAGGTACACATTTGCCTTAAATTCTTTCTTTCTATTTTTCATCATTTATAATTTTCTATTTCTGATTAGCATTCTATTTTTGATAGTGGATTGTCATCCTCTGAGAAGCCTTTGCGCTTCTAGGACCAAGCTTTTGCTTGGCAGTCCACCCTTTTGTCATCTAATGTTTTTCGTGTTTTAGTGTCTTTCTCTTTCAGTTGTCATTCTCTAAAACCAAAGAGGAGTTCTCACAATGTCTGATTCTGGTGCGCACGTCTACAATCTAGGTATGTACAAACCCTCATCTATTTTCTTAGTTTCTCATTTCCCTTTCTTGAATGTGAAAAGCAAATATAGCATAGAAACATTCTGGCACACCTGGTGGGACCTTAGGGTCTTCCTTGGGTTCCTTTTCTTTCTATTCATATCGGTGCATTAGGTTTCTCCCTTTTCACCTCTTTCTTCTCTTCTAAATGACATCATAAGCAAGATTAAAAAGAACCTTTCTTTCTTTTCTTGCATTTCAAACTAGTCAAAAATCATATCCTTCAACCCTTTCTCAAATTGTTTTCATTCAAACTCACATTTCAACTTGGGATTAAAACACATTGCATTTCATTTCTACTTGCTTGCATTTCTTAGTCCACACCTAGTAATTAATAAACTGCATCATGAATTAATCATAGTCCACTTGATGTTACACAACCAAATCACTTACACAAATCAAACATCAAAACTTACCTGAGATAAGGCCTGACTGGGATTTCATCACCCAGTAGATACCTTACCCATCCCGGTGATCCTACTTGGATTTCATCACCAAGGGGAAAGCCCACTATGTTCTCTGGCAGAGTCTAATCTCTAGGGAAAGTATATTTTGGATAAGTGAGACCAGCTTATCACTAGGCTCGTGAAGTGAGGGGAGCTTTCTCTTTAGCACCAGGCCATATACATAACCTAACCCAGACTCTTAAGCGCCTAGACAAACTTGAAACCATCCATAGACTACCTCTTCTAGGACCCATTCTAACAACCAACCTCTCAAACATCACTTTAAGGCATAAGCCAACAAGATTCTAAAAAGTTGATTCTTAGGATTTAATGCTTAGGACCTGCTTGTGTTCTTCTATTTTTATGTTCCCATCTACTTGTTTGAGCTAGTGAGGACATTCTTCTTCCTTTTTTTCCAAGAATCTTCAAATTTTTTGAGTTTTTGGAAACCACAGTCATCAGCATCAGTTTTACCACCGATGTCAGCAACATTTCCTCGCTGACATCGATTATTTGACCGACGTCGGCCATTATTCTCACCGACATCAGTTTTTAAACTGACGTCAGTCAGTGTCACAGTCCTTTTTTTCCAAAAATAATAGCCTTAAAACCTACCCCTTTTTCTGCAAAAACCCCATTCTGAGTTTCTAAAATTGAAAAAACATAGTTTCTAAAACCTGACCTTTCTTGCCTTGAATGGTTCTGACTCGCAGTCAAGCTAAGGCTCTAGTCAACCATGCAAGGCATCAACCACTTCCATTTACCCCGTCCATAACCGGTCCTATAATGTAGTTCCACTCAGAGACTAAAAGAACTCCTACTCGCCCAACCTCGCCCCAGACTCCTATTGTCCCAGAAGGTGACCAAGATTTTGCATGATTCTTAGACCTCAACATCAAAGCCTTGCAGCACTATCTCGCGCATAGCCGAACACGAGACTCCTTGGGAAATCCAATTTATAGAATGCCGACCTCTCTTGTCGAGACTACGGCCATATCAACAGTGTCCGTAGTTCAACCTTTAGACACCCAAGCTGTCACCTCGACTAATGACCGGACCTTGACCAACCTTCCAATTGTGGCCTCTCCCTCCATCTTTGAGCCCACTTCCACTGGGGTTTTGTCCCCCTATCAACCTCAGCCCACTTAACCACTCTCCACTCCTTTCCATAATCTGGTTATATCTATTCTGCCTACCCTGGCCCCTATCAACACTAGGGTGGCTACCTATCCATTAGCCCCTGTTACCAAAATCCAAGCTCCCATGACAACATCAAACCTAGCCATGCCTTCTACCTAACCACCCTTAGTCTCCTCTTCTATCCCTATGACTAGTTATCCCTACGTTGCACCCTTACAGGCACAACCAACTATGTTGTATGCCTCCTCTAGCCTCTTCCAAGCACCCTACAACCTAGGGGGTGCTCCACCCGCCAATCCATCAACAGATATCATCAAAATGCTGATGGACAAGATGTCTAGCCTAGAGACCTCCATTTTTGGCTCACGCAATGCTCTCTCATATGAGCAAATTTGTAATGAGCCCATTCATCCTTCTATCCTGATCAGGCCATATCCCAGTTAGTGGGAACTTCCTAAATTTCCTCATTTTCAAAGCAAGGAAGACCCACAACAGCACTTATGGGCATTCAGACATGCCTGTTACCTTATTGTCCATGACGATGCATTGCTTTTACGCACATCTCTTATGTCTCTCTCTAGTGCTGTGCTTGACTGGTATAGCTCTCTTGCCAGCCATTCCCTCTTCACATTCACATAGCTGGCCCAGCTCTTTCTTGATCACTTCTCCATCAACATCACCAAGAAGGTCTCGATCACAGACCTCTATTCTATCCACCAATTCGAGGATGAATCCATAGCTGACTTTGGTTCTCGTTGGAGAGGCCTCATTAATCAACTCTCCTTTTCCTTACCCCAACCCAAACTTATTGAACTTTTCTCCCAAGCCTGTGCCAAACATATTTCTTCCACCTTACGGGTTCAGACCTTCTGCACCTTCGATGAAGCCTTCACGATGGCCTGCAAACTTGAATTACGTGCCATTAAGGAGAATAAAGTAAAGTTGTGGAGCAAGAATCCTAATTCTAAGACCAATGACTCCTCTTCTTTTAAACCTTCATCATCCAATCCTAAGTCTAAAGCTTCAACTAATGTTGTGGTCGTTAGACCTTCATCTTCTTCGCCTTCAACCAATCAGCCTGAGCCATCCACATCTCAGAGCACCACCCGTAAATTCTAGTAGAGATACGTATAATGACAGTATACTCCTCTCAGAGAATCATACGTGTCTGTGTTAGAAAAACTTGTTAAACAGGGGGTTCTCAATCTCCCCTAGATCCGACCACCTCCACAATTTGATCCCTCACGTGCCATCCCTGCGTGGTATAGGGAAAATGACTTCTGCAACTACCACCGTGTTAAAGGACATGACACGGGAAACTATAAAACCCTTAAAAACATAATCCAAGACATGCTTGAAAAGGGTGATCTCATCCTAGACAATCCCAATGCACCCCCTAATCAGGGCATCGACATCTTCAAGCAACCATTCCCCAATCATCCGCCAACACAAAACAATGTCCAGACCTTGATTGACAACACTCATGAACACAACATTCAAACAGTCAATACGGTCTTGCCCTTCATCCCTGACCAACCTCAAGAGGTTAGTCCATCTATCAGTTCATCACGTGTGGATGAACCTCTTTCCTTGGTTAGTTCTCCGTTAACCTCTCTCATCTTAGAGGACGTCTCAACCTTACCAGCACCATCGGTCTCACCATCCTCCTTCCTGCTACCTATGGAGGACCTGACCCTTCCTACTCCTTGACCACAAGTGGAGGGCACCATCATCCCTGCCCTTTACCTGCTTAAGGAGCCTCATTCTCTAGTTTCTTCTCCACCCAGGGAAGAACCTGCCTCTCCTTCATCTCCAACCAAGGATGAATCTGTCATGACTTCATCATGCCATGGGTTTGAGACTGCTACACCCATCTCATCTTTGGCCCCACAACCGTCAACATCTTCTCAAGGACCCAAACCTCATCCAACATCTTCTCAACCATTTTCTCGACTAGTGGAGAAAATCAGACTTCTCCCTTCAAGGAAAGTGGAGCATCAGGTATTGTGGGAGCATCTTAAAGCTCTTTAACATGCCTGTGCCCTCTCATCTCATGCTTCCAATCCTCCCAAGGCAGAATCTCCTAAGACTCTCAATAAAGACTAGACTCCCGCTTCTAAACCCACATCTACCCCATCTAAACCTATCAAGTCACTTGGCATTCACCCTGTCTCTACCCTCACTCACCCACAAGTGAATGTGGACCTAAACCAGACCTTAATCAATAGTAGTATTTCAACCAAGTCGAAGAAGACTACTAGACCACAGAAGCGAATGCCTCCCCCCATCACCATTACCTTCCATTTTGGGCCCCCATCCTTCGACCCTGACCAGAGTCCTTCCCACTGTGACCTCTAATCAAAACCAATTGCCTCCTTTGCTTCCTCTACCTACCTCTAGCCTACCCTCTCCTAAAAAGGTAGTACCTCTCATGAAGAAAGTGCCGTCTACGCCTGTCACCGCACCATCAACCCAAAAGGTGATATGAAAACCTCCTCAAACTCTACCTAAGCAAAAGTCACTAGCATCGTACACATCAACTAGCATGGACCCTTTAGTGGGCTCATACTCATTGATATTGCATCAACTTTTGAAAACTTCTATCATAACCCTTCCACCCATCAGGCCTTTCCAACCTCTCAGGTCCAAGCCCTCTTGGTTCAACGACACGAAGATTTGCTTATACCATCATACGCCAGGGCACGATACCGAGACTTTCTGTGCCCTCAAGGCCATCATTCACCACTATATGGAGAAGGACACTATTCTCCTTGAGGACACTCTTGACCGACCCTTGACACCTTCCCATCCAACCTCTTCAACGACATCAACATCTCACCAACAGGCCATGACCACTTCTTCACCTCCTATCTTTGAAATCAATGCTATCCACATAACCACTAGGTCACAAAAGGATAAGGTGAAAGAAAAAGCCACCATTACTTGGACCTACCCTTTCATCAAACCACCTCTAGTTCCCAAGCCTAAAATTTCTATCCTTGGCACATCTCAGCCTGCTTCTTCTTCCTTTTTCAAGCTGATTCATGACTCCATGTTGAAACAACTTCACCAGATGCCTGTGAAGATGTCCCTTTATGACCTCATCCAAATCTCGCCTCAACATCATCAAGCCCTCATCCAAGCCTTGTAAATAGTGGAGGTCCAACCTGAGGACCCCCAACTACTCGCTACCCTCATCCACTCTTTATCTCCTGTTGCCTCCATCACATTCAGTGATTCTGAGATTCCCACATCTAACACGAAAGATCAAGATGCCGCCCTCTTCATCACTACCTATGTTGATTAGACACACATTAAATGCATTATGATTGATAGAGGTGCCATCATCAACATTATCTCCACCCATGCCTTTGATCAGTTGGCTCTTCCCAAGAATTGCATCTCCAAAATTGATGCAATCTTGCGCTCCTTTAATGACACCACTGCCACGACCATTGGCATAGTCATTCTTCACATTCACATTGGTCCACGCATAGTCTCGAAGCTCTTTTATATCATTGAAGGAGAGTTTCAATACAACATGTTGCTGGGCTGACCCTGGATCTGTGCTATGGCTTGTGTTCCCTTTACCCTGCACCGTTGTCTAAAATTTGAGCATGACGAGCAAGTCCACACCATTTCCACTGACCCTTCACCCTTCAAAACTTGTAACACAGCCTACAATCCAAATGACATTCTCATTCCTATCAAGCCATCAACCTCGGCACTGCCTCCATCCGCGAAAGCTTTGACTAGTTCACAACCAGTGGTCGCCCTCACCCCTCCTCTTCAAGCGATGACCAACGACCCCATGGAGGACATCTTCCAATGAATTTCACTTGGGGAATATTGCTTGCTGACCATAGACATGTTCCAAACTCCGTAAGAGTATGGATGCCTTCACCACAGCCCTAGTTACAACCATCGAATTAGGATGGTCATGCCTTATGGTCCTCCTCACCTCTGAACCAATCTTGTCTATGGGGGCTCAATCAAGCTCCTACTAATGGCAACCCTCTCTCTTCACCCCAACCATTCACATCAGACTTCTCATTTCTTGGCAACCCCGTCTTTGCACACACTTACCTTTATAGGTGTGCATGGAAGGGTTTTAGTTTTGGATGCTATGAGCAAGGCTCCCATCAGCCCATCGAGCCACTCAATGATGATGATGCCAAGAAACGGTATGGCCTGGGATACCATGACCCCACTCAGGCCTCTGTAGACCTTTGCCCTGAGCCAACCATTGACCAATCTCCTCCAAGCTCACCCATTTCTCCCCCTTCACCTATGGAGTCAGTGGTTTCCATCGCTCCTAGTTTTTTTTATATAAACACCATCCATCTAGAACCCGTAACCTATCAGCTAAATGGGTTGTCTAGGTCTCTCCCTCTTATTTATCCCAGCATGATAGAGGATGAGTTGGTGACCATTCACACTATCTGCTATGTAGACGATGATGCCATTCTATCTTACATGGGTGATGATGACTCTTTCATCTAGTGCTCCCTCCCTTTTGAGACCCAGGTTATGTTAAATGAATCAACCATTGACATTAACCTCCCTTCTTCTGATATTCCTCACATTTTAAAGATTGGCCAATCTTTAGATGCTCAAGAGCAGCTAGACTATGCCCAGTTCCTCTCAGACCATAGCAAGGCCTTTGCCTAGACCTATAGTGACATGCCTGGCATTGACCCCACCATTGCTACCCATAACATTGTCACCAAACCAGAGGCTAAGCCTGTTAGGCAGAAGCTTCAAAAGATGCATCCTCACGTTGTGCTCCTTGTCAAAGAGGATCTTTAGCACCTTTTCTCTGTCTCCTTCATCCAACCCATTGATTATCCATAGTGGGTCTCTAACATCATCCCTATCACCAAGGTGACTGGGGGGATCTAGATCTACATGAACTATCATGACCTCAACCTAGCCTGTCCCAAAGATGACTTTCCTCTTCCTAACATTAACCAGCTTGTTGATCTCACAGCCGGTCATGAGATGCTATCTCTCATGGATGGGTTTTTAGGATATAATCAAATCTTGATTACATAGGAAGATCAACACAATACTACCTTCATCACCCCATGAGGGACTTTTTGCTATCGAGTAATGCCTTTTGGCTTGAAGAACGTAGGTGCCACTTATCAGTGTGCCATGACTTACATTTTCCATGATCTCCTCTACAAAATCATAGAGGACTATGTGGACGACCTTCTCGACAAGTCCAAGCTTCATCATGACCATTTAACCATTCTCAAGATCATCTTCTCTCACCTTCTTCAATACAATGTCTGCCTTAACCCTAAGAAATGCATCTTTGGGGTCCTCTCAGGCAAGCTCCTTGGCTTCATCATTTCCTTTCGTGGAATCGAGATAGATCCTACCAAGATTCACGCTATCCTCGAGATGCCACCTCTGACCAATATCAAGTAACTTCACAATCTATAAGGGAAGCTCCAGTCCATTTGCCATTTCATCTCATAGCTTTCTGACTACTGCCAACCTTTTCATCATCTCCTTAAGAAAGACGTCTTCTTTAAATGGGATAAGGACTATCAAGAGGCTTTTGAAGCCCTCAAACACTATCTGGTCTCTCCACTAGTCCTCATTCCACCTAAAGATGACCAACCCTTCTACCTTTACATCTCAGCAACCAACCATTCGTTAGGTGCCATGATCGCGCACTGAGATGAGCATCACCGTGAGTAAGCAGTTTACTACATCAGCCAAACATTGATCGACTATGAAACTCAGTATACTCATATCGATAAACTCTATTTGGCATTATTCTTTGCCACTACCAAGCTCCACCACTATCTTCTCAACCACAAAACTTTTGTCATCACTCACACTGACCCTCTCAAGTATATGCACTCTAAGCCATTTCAGAATCAATGTATGGCTCGGTGGCTCATGCTGCTTGCTAAGTTCAACCTCAAATTCATCTAGTAGAAATCTATCAAGGGGCAAACCATCACCGACCAACTAGCAGATGCCCCTCTTCTCAATAATCAACCTTCATCGTGTGAGTTCCCTGATGAGTCTATCACCACACTTTCCACCGATGACACCGTCTACCAAATGACCATGTTCTTTGATAGCTCCAAATGTCAACTCGGTGGAGGTGCGGGGGTCATTCTCATCCCACTCGAAGGGGAGCCCATGCCTCTGTCTTTCAAGCTCGATTTTGATTGTACCAATAATATGGCCAAATATGAGGCCTTAATTTTGGGACTTCAGACCACCCTTTCTCTCAGCATCAAGTCTATCAACATCTTCGATGACTCACAGCTTGTCGTCAATCAAGTCAACGGTTCATACCTCTATAAAAATGAAATTTTGTAAAGGTACAAAAACCATGCTGACACTCTCCTCACCTCTTTCAACCATTACCTTTTGCAGACTATTCCGTGCTTCATGAATAAGTTTGCTGACACCATGGCTTCTCTTGCCTCGCATATCCCATCTTCATCATCTTCATCTTGACTTTTTTTCATGGTGCATCGTGTACCATTGCCTTCATACATCTCTCCTCACATCAACCATGTCAACACCATAGACTCTAGTCCATGAGATAATTGGTATAAGCAACTTGTGGACTACTTATCTCATTCTATCATTCCTCCCCTTCTCTCTAGCAATGCACAGTGGGCTTTCATCAAATGCATGGCTCGATATACCATGCTAGGAGGTCTTCTCTATAAGTGAGGCTTCAATGGCCTCCTTCTTCACTATCTCACTACCACTAAAGCCTCTCAGGCCATTAAGTAAGTCCATGATGGGATTTGTGGCAGACACTTCAGTGGGAATTCGGTTGCCAAGCGCATCCTTCACCTGGGCTATTATTGGCCCACTCTTCATCAAGACTGTAGCGACTACATTCGATGTTACATCAAGTGTCAGCAGCACTCTAACTTGCTTCATCTTCCTAGCCATGCCTTACAAGTTGCTCAAGACCTTTGGCCTTTTTCATAGTGGGGCTTAGATCTCATCAGTGAGATTAACCCTCACTCATCTCTTCATCATCAGTCCATCATCATTGCCACTGAGTATTTCACTAAATGGGTAGAAGCCATTCCTCTCATCTCCACAAAATCTGACAAGATTGTCGACTTCATCAGCACCCACATCATCTGTCATTTTAGTGTTCCTCACAAAATCATCACCGATAACAATAAGTCCTTCAAAAATAAGACCATCCAAAAACTCTGCGACTCATTTGGCATCAAGCTCAGCTTTTCTTCACCTTACTACCCACAAGCAAATGGGCAGGCTAAGGCTTCCAACAAAATCTTGACTAAAATTATCATGAAGGTGGTCAATGACACTATAAGGGATTGGCACATTCACATTCCTTTTACTTTGTGGGCCTACCGCACTAGCATCTGAACCTCTATGGGTGCTACCCCTTTCTCTCTCGTGTACGAAATCGAGGCCGTCCTACCTCTCAAAGTATAGATCCCATCTCTCTACATTTCTCTGCATGACATTCTCTTCAATGATGACTTTCATCAAGATTTCTTAGCTCAACTTGAGTTACTTGATGAGCATTGTCTTGCTGCCCTCAACCATCTCCATGTCTATCAAAATCATATCAAGCGAGCCTATAACAAAAATCTATGAGAACAAGATTTCAATATCAAAGACCTCGTCCTCAAAGAGAATCAGTATGTGACCAATATGGAGCAAAGTAAATGAGGCAAGTTTTCCCCTAATTGGCTTAGACCTTTCATCATCATGCACAAGTATGGATCAAGGACTTATCATCTGTCCTCTCTCGATGGATGGCTAGAACCTTAGCCTCTCAATGCATTGCATCTGTGACCATTCTATTGTTAGTCGAGTACTCATCCACTCGACATTTAACTTGAGCTCATCCCTTGAGCAATCCTTGTCCTCTTAATCCTCATTCCTTCAACCCTATTCCCCTTAACAAATCCTCTATAACCCTTTTATGATGTATGGATTCTTTGTCCTAATAAAAGTGAGCCCTTAAACTTTTATAGTCTTGTCTATGACTCACAATTCTGTCAAAAAAAAATCAAGATGTCAAAATATCCAAGGTCACCAAATCAAAATCAAAAGGTAGACTGGTCCCTTGAAGGACAGCTATACTATCATTGCTATAGCTAATAGACTGCTCCCTCGAAGGACAGCTATTCAAAGCCCTTATATATAAAGCAAAAATATAAACCACTCCCTCGAAGGATGGCTATGACTAAATCTTGCTACAAACAACACTTTCTTAGAAGCTTCCCGCATCGATTAGCTTCACAAATGACCACAAAGAAAAATGACATCTCTATGTAGACTTCCCACAGTGATCAGTCTGCACCAAAAAAAATGGGTCATGGACTTGGCTTGTAGTTGTCTCAGGGTCTCCTATAAAAAGGGGCAAGATTATCCTTGCTCATAAAATGGGTTACCCTATCCTCTTCCTATCATAACACCTGCTCAAGGGACTTTGAGCTCACTTTAATGTCGAAGTGATTCGATTACCACTTTAACACAACTCATGGTTAACGATGCAATGCATGAATGGGGCTCTTGGTTCTAACAACCCCTATCTATGCTGTCATTTTGGTCCTTGTCAATGAAAGGGAAAATATGTCTTTCACTTCCTTTACACTTTGGTCACATTCAAACTTCATCATTTATCAAACCAGCTCAACTCAACACTTTTTCAGACCACTCACATAGCCTATTCACACTAGTTTCTATGGACACCAATACACATGGAAACTATCGACCAGACACAATTTATTTTAAGCATAAACCAATACTTGCTAAAGCATAAATATACCTCACTTCATTTTTAGCATACATCCATCACGACTATGGAAAATTGCTAGGGATGAAAGACCAAAACCAATATTACAAAATACACCATTTGGAAAAGGCTGTAACATCTTTTTCTCCTCATCATTTTGACACATGACCAAACCAATCATCAACCATTTTGTCTCTTCATCTGAACTACATTAGTTTGAGGCCCTAACAATAGGGGCTATGTAGGCAACACTCAGTTGACACGATGTCCTCTGGGGTTAGCTCGACCACCCTTGTTTGTTCATCTCTCTGATGGACAAACCATTCCTCCTTTTGACCATGACCTTGACCTCAACCAAGACCATCAACCACTTTGACCCTTCCTCCCTTTTAGGGAGAACTACATAGGCCTAAGTCCCTAACGACAGGGGCTATGTAAGAAGCACCCAGTTGACATGGGGTCTTTTGGGGTTAGCTCAGCCATTCCTTCATCGCATTTCTTCCATCACATTATTTTGTCACCTGTTAATCACATCACAAACAATCACCTACTTTCATAATCATTAACAAAATCAAAGCACCATCATCATAATCATAAAACATCATCACATTAATCATTAAGTATCATCATAATCAACATCATCACACTAGGCATACATCATTAAAACATATGATAAATGTTGCCAACATCTAACATCTAAAACCATATCCATAACACATCAATAACCAAAAATTTCATCATATATATCAAAGTTTTTACAATGACATAATCTGTGCCTCTGTCTCTCTCTCAAAAAAATCAAATACATCTCACATCATCAGCTTGCAGGCTAGTATATACATAGCATCAAAATTTGCCCTCAAGGCTATGGCTATGGTGGTGGTGGCAGTGGCCAGGAAGATGTTGTATCCTCTCCCCCTCTAATCTACGCCATCTGCATGAATCTGTAGCAGTCGCCCGTGACATAGACCACTGTCAGCTCAACTCTGCCCTCATATCTGAGTATCACTGTATCTGAGAAAAGCCCCTAATGGTTCCCTCATAATATGTGATCTCGTCTAATGCATTATTGTATCTAACTATAGATACAATCTATGGTGGACCCATCTGACCTATTGTCGTGCCCTACACTGAACCCTGTAGTTGTGAAAACCTTGGTTGCACTGACACTGACTGTGTGGGCTGCTAAACTGGCTGCTAGGATGGATGTTGAATCGGACCCTATCTTTCCAATCCCTGTGCCTGGGTTGTGGCCAATTAACCCTACAAAATAGTGACCTTATCAAAGCAGCCACTCGACCTATCAACCCTACCATCTCCCCCTATAATCCTGTAACCTGGCTCTCCAAAATGGTCACTCATCCTTGTGTTGTATCCCTCTCCTAGATGGCAGCATCTCTCTCCTATTTGGCAGCATCCCTCTCCTGCCTCACCATATCCCTATCCCTGATCACAGCCTACAGATCAAGCTGTGATCCTACCTGTATCCCTGCATATGGCCCTACCCACCACGCCATATAAGCCTCTATGCATCTTGGGTCTACTATCCTAGGGCATGCTAGTAACTCCTCAAAATCTAGTCCCTCTATCTCCTCTAGCAATGGGAACGACACCTCAATGTCATCCCATCTATACAATGGGAAGGCAGGTGGCACATCCTAAAACAACCATACTAGCACCACACTCTCTCCACTGGCACCCTCTCAAGCTCACCAGCTCATCTGCCCCTAACCCATCACATGCTCTGAGTCCTGACCAATTGCTCTCCCTAATCTCTAAATGCTAGATACACCAAGTACGGTCTCCAGATGATATCTACAGAAATCAGGGCCTCTAGTACCCCTCTATAGTGGTCAATATCTCTGACCACTCCATCCACCCGTGTCTATACCATCACCTCATGCCATCACCTGAATCTGACCCTAAAGCTAGCCTGAATCACCACTAGGAGGCTGAGAGGTTGTGTAACTATGATGTGCTCATAAGCCCAGTAGTGCAAGAGGTGGCCCACACATAAACTATATCACCGCCGCCGACTGATGCCCCATAGCTCTCTGTATACCTGGGCCAAAAAGACTAGTGCCTAGGCAAACACTGTCTACTACTCAATCATGTCCATCAGTACTCTAGTCATACCAACCAAAAACCTGCCTCCCTCTACATCTGGTAGTGCATAAACCATGATGCCTATCATCATCAAGATAGCCAACTGATGTGCGTCTTCATCCACCACGTACACAGGCTCATAGGCAAAACTGGTTGAGTGATAACTCACCTCAGTGGCATGCTCTCCAAATAATGTCACCATGTGTATATCATGCGCCTTTCTTGAGCACGCATATAAGTCTACTCCGTGCACCAGTAGTCACAAAATCTGGTACACATCCTCGACTGTCACCATCATCTCTCCCATGGGTAAGTGGAAAGTGTTGGTGGAATGGTCCCACCACTCAATCAAGACCACCATGAGGCTCACATCTTGCGCCACTCTACAGTAGCATCTCACCCCACCTAGTCTAACTGTACTCTTTTGTGCCCACTCCTTGATCGTCACACCTCTGCGCATCCATGTTAGCAATGTCGACAATCAATCTTGCAACATCAGTGTCTGCCTCACCTACATCTAACCAATCAAACCCATGTCAACACAACTCCTAATCCCCATGAATCTTCTTCCCTAGCCGAACCATTTTTCCTTTCATCTATCTACTTGACCTTCTACCTGACCATTTTTGGCTATCTTGACACTCGAGAAGCCCTTGGTGTAACTTTGACCCTTCAACTTGACTGAATTCACCATCCTTCTGACTAGGTAATAATTGATATTAGTTCGTGTGCCAATGATGGTACTTACATAACTAACATTGGTCACATAGTAACTGATGTCGGTAGAAAAGTAACTGACACTGGCTGCTGGTCGGCTGACGTCGGTGAATCCACTGACGTCAGCAACTGGTTCGGCCCTAAAGCCGAATGGGGTGAGCCCTAAAAATTAGGTCTTCCCCATTTAAACCCCCCTTTCACCCCCAATCCCTCCTAAATGCCTTCTAACTTATCCTAGACCCCCCACCCACCTTCCTAACTACCCCTCCCCCTTAATTTCTGCCTAAAACAACTAAAATTTCAAAAACCAAATCAAAGCTAAAATCAACCAATTAAGCTCATTAGGGCCTCCTACCTCATCTCAGCATCATTAGTGTGGTGGAACGATGGGTGCCACTAGTGGTGGACCTCTTGCAGGTCCTCTACTCCCCTTTGCCATCTCCACTATGTCTCTCTGCCCTCATAATTCACATGGCCCACAAATGCCTCTACAGCCTCCAATCACTCTCCAACTCACTCCCCCTCTCCACCAATGCCTTTCTGCCACCTCAGTTGACTCACTCGGTCAACTCTGGGTCACTTTCACTCAATAAACTCTAGAGCTCTTTTTTCTCTCAATCAACAAGTAGCAAATGAGCTTTGGTGGGCTGCCAATCTAGTTTTGTCAAATTTGGTAGGCCGCTGATGTCAGCATTTTCATGCCCTAATACACCAACATCAGCTGATTTCTACCAACATTGGTCCATTTTGTCTATTGACATCAGTTATTTCATCGATGTCGACATCCTTTAAACCTCCTCATTACCTAAAATCATGCCCCCAATCAGTCAGCTCTCTAGTAGAAGTCATCTTAGCCCCCTGGGGCACCATTAAGATAACTTTTGCCTCCGCCTGCCTCAACCATTGACCATTGGAGATCATGCCTATCTCTCCCAACCCTGACCACTTCCAAGATGACTTTACCTTGGTTATTTTTGCATGTATGCTACCCTACGACTGGTTAGCAAATTGTTTGCAGACCACATTTTGACCCTCATAAGTATAGGATCGCAAGCTGATTGATCCCTACTACTTGTGGCATTTTTGTGTTTTTGAGAGCACTTCTTGAGCCTCAGATATCTGGAACATGATGACCATTAGAGATTCAGCTTAGATTGAATAACCTGATTAGCTACGACCAAATGCTAGGGCCCAGTGATTTCAATTTTGGCACTCCTTGACCCTCGACATGTGACAATTTGACCCGACCATCCCATGGTGTGGTATACGTGCAATCCCACCCTTTGCAGTGTTCACACTCGATCTTTGCCCTCTCTCTATCCATCTCTCTATCAAATTGACACTCGATCTCAGGTTCCCTTCCCTTGACTCCCACTTTGAGGGGGAACACCTCATCCCATACCTGGGGCAACAAACTCCTATTTTTGTCTTGTAATTCGTCAAGAACAACCAACAAGACAAAAAGGGGCAAATGTAGACACGAAAATCGTGTCTACCCCCTAGGTCGTCATCCCCCCTTGGCCCCCTTGGTCTATGTCCTAGCACTTGTCTTAATCCCCTCCATTTTTAAAATTAAAATAAATAAACATTTTAATTTGCTCCCCCTTTCCACCTCACCCATGCCACCTTGGATCCCCCCTTGGATGCCCCCACCTCTCTCCTAGCCTTTATTGCCCAAATCTCCCCTTTATCCTTCCTCTTACATCTATTTATGCCTTCCTCGACCATTTTCCCATGGCCCCTTGACTTGGCAACGTGTAATAATGGACAGAGGCTAATTTTAGCCTCTGTCCCCATTCTTATGCCACTGACGTCGGTCATTATGGGGCCGACATCAGTGGTTCTGTCGGCGTCGACATCCTTCAAAACCATTTTTTATAACCATTCTCACCCCCAACAAATATAACTCTCTTAACACTTTTACATTCATATTTTCTTCTCTTCCCCCTCGTATAACAACACTAGTAGCTACAGGGATCTTGTAGGAACAACTCCAAGCAATAGCTCCATTTGTAGGTCCTTCAACAGCTCTGACAATAGGTTTTTCTATTCTTTAATCAGCAAGCAAGAGGTAAGCACAGTGTTGTTTTCCATTTCATTTCTTGTTTAATCTATCTATTTAGCTAACCACTGCCAAGATCTTCCCTTTCCTTCCCCTGAGAGGCTGAAAGGCCTTCTCAGACCCCTATCTCTCATTCATTCCACTTTGTGCTTCTGGTTCCCAACCAGTCACTTTCTCGGACAACATTCTTAGTCCCTCAAACCCAAAACAAGTCCCTCAGACCTCTAGGAAATCTCTTAAACCTCTAAATAGACCTCCCTAACCCTCAAATGAGACCACAATCCATTCTATAGACTAGAAACTAGCCTGTAACCTAATAAGACCCTGTCTAAGACTACTGCCCTAGTCAACGTCATCCACTTACCCTACCAATGTCGGCAGACTAACCGACGTTAGTGACCTTACCTGATTGACACTGGTAATACCTCCAACATCGATGACTGTGCAAAGTAGATTGCTGCTAAAACAGGTATGCATTTGCCTTAAGTTCTTTCTTTTTGTTTTTCATCATTTATCACTTTTTGTTTCTGATCAGCATTCTATTTTTGACAATGGACTGTCATCCTCTGAGAAGCCTTTGCACTTCTAGGACCAAGATTTTGCTTGGCAGTCCACCCTTTTGTCATCTAACATTTTTCATGTTTTAGTGTCTTTCTCTTTCAGGTGTCATCCTCCACAACCAAAGAGGAGTTCTCACAATGTCTGATTCTGGTGCGCACGTCTACAATCTAGGTACGTACAAACCCTCATCCATTTTCTTAGTTTCTCATTTCCCTCTCTTGAATGTGAAAAGCAAATATAGCATAGAAACAATTTGAATATTAGAGAAAATAAAATATCAAGTTTAAAAATCAAACCCTAGGGAAAAAAATCTAAAATTTCTAAAATGAAGGATGAAACCATAATAGAAACCTATGGTTTATCACTATTTGTGAAATATTCAAGTTCACTACTATGTTTTATCTAGTTTGGACTAATTTTATTAATCTAATTAAGATATAAAGTATGTATATTTAAATTACACAATTGATAATAATTAAACTTATATTTGAGTGTAAAAGTCTTGAAATTGAGTTAGCATACTAGTTTAATAAAAATGAAAAGTACAAGAAATGGATAAGATACTTATTGGTTCTAAACATTGTGTAGGATTTAGATAGGTGTCAAGTATTATGCAAAGAAATAAACAAGATTGTAGGTTGTCCAATGGGGGATATATATCTCTATCTACACTTAAATGGTACCTATTGGAGGTTTAGATTGCACCCTAGTTGGGCAACAAACTTTTCAAATCCCTTACACAAATTTAGTCTAACATGGGACTAGCCCTAGGCTATAGGTATACTATAATAGGGTCAAACCTCTAGGATTTTTAATGAGGCTAGCTCTTCTGATGCATCATTTAGCTCATTTCAACTTAAAACCTACTAATGACTAGGAAAAGGGAGAGAGACAACTTAAAGGGAAATCTAACCAAAAAATAGTGATGCATATAAATAATGTTGATCCACTCTATTTGAACTCTTAAAACACAAAAAATGAGCAAAAAAGGTTTTGATCTACAATTATAAATGACTGCTATGCATCAGTATTTTATGTAGAGGTTAACTAAATGATAAAAATTTGAGGGAAGTGGTGGAGAGGTCTAATTTAAGACACTAACCAACCAATGTATCCACATGATAGCTTTAATCCAATTGAATTTGAACACTAAACATGACCTTCATAATAAGCAAACTACTAACTAGGTGAGATCAAGACTTTACTAGGGAAAAAGCTCTATCATATATGCAAATCAGTTTACATGAACACACTAGATAAGCATAATGAAATATGAACACAATATTCTATTCATTTTCAATAGGTTATAAGCTCAATCTTGGTAGATTATAGTCATGCCCAAGAGAAAAGGATCCATTTTAAGGTTTATAAGCCTATATATATAGCATAAGGGAGAAGAGAAAGATGGGAAACATGTGTGAGAGAGTAAATAATGGGTCACAATGATCAAGAAATGTGGTGGAAATCTCATTGATTGATTTTTGTATGTGTGCCTTACTCTAATAAGCTAACATTTTTTTCTCCAGTAGTCTTTGAGTTCCTCTCATTGGTTGAGAGATCCACTAGAAGAGAAGGGTTTGGATTTTAATGGTGAGTCATTGCTAGGTCTATTTGAGAAAATATCTTTTAAGATCTGAATGGAAATAACACTCCAACTGCTTATCCAACCACCAACTCTCCATCTTCGGACTTTAATTTCACTTAACTTACTTATGAGGAAAAACTCCTCACATCTTGAATTTGATAGTGCCATGACATGAATGGAGGTAGGTACCTACTTTATTTATGATAGAGCCACATTAACAAATGAGACACCTTTTCCATAACCATTCATATCTTCCCCTATGATCATAAGCATACTATAAACAAGAAACCAATCCAGATTATTGGTTTTCCTATAGTCATTATGTTGATGTAAACCTATAGATTACATAGCCTCATTCTTTACTATATTAGGTATAGATACCCATTATATCTTTTAAAGAACTAATAATTCACCATATGCATGGATCTTTATTTTTAAAAAGGTGAATATAGTCACAAGACAATTACCACAACCTTCAAAAAATGGACCTTGTATGTTATAAATCTATGAACCAGAGGTTTGTATTAATTTTAAATGGTGCCCCTTTATGTCTTTTAACCTGAATGCATGAATATTTATGCTCCATGACATTAAATAGAGATCTAATGGTGATGGGGATAATCCATGCAAGATTTTTTGCTTTGATTGAAAATTGTTCCTTCAACCTCCAATGGAAAGGTTCCTAGTTTGACTTTGCCCATTAAATATTGACTCAAACCAATCAAATTATGCCAAATTATCTTTGTTCATATTGTTATCATGGATTATTACTAATATATCCTTGACTTTTTGACCTCCTACACACTATAGATCTTCCTATTATATATGAATGCTAGCCTTTGATCTAGATCCTCTTACTCCTTGACTTTCACTCACACCATTGGATCAATATATATGAGTGAATGCATACTATTGATCTTACTGGGACCCACCATTTAAAATCAAATGGCTAATTCATGAGGCCCAAATTTGATGTTTGCATGCCCATATTTTATGTTCACGTGAACATCTTTCACATATGCATAACCCTCATTAGGATTTTTGAACCCCAATGGTTATTTTTTGTAGCTTAAATATGATGTCCATACACCCATCATTTAATGTATATGAAACTATCATTGATGTTCATGTGACCATCAATATATGAAACCCAAATGGATAAATGTTGAGCTTTATTTTGATGTCTATGAAATTTTTTCATTCTGTAAACTAAACTTTGAAGACTCATAACTTGAGCTAAAAAACACATGAAAGCATGAAAAATTTTAGAGAATGACCTAGGTACCAATAAATTAAATCTCATGTGACTCTTTGGCTTTTAGGGGGCTTCCTAAATAAACTATAAAATGCACAAGTAAACTAGTATGATCATTTCTTCATGATGTCTTGATGTTTGTCTAGTCCTTTAGACTTACACAATTAATATTTTGTTCATTTTTAAGGTTCTAATGAACTCTTACTACTTTTGCAACTTGATTGATGTTCCTACATGATATGACCACCATGTAAACCCACTTAGACCCTCTATTTGCATTTATAGCCCCATTTCTAAGCCACTTGATCTTTGTTCCACTAGGGACTTAGAGCACCTTTTTTAATCTAGGGAAAGAAGCTTGGTATGTGGGAAAAAATGGCCAACATTTATGGTGACTCATAGGGAAACATGCTTGATATGATTGAGAACCTAGACTATATTGCCTTGTCTATTCCATTGGGCATGGACTCTACTCCTCTAGTTCAATAATTTGATTTGAAGCTAGAACTAGCTACCAACCCTTGGATAACTCCTCTTGAAATAAATAGGGACAAAAAACAAATAAAACAAAACAAAGTTCCCAAGGCACTTATTGAAGGGAAACATGGAACAAATGGGGAAACTAATCTACCAAAGTAAGGACCACTAACCTAATGTTCTATAGCAACACTTGGAGGAAAATAAACAAATAATTATATGTAAATAACCTAAATAATAAGAACAAAGCATGATTCATAGACTCACGTTAGAGAATGACATGTCACATGTTCCGTTAAAATCCTAGAGGTTGAGGAAGCAAACCTTTTCTTTTCCTTCTCATTTTACATACTTATAATTGTGTAATGGTAGGGGGAAAAATAACCTCCAATGTAAACATACTCACTTAGTGGATCTTCATCTTTACCAATTTTCCAATTGAAATTAGTGTTTCAAAGGACACCTTGTAATGGCAATCTTACTAATAGTCCCTAGCTTGGATTCAAGCTCTATAACTTCTAATTTGGTTGACTAAGCTAAGCACCAAATAGAATTATATTACCTTTTGGAAGTGTACCCATATATGTAAGCTCACCAAGGAGCTAATAGCCCATTCTAAAGATCTAAAATAGGTCCATGTCTATAATAAAATTTTGAGATGGTAGTATTTAAGACTTCCCACTCCATGTTATTTGATTTTCTTGACAAGGCTTCTCTCTTTGACTACAATCAAACCATAGTCCTCTTGGATAAGAGTATATATTACTCTCAAAACTTTGAACAAGTCTTCCAATGTGACTTTTTGATGATTAGTGTCCTCTACTTACCCCATAAATTCATCAATTTGATCAGTTATTATATCCATTTCTTGATCCTCTACATAAGATGGTAGCTCATTTGAGGATTTTATAGCCTCAACTTCTTCATTCTCAATATAATATGGTAGCTCTAATTCATATTCATTAAAGGTATAAATTCAAGACATCACCACTTCTGATGTAACTTAAATTATTTGGGCAACCCCTTCATAGAGGAATCTCATGAAGTTTGGAACCTTGAACTGATTGACCTCTTCAAGCTCCTTTGCTTGATCAGATGGACTAGGCATAATAGGATCCTCATGACAAAGGTTAGTCATTACATAATTTGAGTGCATAACCCATGAAGGTTTCCAAGTTTTAGATGGATGGGTTATATGAGGAATGGTAGGTGGAGTGGGTGAAGGGAAAACTATCTCTTAGGGAGGTAAGAAGCTTGGGAATTTGAAAATAATAGGTGTAAGATTTGGTACCTTCATGGAATGCTCTTTAAGGGAGGAAGCCATGAAAATGGGAAATTTCATTAGAGTAGATTCCTTTTATTGTACATTTTCTTTTACTTGCATCTCAGCCTCTATCTTAGATTCCTCTTTAAATTCATCTATTATTGCATCTTAAAAGAATATAACATGCTTACCCTTTCTAATTAGTGTCCTAATTATGAGTTCTTCTTCCTATTCACTCAAGTCACCTTAATTTTTTTTTCTTTAGCTACATCTTCTTGATTTTCCTCTTAAAAGAGAGACTTTTTCTCAAAGAGTGATATAGTGGACCTTTGAAAATATTCAATAAGATGAGAAAGGTCCAAAGAAGTTACCATAAGTACCTAATTTTTATAATTGAGCTGCTCTTCTTGAATCACCTCCACCTCCTCTCTCTATTGCTTTGCTTTTTGAATGTCTCTCCATGAAGGAAAGGCTATAGGATTTTGAGGGGGAAGGAGTGGAGGTTGAATTATCTCTTGTTTGATCTTGAATATAGCATCTTGGATTATACTTGATTGTTCTTCCTTCTTTCTTGATTATTGGATCTGATTCTAATTCATAACCTTAGGTTTGGAGACCTCTACTTTTGCACTTGTTTTTGTTATAGTTGAGAAAGGAATTTGTTGTTACATTAATATTGTAGTTGTTATTAAATGTTGGAGATGTTGATTTACAAATTCAATTTTCTTAGATAAATTAGCCTCAAAATCATGGACCAATTGGTTAGAGATGTCCCCCTAAAAAACTAAAAATGAAGTTTCCTCAAAACATGTCCATTCATCCTTCTAAGGTTTTTATTGGATAGACTTCTAGGTAGGAAAGTTAGGAAAGGCCTGAAAGGACTCTTGAGTGATGTGGTAAACATTGGTTTGTTGATCATAAAGAGGAAAGTGGGGATCTATGGGAACATACTACTATAAATGATGACCCTATCATTTCTCATAAACCACTAGCTTCTATTCAATGGCTATTATTATACCACCATGTCTAAAACATCAAAACTAGACTTTGAGTGGCCTTGCCTTATGAAAGATGAACATACCTCTTTAGCTTGTTTCCAATTAGCTCTCGTCCTTTGAATTTCATGCTTGTAAATATCTTCTCTATATCCCTTCCTAGTGTCTACACTTATCATGTCTTTCTCATTACTATTTAGAGCTTTCTTGAAACTTGAGATAGCTTGATTTGGGGCTTAATAGGTATGATCAAGAAGACAACTAGACTCATGAGGGATTTTAAAGGAATTGTAAGGGAAACCATATGGTTGGTGGTTATCATCATAAGTCTGATAGAGATTGTGTTAAGGATTATATGGGTCATGAGGAAGGTAAAATCCATGCCCTTGATAATAAGGATCATAAGAAACTTGATAAATCTCATCACATATTTAATAGAACTCTTGGTAGGTTTGACAAGGCTCATATGGATGATGAGGATCATGTTGAAACTATTGATAAGGAGGTGAATGATATGGGTATACACCATATATATTCATATCAATGTCATGTGTCAAATGAGATGCAATAACTAATTAAAAAATCTTCAATGAGACATACATGGATTTATTATAGCCAAAAACTTTGATTCTGAGTCATCATTAGTGATAAATTGCTTGCTTCCAAAAGATAATTAGATGAAAGACACACCAATAATATTCCCATTCTTTTGAATCTTGGTCCCACGAGGCATGCCAAAATTGTTGGAGGTCTAGATTATACCCTAGCTGGGTAAAGGACTATTCAGATCCTCTATCCAAATCTAGTCTAACATGGGATTGACCCTAGGTTATGGGTATTCTATAATAGGGTCAAACCTATAGTATTTTTAATGAGGCTAGGTCTTCTGATGTATCATTTAGCTCATTTCAACTTAAAACCTACTAATGACTAGGAAAAGGGAGATAGATAACTGAAAGGGAAATCTAACCTAAAAATGGTGATGCATGTAAATGATGTTGATCCACTCTATTTTAACTCTTAAAACACAAAAAAAAATGAGCAAAAAGGTTTGATCTACAATTAAAAATGTTTTCTAAACATCAGTATTTTATACAGAGGTTCACCAAATGATCAAAAGTTGAGGGAAGTGGTGGAGAAGTCTAATTCAAGACACTAACTAGCCAATGTGTCCGCTTTCTACCTTTAATCAAATGGAATTTGAACAATAAACATGACTTGTATAAAAAGATAACCACTATCTAGGTGAGATCAAGACTTAACTAGAGAGAAAGCTCTACCATATATGAAAATTTATTAACATGAACACACTAGATAAGCATAATGAAATTTGAACACAATATTCTATTCATTTAAAGAGGTTATAAGCTCAATCCTATCAGAGTTTAGTCATTCCTAAGAGAGGGGAGTCCATTTTAACATTTAGAAGCCTCTATATATAGTAGAAGGAAGAAGAGAGAGATGGGGAACATATGTGGGAGAGTAGAGAAGGGGTCATAATGATGAATAAATGTGGTGGCAGCTCATTTATTACTTTCTATACATGTGCCTTCCTCTAATAATCTAACATTTTTTTTGTTCCAATAGTCTTCGAGGTCCTCTCATTGACTGAGAGATCCACTAGAAGACAAGGGTTTATTTTATCATGGTGAGTCATTGCTAGGTCTATTTAAGAAAAGATATTTTAAGATCTGAATGGAAATAATGCTCTAATTACTTTTTCAACCACCATCTCTCCATCTTGGGAATCTAATCCCACTTTAATTAATTATGACAACAAAACCCTCATATCTTGAATCTGATAATGCCATGCCATGAATAGTGGTAGGTGCATGCTTTGTTGATGATAGTGCCATGTTGATAGATGAGACATCTTTTCCATAACCATTCATATTTTCCCAGTGATTATAGGTTCACTATAGATGGAAAACCAATCCAAATTATTATTTTTCCTATAGTCATTATATGAATGTAGACCTATAGATTACATAGACTCATTCTCAACTATATTAGGTCTAAAGACCCATTCTATCTTTGTAGGAACCAAGAATTCCATATGCACAGATCTTTATTTTAAGAAAGGTGAACATAGTCACAAGACAATAATGTAACCTTCAAAAGATAGACCTTGTATGTTATAAATATATGAACCAAAAGCTCATATTGATCTTTAATTGTGCCCATTTATGGATTCTAACTTTACTGCATGACTATGTCTACTCCATGATGTTCAATTGATCTCTAATGGTGATGGGATAATGTCTACAAGACTTGTTTGCTTTGGTTGAAAATTACTCCTTCGACGTCCAATGGAAAGGTTCTTGGTTTGACTTTATCAATCAAATATTGACTCAAACCAATTAGATTATGCCAAACTATCTTCATTCCTATTAGTCTCATGGATTCCTAATATCATATCCTTAACTTTATAACCTCCTATTCATAGTATATCTTCTTGATAAGAATGAATGATAACCTTTGATTGAGGTCCTCTGACTCCTTGACTTTCACTTGCACCATTGGATCAATATGTATGAGTGAATGTGTAATGTTGATCTTGTTAGGACCCACCATTTGAACTCAAATGGATAATTCATGAGGCCCTAGTTTGATGTTTGTATTCTCATATTTGACATTCCCATGAATATCTTTGACATCTGTATGATGGTTATTAGGATTTTTGAAACCCAACTATTATTTTTCACAGCTTAAATTTGGTGTCTATGTACCCATAATTATATGTCTACATTACCTTCATTAACATAGGCATTACCATAAATATTTGAACCCCAATCGATAAATTCTAAGCTTTATTTTGACATTTGCATGAATGTTTCATTCTTCAAGCTAAACTTTGAAGACTCGTAACTAGAGATTAAAAACTCATCAAGACATGAAACTTTCAAATGATGATCTAGGAACCAATAAATTTAATACCATATGAATCTCTTACTCATGGGGGATTCCTAAGTAAACTCATTTCCACAAATGTATTAAATTGAATCTCTTATAAATTTAATACCATTTTCATTTGTGGAAAAGTGAATTGGTCTACTCATTTCCACAAATGTCTTGATGATGGTCTATTCCCTAAATTCTACATAGTTCATCTTTTATTAAATTTTAAGGTTTTGATGAACTCTTACTACTTGTGTAGCCTTATTTATGTTCCTAAATTCTATGAAAACCATGGAAACCCACTCAGACCCTCCATTTGCATTTATGGACCCATTTTTAATCCACTTGATCTTTGCTCCATTAGGGACTTAGATTGACTTTTATATCCAAGCAAGAAGCTTGGTATGTGGGCCAAAATAGCTAATAGTACCATCAACCTTAGATTTATAGCATTAAATAACATGTTATAGCCTATATGGTTTTTTCCCTATAGGTTTTGATCATCTATTTTGGCATAAGTAGATGCACCTAATTATATTTCATCTTTATGTGCGATCCCAATTTTTGATAATTTGTTCAATGTCTATGAATATTTCTCCTTTATTTGAAACCCTATGTATTATTGTATGGGAAAATCCTATATAAACTTGGGAAATGTAATGGGCTTAACTGACACCAATCACCGCCACTGATGATTGACCATTGCCTATGTATCTGATAATTTGAAGATGGAATTCAAGCTACACATAGTTCTTCCCCTTAATGTGAATGTGTAATTTTGATCCTTTGTTTTATTAATGCACCAAGTAATATGGATATCAATACATGATAATGTTCACTCTTTAATTAGCTTAGTGTGATTCATACTTGGATTATGATTACTTGTAGTGACTCACTTGAAATTTGGAAAGAATAAGGTAATTTTTATCAATGTACAGTAGTGTATGATAGATGCTAAATATAATTATAATTTATCTAATAAGATTAGATTTATTTGTATTTACATGTAACTCTTTAGGTAATTTTTCACACCACTGACACACTAGACACATGGGCTGACCCATAGGAATGTTTTTATTTTAAAATTTGACCAACCTTGGCTAAATGATGGAATTGTTAGATTTGGATGGTACTATCTAAGTTTGACATTTTCTTTGGGGAATCAAAAACACTGATTTGATGATTTAGAGATGTCTAAGTATGATAAATAACTTATTTGTCATGGACTAGAGGAAATGTTATAGCTAACTAATAATAATTTAGAAGGATTGGATCCATAACAAGCATGTGGATTTTCGAGATTGGAAAATATGAGGTATATACATGCACACAAGTCATGTAGGGTGGAGGTAGGTCAAATATAACATTTTCAAATGTCTAATACTATATTTTAGTATCTATAGTTACACTATTTCTCTTGGTGATGAAATCATACTTATCGAGACATTTTTCATAGAATGCATTGAGTTTTGAGGGAAGCTTATACATGATTAGAATATTCCTCGTCTCATTCTTCTAGTTTGGAACCCTTTCTCCTTTTCTTTCCTATGCATCTCCATGATTTCTTGTGATAGTTTATACTTGTTCTAAAATATAAGTTCAAAATAAATAAATAAACATGGTTTTATAAAAATCATATCTATTTTTTTTATCAAGAATCATACCTAAATGATATCTATTGACTACTTATAGGGATACATATTTGAATTTTGGGTTACTATGCCTTCATGTATTTCTCAATGACATAATATGAGTTTAATTGAGCATGACTTAAGTATAATGTTTCCATGGGATCATGAAATTTCAATTTTGTTCTAAATATTGTATTGATTATACATATATCACTTTAATAATCTATATTACTTTAATTCCTTACTTTGTTTCATTGGTTAAGGCTTCCATTTCCTTAGCACTATTTTATATTTTAGCATTGATTGATTGTCATACACATTATTCACTTGACTATATCTTTCACATTGATGTACATGACACACATTTTTATATGGGGACATTGTACCCATGCATGTTTTATATATACAATTGGCATTACATATTCTTAATTTTAAATTATATGATTGACATATGATGATAATCATTATTGTATCTAGATTTCCTTGATAATTTTTCATATTTTAGGGTAGGAGGTCCTTATAATTACATTAATATCCTTAAATTAAAATTAACTTTCTATTTTGCCTTATCGTATGACATGACATCTTGATTTTAAACTACACTTTAAGACATATGTTACATATTTGGCTTACACTATTATATAAAAAATGGCACTCAATATAATATTCATGCACTTTATCATGTTTGATGATTACTTATCTCATATATTTCCCAACAAGTGGTGGAAAATGTTGAGCACAAAATATATTGAGAGGCGGGGGGGGGGGGGGGGGGGTGATTCAGTATATTATATATCTTTTTACTTAATATAATTTCTTTTCTTTAACCACTTAATGATATATTCAAGATATTCAATAAAAATGAAAAAATAATTTTCACCGAGAGAGAGAGAGAGAGAGAGAGAGGAGGAGAGAGAGAGAGAGAGAGAGAGAGAGAGAGAGAGAGAGAGAGATGAGAGAGAGAGAGAGAGAGAGAGAGAGAGAGAGAGAGAGAGAGAGAAGAGAGAGAGAGAGAGAGAGAGAGAGAGAGAGAGAGAGAGAGTCGAGAGAGAGAGAGAGAGAGAGAGAGAGAGAGAGAGAAGATTTTTAAGTGGAAACCCAAAATGGGAAAAACCATGGAGAACAATCTCAAGTATATGAATGAGCACCAACTCAAAATACAAATTTTGCAAGCACCAAATTGCAGGAGCACCAACCCCTTTTCCGAGCACCAACCCTTCTTATGTATAAAACACAATTATCTCTCAATGTTTCTTACTTAACAAATGATATAACTCTAACATATCTCTTATTTCTCTCTCTTTGAAAACAAAATATAAACCATGCACTCTCTTACATATTACAAATGGCTTCTCAAGCCTTTATTTATAGATTTCTAATGACCTTTGGCATTCACCCTTTGTGACCCTTTAATCCTCATGGAAAATGGCACCAAAATTACATGACCCTTTGTATCCTTTGTGACCCTTCATAAGAAAAAGTGTCATTTCCTCTTTTGTCTTTATCTTGGTGACTTTTTGTATTTCTCAAAGTGTCCCTTCATGGAAAAATGTGCCATACCTCTTTTGTCTTCACATGGTGACTCTTGTAATTCCTTAAGATGACTCTTCATGAGAAAATATGTCCCATTACTCTTTCATCTTTTACCCCATGACTCTTTGACTTCTCCATGGGCCCTCTTTTGAATTATATGCAACCAAAAATATATTCATTAATATTAAATAAATATTAACACACATTAGCCAAGATATTAATATTAAAAAAACCATTAAATGCAATGGGGCCTTTATCACCAATAATGTTAGACCTTTGACATTAATGACAATATTTACAATAATCTCCCCCTTTGTCATTGATGGCAACCTCAAACTAAAACTACCACATCCTAAAACTTGCACATAATGCCATCTAAAAAATATACAGTAACTCCCCCATACAAAAAAAAATTATTTTCCACTAATAAACATTCTTCGCTTTTCATGAATATTTTATATTTTTGATTGAACCCTATTTTACCATTTTGACCCTATATGGGGAAAGGTGAATTACATACCTTCATAATCAAACCTAACTAGACTACATTTTATTTTCCATGGTTGTATGGTTGTAGGTAGATAAAATTCATTAATGGATATAATACTTACATTTGAGAATATTTAGTTTTGTATGCCTTTATGCTTACCTAGGGATTTATTATTGACCATGACCTTATTAGATGGTTGGGATTTTATTTGGATGAAATATTATATCTTATAATTAATGTTAAATGGATTTAATGGCCCATGAAAATTAATGTGGTCATATGTGGAAGCAATGAATGTTGGTTTAAACTCCACCTTTTGACTTAATTATTGAAATGCTTTATATCTCTATTAGTTGAGTAGTTTTCTTTCATGAAGCAACCAATAATTGTTGGAAGTTCATTGGACATGCTAAATTATTTTGATGATTCATTTCATATATTATGATGAAAAGATTGACGGGTTTCAATTTATCATCAAATTGTTTCCCATGAATTTTGAAAAGTTAGCCAATGGGTTGCCCAACTTACCTTTTTTCATAAGAATGTAAACCCCTAAATGAATGGGACTATTTGTGGATATATTTTTTTGATTATGTTATGTTTATGAATTTACAACTGCTCCCTTTGGTGGTTAGATGTTTATGTTTTGTTGTATGACTATTATTGGGTTCTCTTTTATTGGTTTATTGTGTATGTAATTCATAATTGAAATGTTATCTTGTTTAAACTTTTGTGTTGAGGGTCAATTATCCCTATGAATATCTATTAGTGTTTTAAACTAGTTGGTTTTGATTGTTTACCTTGTGGTGGATTTTTTGATTGTTTGATTATTTTGTAATTGTACCATGACATGCATCACACTATGCTCATCTGTACTCCATAAAATATAGATGTGTGATTCCACCATGAAGATGATGGTTTTAGTGGTCAAGGCCACTAATGGATGGGATCATTAGGATAGAATTTTGAATTGACATTATGCAGACTTATTACTCCATTCCTTCTATTTGGAACTCAGTGCTTGTAACTTGATTAGTTCCATGGTATCTAGTATGTGGAATACGTGCATATGTTTTAGAGTTGATCACATCAATTTTAATTAATGTAATTAATAATTATGTTGCTATTATGAGACTTGTATTTTAAATTATAATAAAAAGTAATGTCATGTTAGCACTTTGGATTGATCTATGCATACCTCAATCCTCATTGATAAGAAAGTGTGCTTAAGAAATCAAGATATGATTTAATCCATTATCATGTACCCAAAGTATTAGAATATCTTGGAATTATTGTATGATTCCAATGGATCATTTTAGTGCAAAAATGGTGTAAAACTAGTGTAAAACATGAATCAAATACTAAAAATAGAAAAATACTCAATTTTTAGTACACAAGTGGCACAAAAATGATGCAAAATATCACAATATTAATCTATTGTATACAAAATAGAGAATGAGATGAATAACAACTCCTTATTTAATAACTAGTGCAAAACTAAGCAAGGAAGTGGCCATGTGTCATCCACATGCCCCCAATCTAGTATTTGGGTATGTATATATTATACAACTGAGTAATATCAAGTGAGTGTATGATTTAAACTTGTATGATGACCTAGAATAAATTATGTGCATGATGCCCCCAAATTGATTAAATTCTAAGACAAATTTGTCATGTCCCCTTTTCAAATGACATGTTCTGAGTTCAGGGTTAGCCTATTATGCGACCTTCGTAGGCTAATAAGATGGATAGAGGGTCATAATGGAGCTTGGCTCGACTTTGATTCACAGGATTTCTTCATTTGATTTTCATTCAGTGTATTTCAGACACATTTGGCTTGAGCTCCTACTTTTTAGGGATATTTGATATACAGCGGAGTGCCTTTATTGTGGCATGGTTATGTGCGGAATCACTCCCTGATTCACTAGCTTCGATCGGTTCGTGGATCCGACATGTATTGAGGGAGATATTAATATTTGATTGATTTAATCAAATATTAATTATTTAGCCTATTTTTTATTAGAAACCCTAATTCTAATTTAAGAAACCCTAATTAGGGCAAGCATATCTTTTGAGGGTATAAGGGTTTCTCATGGAGGCCATTGTTCATTATGCTATTGATTATTGATTATTGAAAATTGAAGAATTTCTTCTGTGAAGACTGAGCCTAGGGTTCAAGGATTCCATCTGCATTGGAGAACGTTCCCTCTTCAGTGTGTGCAATTAAGAGGCTGTGAAATATCAGCTGATCTATTGCCGAAGTGAGAGATAGCTTCATCCAGAAGTTATCACAGAATTTCAGGTTTGAGAGATAACTTCACACAGAAGTTATCACAGATATTCCAGGTATTTATTGCTTTATGTTTTGATTCAATAAATTATACAGCTAGAGATCTACTGTGTTAGAGACAGATATCTTCAGATCAGGGGTTGAAGACAGGGAAGTGGTGCTTAATTTGCGGCCATACAGAATCCGTACGGGTTCATACAGATCAGTGCAGGAACCGACATCGGCAGACAGAGGGTTTCAGTGACCGACATCGGTCGACTGAAGACCGACGTCGGCAGAAATTCGACCGGAAGAAACCGACGTCGGCGAGACATCGACCGACGACGGCGACTGTGTGTCGACACAGAAGGGCCGAGACTTTCCAGAACTCAATTTGCACTTCCAGATTTGCAAACCCAGGGTTTTCAAGACTGTATTTCATATTTTATATGCATATTAGGGGATTGCAATTGTAATAATTTGGAAGGACAAGTGATACAATCTGTATTTGTTATTAAGAGACTATATTATTGTGATCTTTCTGAATTTATTCAACAGCTATTATATCTTGGTTCAGATTTTTTGTGTTGCTATATTTCCTATTTAGAAGGGGATATTACAGTGGTATCAGAGCTTTGGTCTTTGGTATCTGAGTTTTTGTGCAGATAAGAGAGCCCCTAAGTAAGGGATATCACAGTGGTATCAGAGCCAGAGCTAAATCCTGCCAGCCTAAGGGTCTATAGATCTTATGCAGCCACAAGAGTTGGGACCACACAGGTATAACACACGCAGTCGAGCCCTTCTTGAAGGTATCCAGTTGTTAGATCAGAGACCGATCATCATGAGTGACAGACGTGAGGGCAGCCCACCCAGGGGCCACAGGTATGACGCTGATCAGGCCACCAGAGAGTTTCAGCGTGTTATGATTACAAGCCAACAGCAGATGGCTCAGACACTACAGGGACTTATGACCATGTTAGAGAGAATGAACGCCCCTGATGGACAGAACAGGGACCAAAGAGATGATAGGAGTGCTACGGTTAATCAGAGACCACAACAGACTCACTCCAGAATAGCTGATAGACCTACACGCCCTTCATTTATTCAAGAAGAACCAGAGGTACCAGCAGATGAGGAGGCAGGGAATTCTCCATTTGCAGATGTTTACATGGCTGCAAATGATGAGTGGGACTTATTACCTCCTCATATCCAGGAGAGAACAACCTTTGATCGTTTTGTCAATTTGAGGAGAGAGCACTATAGATTGGCTAGACAGGACAGGAGACCTAGAGTCCAATTCAGTGAGCTGCAGAAGGCTACTGGTAAGCTTTCTTTGACTACTTTTGACGGCAGCGGTAAGATGACAGCTCAAGCTTGGGTTCATAAGCTTGACACCTTTTTGGCATTGAGACCAATGTCAGAGATAGATGCCATCAAATACGCCACTTTGCACTTAGATGGAGTAGCACATGATTGGTGGTACCATGGTATGGTAACACTTCAGCATAATCAAGTGACAGAGTACCAGGACTTTGTGGATAGATTGGTTGAGCGGTTTGACAGGAGAGATCCCGAGGTTTACTTCTGAGATCTGGCATAGTTGAGACAAACAGGTAGCTTGGAGTCCTTCATTGGTGAGTTTCAGAGATTAGCAGTCATGGTACCCAATATTTCAGAGCGTAGATTGGTAGTTCTCTTCATAGAGGGATTGACAGAGCCATTGAGGGGTTGGATCAAAGCCTTTGATCCTCCTTCATTACAAGTAGCTATGAGGAAGGCACGTGATATGGAGATGGCAGCCCCATCCAATAAATCTAACACCAAAGGTACTTCTTCTTCTAGAGACCATAAGCACTCCCACGGGGATACGGAGAGACCGGATTTTAACATAGATAAATCCGGAGTTAAAAATGATTCAAAGGCCAATCCAGCAGCACCACCTTTGGATCGTGAGGCGCTTAACGATCTACGCAGGAAGAAGCTTTGCTTCTACTACAAAGGACCATATGATATCCATCACGATTGTCCTTTGAGGCCTAAGGGCAAGGCGAATCGTATGATGTGGATATATTATGAGGATTTAGATCCTGAGGATTCCGAACAGCATAACAGTTCTGAGGGGGCAGAGGTAGAGGCTTCAGGGCCTAATGCAGAGGCAGAGTTAGAGCTTCACCTACAGGAGGCACGCATATCCAGCATTCAGTCGGATGAGTCATTCAGACTCCGTGGAGTTTTGGCAGGGCAGAAGGTTATCACCCTTCTTGATACAGGAGCCACTCACAATTTCATAGATGCTAGATTTGTGGAGAAGCGTGGACTCACTACAGAAGGTTTTGAGGGCATCAGAGTTAAGGTAGCCGATGGTCACACTCTTAAGTGTGAGCGTATGATTAGAGGCCTCCCATTGCGCTTGAACAACTATGAGTTCAACGCTGATTATTATGTGGTAAACATGGGGGATATAGATTTAGTCTTGGGTATGAAGTGGCTTCATTCATTTGAGGAAGTCACTCTTCGTCTCAAGGACATGGAGGTTCTCTTTAATGTTGATGGGACGACACATATTCTTAAGGCAATACGGGGCAGCAGCTTCAGATATATGTTTTTTCATCGGATGGAGGGACCTATACCACATAACATGATAGAGGGTGATGACAAGAGCACATTGGCACCAGTACAGGAGAGGTACGAGGACGAGCTTGGTCTTGAGGTGAGTTCAGTTCAGGAGTTATCACATGTGGGGAGGACTCAACTTTCTGTTACAGCTGGGACACAGGTTGATGATGATATGACTATGTCTAGCCTTCACAATCCAGTTTTAGATATTATTCAGGTACGGAGTTTGCTTGCAGATTTTCATTTATGGATTGGATGTTGGGATGGACATGGCATGGGGTTCGTGTTAATTGACAGTGGTGGAGATCCTAACTACATTTGGGATCCAGGTGGATTGATTGATTTATCATTCAGTGATTGCTTGAGGGCAAGCAATTTCAGGAGGGGCGGATTGTCATGTCCCCTTTTCAAATGACATGTTCTGAGTTCAGGGTTAGCCTATTATGCGACCTTCGTAGGCTAATAAGATGGATAGAGGGTCATAATGGAGCTTGGCTCGACTTTGATTCACAAGATTTCTTCATTTGATTTTCATTCAGTGTATTTCAGACACATTTGGCTTGAGCTCCTACTTTTTAGGGATATTTGATATACAGCGGAGCGCCTTTATTGTGGCATGGTTATGTGCGGAATCACTCCCTGATTCACTAGCTTCGATCGGTTCGTGGATCCGACATGTATTGAGGGAGATATTAATATTTGATTGATTTAATCAAATATTAATTATTTAGCCTATTTTTTATTAGAAACCCTAATTAGGGCAAGCATATCTTTTGAGGGTATAAGGGTTTCTCATGGAGGCCATTGTTCATTATGCTATTGATTATTGATTATTGAAAATTGAAGAATTTCTTCTGTGAAGACTGAGCCTAGGGTTCAAGGATTCCATCTGCATTGGAGAACGTTCCCTCTTCAGTGTGTGCAATTAAGAGGCTGTGAAATATCAGCTGATCTATTGCCAAAGTGAGAGATAGCTTCATCCAGAAGTTATCACAGAATTTCAAGTTTGAGAGATAACTTCACACAGAAGTTATCACAGATATTCCAGGTATTTATTGCTTTATGTTTTGATTCAATAAATTATACAGCTAGAGATCTACTGTGTTAGAGACAGATATCTTCAGATCAGGGGTTGAAGACAGGGAAGTGGTGCTTAATTTGCGGCCGTACAGAATCCGTACGGGTTCGTATAGATCAGTGCAGGAACCGACATCGGCAGACAGAGGGTTTCAGTGACCGACATCGGTCGACTGAAGACCGATGTCGGCAGAAATTCGACCGGAAGAAACCGACGTCGACGAGACATCGACCAACGACGGCGACTGTGTGTCGACACAGAAGGGCCGAGACTTTCCAGAACTCAATTTTCACTTCCAGATTTGTAAACCCAGGGTTTTCAAGACTGTATTTCATATTTTATATGCATATTAGGGGATTGCAATTGTAATAATTTGGAAGGACAAGTGATACAATCTGTATTTGTTATTAAGAGACTATATTATTGTGATCTTTCTGAATTTATTCAACAGCTATTATATCTTGGTTCAGATTTTTTGTGTTGCTATATTTCCTATTTAGAAGGGGATATTACAGTGGTATCAGAGCTTTGGTCTTTGGTATCCGAGTTTTTGTGCAGATAAGAGAGCCCCTAAGTAAGGGATATCACAAAATTTGTGTAAAATTTTGAAACTGATTTTTGAGTAATACTTGAACTTATCTTTATAATGAGTAAAATTATGAGAAATTTTAGAAACTATTTATTTTGAAAGGTGGGACGATAAACCTTTATTATGGAGATGGTTAACTTTCACCCTTATTCAAATTGAACACTATTGACTAAAAATACTTTCTGAGTAAAATATGAGTATGAACTATGATCAACTAAGAAAAATATGTATTTCTGTGTATGTGTAGTTTATTATTGCATCTTAGTCTCTAAGGAAAGCTACTATGTATGCCCCCTATTTTTAGGTGAGTTGTGAAGCTTTCACAATAACCTAGCTCAAAATGAAAAGTTACATGAATGATGTTATAGGAAATATTGAAATTTGGAGTAATAATGATAATATTGTAGAGCATGGCATCATCATAGATAAAATGTGCAATATAACAATGTAGGATGCATGTATAGATAATCATACATAGGGGCATGTTCAGATAGATGTTAGAAATTAAGAAATGCAATGAACAATGGTCATATATTGAGCATTTAAAACTAATATAGAGAAACTCAGGGAGGATGCATGATATCCATTATGGTATCAAAAGGCTAGGAATATGCATAATGACCATCACAATATCATAAAACTAAGTAAACAAGAATCATGGCCATAACACACAAACACACACAAAGAGTACATGGAAAATCATAAAATCATGCAATAGAAGGCCAAGAGGCCACATAAAAAGGACATGTTCAAATGTCACTTAGACACATAGAATAACATAATAAGGCTTAGATACATAATCAAGGACATTTTTAAATTTACACTATCCAAACAAGTGAAATACCCAAAATAAATGAAGAAAGAAAGCAAACATGAAAATCATGCATGAATAATTGAAATTGATATACATAAGCAAATTATAACATCATTATATTCATTAACTTAGGTACCCAATAAGATAGAAATGTGAAATTATGTGAGAAAATAATCATGAAATGTAATGTAATGAAGTATGAACATTAACAACCTATACCTATTCCATGTACCTCTTTTTGCACTTGTACCTATTATTCTCCCCCTTTGACATTAATGGAAAAGGGCCTACCTGGAGATAAAACTTATCTCCCCCTCAACTGATGTTGAAACTCAATGGTAGGAAGTAAAAGAAATTACTCCCAAATTCTCTCATAAATACTCAAATGTGTCTTTTGGTGGTGCCTTTGTGAAAATATCTACAATCTGCTCTGTAGTACTGATATACTCCATCTTAACTTGTTGATCTACAACCTGCTCTCTCAATAAGTGATATCTAATGGGAATATGTTTTGTTCTTGAATGCATCACTAGATTATCTAAAATATTAATAGCCCTTGTGTTATCACAAAAAATATAAATAGGTTCATCATACTTTACCTTGATATCTTCCAAAGTTTGCTTCATCCAAAGCACTTGAGTATAACACAATACCACTACAATATATTCTGCTTCAGCTATAGAAAGTGATATTGAATTTTACTTTGTACTTAGCCATGATACTAAGCTATCACAAATGAAGAAATCTCCTCCACTTATACTCTTTTTGTCATCCAAGCACCCTTCTCAATCTGAATTTGTATAAGCAACCAAAGTGAAATCTCTACCTATGGGATACCATAATCCATAATCCAATGTCCCCTTGATATATTTGAATATTCTCTTCACCAATCGAACATGACTATCTTTTGGAGATGACTGATATCTTACAATCATACCTACTGCATGCATGATATCTAGCCTTGATGTTGTCAAATATAAAAGACTACTAATCATAGATCTTTACAAAGATTGATCTATAATAGATGAATCTTCATCCTTGCTCACCTTTTTCCCTATACACATTGGTGTGCCAACTGGTGAACAATCCTAAAAACCAAATTTATTCAACATTTCCTTGGCATATTTACTTTGAGATATGAAAATTTCTTTATCTGGCTGAAATATTTACAATCCTAAGAAAATGAAAACTCTCCAAGCATAGACATCTCAAATTCTTTTTGCATATTATCAAAAAATTATTTTGTCATATTTTTAATATTTCCTCAAAAAATGATATCATCAACATATACCACAATAATCAATCAATGCTCACCTTCTATTTTGATGTAGAGATTACTATCAACAAATCCTCTCTTGAAACCTTGATCATGTAGGTAATTATCAAGTCTTGCATACCAAGCTCTAGAAACATGTTTCAATCGATACAATGCTTTCTTCAATCTAAATACATGGATACTAATATTTGAGAGGATAAATCCCTCAGGCTACTCAATGTAGACTTTTTCTTCTAGATTCCCATTTAGGAAGGAAATTTGACATCCATATGAAACTTTTTGAAAATTTTAAACACTGCATACGCAAGAAACATTCTAATAGCCTCTAACCTTGCCACTAGTGCAAAAGTTTCTTTAAAATCTATTCCCTCAATTTGAGCATATCCTTTACATACTAATCTTGCTTTATTTCTAGTCACTTCTCCATTTTAATTCAACTTATTTTTATAAACCTATTTTGTTCCTATCACATTGTGATCTTTTGGTCTAGGCACTAATTTCCAAGTATCATTCTTTTCTATCTAATTTAATTCTTCATCCATAGCCTTTACCCAATGCTTATCATGTCTAGATTCTAAAAAAGTTTTAGACTAAAATTTGGATAACAAAGATAAATTAACTTACTCAGATTCACTTACCATCATTATTCTGATGTGAATTCCTTCATTTATGTCCCCAATGATGTCACTTTCATTATGATTTATTTAAACATATTTGGATGGAGTTTTGGTTTCCTTTTTCTCCTTCTTCTCATCTTCATCTGATTCTTCAAAATCTTCCTCTTAAATTATTTTAGGAATGTCTATTGGATCACTGATTCTTTATGTTCCATCTTCTTCTATCCTGACACTTACACTTTCAACAATTTTCTTGGTTCTTTTGTTATAACATTTATAAGCTTTAATTTTTCAAGAATAACCAAGAAATATACATTCATCTGCTCTAGATTCAAACTTACCAAGTTTTTCATTGGTTCTCTTTATGAAGCATCTACTAGCAAAAAATCTGAAATAATCAATTATTGTTGGTTTATCTTTCCATAGCTCATAAGGAGTCTTGTCACTATTGACTCTCAATAATGCTCTATTATGAATATGCACTACTATAACAACTACCTCTCTCTAATATTTATCTACTATCTTAGATTCATTTAGCTTTATCCTCACCATCTCTTGAACTATTCTATTTTTTAGTTCAACTACTCCATTTTGTTATAGAGTTCTAGCTACTAAATAATGTCTCTTTATTCTATGGTCTTCACAGAACTCAATTAATTGATCTGACGTGATTTTTTCTCCTCAATTTGATCTTAGACACTTAATCTTCAAACTAGTTTCATTCTCAACTAATGCTTTGAATGCTTTGAAATGTCTAAAAGTTTCTAATTTTTTCTTTAAAAACATTACCCAAGTCAGATGTGAAAAATCATTAATAAACAACATGAAATATTTCTCACCTTGAGTACTTTGAGTTCTCATAGTAGCACATAGATCAATGTGAACAAGCTCTAGCATCTAAGTGGTCGAGTACTCTTTTGTTTTGAATCACCGTATAGCCTACTTCCCATGCTGACATGACTCATAAAGCGTGTCGGATGACTTTGTAATCTTTGGAAAATTTATGATTGCTTTATTCTTGCTAATGTTGATAAGATTTTAAAAATTTATGTGCCCCATTCTCTTGTGCCCTAGCCAACTTTCTTCAATCTGATTCAAACAACATCTTTGGCCTTTGTTGTCTGATAGCGTATATAAATTATTACCTATTCTCTGAGTATCTACAACCAACACATCTAAATCTTTTCTTTTAATTTTATAATCTTCTGCATAAAACTTTAGTATGTGCCCCTAATCACACATTTGACTTACACTCAAAATATTATGCTTAAGACCTTCTACATATAAAACATGCTTATTTTTAGTTCTACCATTATCCAAACTTAGTGTACCTTTTTTAGAAATTCTGGTAGTAGTATTGTCTCCAAATTTCACTATACCACCATTGATCTTATTCAAGGTTATGAACTTGCTCTTATCTCCTATCATGTGCCTCAAACATTCACTGTCAATGAACCATGGATTTTATTCATTTCTTGTATGCAAAGCTGCCTACAATAACATAGATTTTTTGGTTGTTTCTCTTGCTATGAACCTATCTAAACTTTCTTTTTGATGAATGGTGCCTTAAAACTCTGGTCCTTCTTGATTGACTCAAACATGATTCTAAAATACCAATCTATGTGTATAAAGTTGTTGCACTTGTAACATATTATGGACTCTTCATTAAAGCCTGATAGAGGAGTAAAAGAGTTGTGGCTTCTACTTGACTTTGTATGAATTTTCTTCTCCTTATTTCTAAAATTTTTAGCCCTTTTTCAACATTCTATTTTCTTATGACCATATCCATTACAATAAAAATATTAACCATAAAAATATGACCTATTTTTGTATCTCTACCCTAATTACCTTTTATATCTCTATTCCCTCCAGTGTTTTTTGTTTAAGATGTCCTCTGAATTCTTAACTTCTTCCCTTTCTATTTCTTCTTTTGTAAGAGATTCAACATAGCTCTTTCCTTTTTCCTTGTCTATGAAAGTATTGACCTCCTCTCTCTTTTTCAAATCCAATACCTATCTTATCTGAAATTGATCTTTGATTTTCTAATATCTTATTCAACATATTAGTGTTATTCTTAAATTTTGAATCATTGACTGCTCTATCATTGATTTCTTTATTTGTTTTCTCAAGATCTAATTTTAAAGAAGAAATTTCAATAACATACCTTTCACATTCTTCACTTACTATTTTCAATTGTACCATTAGATCTTCTTCATTCTTCTTCACTTATTCAAAGTGTGCTTGTATATCTTCAATTATTTCCTTTGACTCCTTTTCATTTTTATCAATCTAGAGCTTTAATAATTAATTCTTCTTTTCAAGAGATTTTAATTCCTCTAAGGTAAAAATGAGTTCTCCTTCTCGATTCACTTTGGCTTCATCTTTTTCTTCTTCTTGATCATCTATACTTTTGCTTGTAAGGGCATCTTTATGTATATCCATGAATAAAACCTTTTCTTCTTCTGAATCACAGACTCCACTATCTTCGACTGAGCTAGGATCTTTAGAATAAAAACTCTTCCTCTCGAATCCTTTCTTGAATTTACCTTTGAAATTCTTCTTGTATGTATACTTTCCTTCTTCATTGCCATCATTACCCTTATTTGGGCATTTAGCTGTAAAATGTCCAATATTTTCTTAATTAAAAAATTTAAAAGGTAATTTTCCTTGATATTTACCTGTGTCTTTTTTTAGCTTGCGAATGAATAGATCTCCATTTTCATCTTCATCATCACTATAACTATCACTTGATTCATGAATCTTAACATTCTCTTTCTTTGATGTCTTGAAAGCAGCTTCTCTCTTTGAGGGTTTATCTTATTCATTTCACATCTCATATGTTGTAAGAATACCATGAAGCTCATCCATCTTTAGCTTGGCTAAATTATTCATCTCTTCAATTTCCAAAACTTTTGCATCATATCTCAATGGTAGAAACCTCAAAATGTTTTGAAGCACAATTGATTCTTCTAAATTTTATCCAAGACCTTGAATATGATTAACTATTTGATCAACCCACAAAAGATACCTTATTATATTTTATTCTTCTTCCATCTTCAAACTCTCAAACTATATTCTGAAAGTTTGAAGCTTAGATTTCTCTACCTTTACATCACCTTTGTAAATATTCTCAAGTTTTACCCAAGTTTCATGAGTAGATTTACATTGCACAACTTTAAAAAATTCTGATTCACATAAACCATATAAAATAACATTTAAAGCTTTAGCATTATTTTCACTTTCCTTCTTTTTTATCAGAGTATTTACAAGTGTATGTGGCTCTTCATATTCCTCCAATACTACTTGCCATATGTCAAATCCAAGGGCCATCAAATAAGTATTCATCCTTATGCTCCAAAAAATATAATTCATCCTATCAAACAAAGGTGCCTTATTTGTATAAAATCCTTCATGTGATCTAACCATCATGCTTGCCCAATATACCTTCAAGATGTAAAATATTTTCAAAAGGAACCTGCTCTAATACCAATTATTAAGCACAAATTACAGGAGCACCAACCCCTTTGCTTAGCACCAACATAGCAACTATTTGTGAGCACTAACCCATAGGAGCACCAACCCCTTTCAAATATTTGTGAGCACCAACCCATAGGAGTACTAACCCCTCTTATGTATAAAACAAAACTATCTCTCAATGTTGCTTACTCAACAAATGATAGAACTCTACAATATCTCCTACTTTTCTCTCTTAAAAAAAAATACAAACCATACACTCTCTTTCATATTATAAATGGCTTCTCAAGCCTTTATTTATATCTTTCCAAATTACTTTTGGAATTCACCCTTTGTGACCTTTCAATCCTCATGGAAAATGGTACCAAACTTGTATGACCCTTCGTATCCTTGCATTTGAAAAGTCATATGGTGACCGTTCATAAGTAAAATAATCCTTTTCTCTTTTGTCTTTATTTTGGTGACTTTTCATATTCCTCAAAGTGTTCCTTCATGTAAAAATACACCATACCTTTTTTGTCTTCACATGGTGACTCTTGGAATTCCTTAAGATGACTCTTCATGAGAAAATGTGTCCCATTCCTCTTTCACCTTTTACCCCATGACTCTTTGACTTCTACATGGGCCCTCTTTTGACTTGTATGAAACCAAAAATATATTCATTAATATTAAATAAATGTTAACACACATTTACCAAGATATGAATATTAAAAACACCATTAAATGCAATGGGGCCTTTATCACCAATAATTCTAGACCTTTGACATCAATGACAATATTTTCAATAGGAAACATATAAACATTTGAAAAATTCAAAAAATTTAGAATAATTGAAAAAATATAAAACATTGGAAATTTTTGAAAAATTCAAAAACATTAAAAAATGTAAAAATAAAAAGAATTACTTTATACATGATATATATTCACCTCTTCTAGAGGTTTTTCATTATCCATGGTTTATACAAATATTAGTTTCATGATATTTCTTAAGTGAGTGGCATGCAAATTCACAAGTTACATAATGTTATATTTAATATTGTGTACCCACATCTTGGATGTGCCAATTTCATATAATGCATGCCCTAGATTGATGTCACTACTATTTCAAAGGATTATTACATGGTTATATCTATCATTTCTTATACTTTTTCATATTTACCAAATTACTACATATATTTCTAGAATCTTATACGTATCTTATCCCATGGATATTTTACATTATAATCGTTTCATTATTACATTTATTATTATTTCATGAATGCTTACTTATGAGTGTATGTGTTTTCTTGTTTGTGCATCTTATATATAGAGGATCCTCTTGTTGTCATTTTTTTAGTTGCATCATGAGTCAAGTCACTTACTTGGGTATAGTCACTATTATTGTGTGGTCCTAACTTGCATACACTATCATGTTTACATCTATATTAAGGTGCTTTTTTAGTAACTACATTTCCATGGTGGTCACCATGCATCTATGATGAAATTTCTTGATTATGTTCTCATTATTTCATTTGGGCCCATCTAGGGGCATGGTTATTACATGGGATATACTAGTTTCTCCCATTTTCAAACTAAATTTTACATGATCTACTATGCCATGATTGGATCCTAATTAAAACTTTGAATGGTGTTATAGTTGGAAAAAAATTAAACTCAATTTCAATGTGTGGATAATAACATGATTTTAATTGATTTTTCCAACATATGAGGCCTAATTTGTAATGACATATGGTTTATATAATAACACACAATGACTAAATTAATTTTCCTAGCATATGGTTCTTTTAATTTGTGTCTTTTAATATTAGTGATTGAAGAATTAGGATATTCATCCCTCACCTCAAAATAGGGCTATATATAAAGGTAGTTTAAAATTCAACATGTAAAAAAATGACCAAAGGTGAACTAAAATTATATACTTTGTTGATAAAGAAGTGAATTGGCTGTTGGTGATTCTAAAAATACTATCATGACTATGTTTCAAGTAATTATTATAATTATAGGATGTGTGGTTCAAGTGCTAGTGAATTCTATTAGAAAGTGTTGGGCTATGTTTTCAGTGCCTATCAAAAGTATAGAGGTGGAAAATTTATGGGGGTATTTGAGTGAAATACAAAAATGTGTATTCTTTCTTGTACTTTAATTTAATTCAACATCTAATTTCAAATTTCAAGTTACAAAATATTCAAAATTTGTAAAAAAATACATATATATCGTGAGCAATTTAACTACCTAAACCAATTCACACTTATTTTAGCTAAATAAACTATTCAAATGTGGATGTAAACTTATTAAAAGCAAGGTAAAAACCCTTAATTATTTTTTGTGTAAAGGGAGGGACTTATTTAAAATTATTAATTTTTTTTTATGCATGCATGAATTTCACTCACATACCCATGTAAAAGTTAAGGCATTATATAAACACCCAAATTTGGTATAAACCCTTATTCTTGTGTTATATTCCCAATTCAACTTATTTGGAAAACTTGTACAATTTAACTCATTTCTAGGGTGGTCTTAATCCCACATAAATATATAATTTATCCATAGATATTAAAATCATATCAACACTTATCCAAAAGTGATGTTTATACATCTAAACTACATCTTATCCATTATCCAACCTTTCCTAAAACAAAGCCTAACTTATCTCCTAGACAAAGTTATGATTGTATGGAAATGTCTTAGATAAAAGTATACCCATATGATTTTGTCTCTTTTATATAGGTTCATATATTTATTATTATTGGTTATGAGCTTTAACCATTTTTATTTATATTTTTAAAATTGGTCAACATACTTTAGTCATCCTAAAATGTCTTATAAATACAAGGTCTTGTAAATCCACTTGAAATATATAACTAAGGAGGATCATAGAGAGAGGAGTAGGAGAACATTAAACACCCAAATAAACCAATGAAAAATCCTAGAGTCAAAATTCTTCATTCATTTTGTGATTCATTTAACAAAATCCTATATACTTGTGACACTTATCTATCTTGGTCTATCTACGAATTCCCTTATGCCAAAGGAGTGTAATTAGAATTCAATGGTTCCATTGATCATTTCTAAAGAAGAAGAGTTTGAAACCCTTACCATAGATATTCCATCCACACACCATAAGAATCATCTAGATGTCTGATTCTAATCATGCAAGATATGTTCTTTACAACATTACTATGGAGGTTTACTAAATTCATTATTTATTTTTATTTTGGAGTGTAGAATCTAAATAAAAGTGAAGGTAAAATGACACATCATATTCTTCCATACTGGTGAAATAGACATATATCCAATAGGGTTAAACTTTAACATATAACAACATTCTTTTGGTTTCTAATGTCCAGACCTCAAGCTCCAAGACATGGAATATAGATGTCTTGAAAACAGGACTACATTATATGTTCAGTAAAACTTTTTAAATGATGAACAAAATAGGAAATAACTTATATTTTTTTGACAAACTATTATAACACATAGTATGCAGTCTTCTCTTTTCAACAGGACTAAATTATATATATATATATATATATATATATATATATATATATATATATATATATATATATATATATATATATATATATATATATATATATATATATTGACAACGTATTGTTATCGACAGACACCAAACTTCATATAGGGAATAATGGATAGAAACCAAATTGCAAACAGGATTATCACTTATATGTTTTGGCAAGCCGTTGAAAGGTTGAAAATGATGTATTTATTTGGAAAGTCCACCTGCCATAGCCTGGGAAACAAAATCCTATTTTCCTTTTAACAATCAACTCAAACCGCTTAAAGCATTTATTGATCTGGAAAGTCCGTAGCTCTCTGAGACTATTTCAATAATAAAAAGAAAACAATTCCAATCATAAAAGCTTCAATCAGTATAATTACAAGAGAGGAAACTTCTCCCCATCATTCACCATTGAATATTTTATCAATTCACTCCACGGTCACAAGATTGTGTGATTTGCGATGGTAGAAGTTGAACTAGGACTAGATTTTTATTCAAAACAAAACACCTATATTAATATTACCTAAAACTACATGCCTGGTGTTTGTCTACGCATTGCCAATCTCACCACACCCCTGTCTTCCACCAATATACATCTCCCCCCTAGTTTCAACCAAAAATCCTCCCACAAAGCATATTTACTTAACTTAGACACTTGATTCCATCTCAGGCTTCGAACAACAACCACCCAAATATGACTAAAACCATTCTCTAGCATAGGAAAATGCAAACCACTTCAAAATTCACCTAACAAACTAGATTTTCAGGTTTAAGGAATATTTATCCAAATTTACAAATTTGAAAACTCAAAAATGGAGGGAAAAACAACTAAATATACTTAAACATGCTAAACTTAACCCAAGTGTAAAGATGCTCCTGCATCATTCTTCTAAGGAGCAGAAGAAGTATTCTTCACTTATTGCTTTTCTTCAGCAGTTATTCTATGCTTGTGCCCAGCTTAAGGATGTCATTTGCAGTCAACCATGTTGCATCTTTAGTTGGTAGATTCTTCCACTTAGCTAGTACTAGAAATATTCTTTGCCCCTTGTCTTTTTAACCATTTTTTTGTCTAAAATGCTCTCAATCTCCTTTGGTACTTCCTTTGGTAGTTGCTGCTCCCATTGGGTAACTTCATCTACCCCTGTTTCAATTTCTTTGGTTGGTTGTCCTTCATCTTTGTATGGATATAGATATACAACATTAAATATTGGAGAAATTCCAATTCCTTTTGGCAATTCTATTTCATATGCATTATTTGAAAACTTTCTTATTACCTTGCATGGTCCTATTTTCTTTACCTTCAGCTTGTTGTATTCCCTTTTTGGAAACCTCTCTTTTCTAAGATGAGCAAGAACAAAGTCTCCAATACTAAAAATGACCTCTCTTTTCTTTTTGGTCTACCCTTAGCTTGTATTTGATGGTGTTTTCTTCAAGTTTCTTCTTTACTTGTTCATGCAAATTTTGCATGGCATTGGCAAATTCTTCTACATCAACACTCCTTGTCTCCATGCTACTTAGATTTCTTAACTCATACACACCTCTTGGATGTATTACATACATGATTTGAAATGGACTCAATCTTGTACTTCTGTTAGGAGAATCATTATAGGCAAATTTAGCTTGTGCAAGTGTAAGATCCCATTGTTTTGGATGCATACTTACCAGGCTTCTCAAGATGTTGCCCAAGCTCCTATTGACAACCTCTATTTGGCCATCAATTTGGGGATGATAGGCTGAACTGAAACTCAATTGTGTTCCCAATTTATTCCATAAGGTTCTCCAGAAATGTCCAACAAATTTGGTGTCCCTGTCAGAAATAATGCTTCTAGGCAATCCATGCAATCTAACATCTTGAAAGAATGGATTAGCTATGTGAGTAACATCACTTGTTTTTTAACACAAAATAAAATGAGCCATTTTTGAGAACCTATCTACCACTAAAAATATGGAGTCATGACCTTTTTGAGTTATTGGCAAACCAAGTACAAAATCCATGCTTATTGAATCCCAAGGCCTATTTGGAATGGGTAGTGGCTGGTACAAACCTGCATTTTGACTACTTCCCTTGGCATATTGGCATGTTTTACATCTTTCAAAAAATTTCTTGACATCAGTACCCATACCTGGCCAATAGTAATGAGCACTCAATTGTGTTAATGTCTTATTCTACCCAAAATGTCCTGATAAGCTACCACTATGCTTTTCCTTCAACAAATTCTCTCTCACGCAACTCTTGGGAATGCAAAGCTAGATGCCTCTAAATAGTAGACCCTCTTAAACCATGAAATATATCCAAGGACTTCTATCAACCCCCACTAGATTCATGCAAGCTTCATATGGTTCCTTGAAGTCTGGAACTTCCTTATATAGCTCCTTCAAGGCTTCAAAACCCAACATACTTACTTGAGACTCCTTTATGATCAGATTTCTCCTATTTAGAGAATTTGAAACCTTATTAGATTGTCCCTTCTTGTGCTTAATAGTGAATGTGAAACTTTTTAAAAATTCAATCCATTTGACATGCTTTTGATTCAACTTATTCTTATTGCTAATGAACTGTAAATCATAATTGTTAGTGAACAAAACAAATTCTTTAGGCAAAAGATAGTGCCTCCATTTATTCAAAGCTTGTAAAAGAGCATAGAATTATTGATCATAAGTTGAGTACTTCTTCTTAGCATCACTTAACTTCTCACTAAAGTATGCTATAGGCTTCCCATCTTGGCTTAAAACAACACCTATTGCGATTCCACTAGCATCACATTCTACTTGAAAAAGCTTATTGAAATCAGGCAAGATTAAGATTGGTTCTTCAATTACCTTATTTTTCAATAATATGAAACTCTTATCAGCAGCCTTAGTCCAACAAAAACTTATTTTATCACCTTTGATTGTCTCTATCATTGGAGCAACAATCCCACTAAAATTTCTTATGAATTTCCTATAGAAGCTAGCCAAACTGTGAAAGCTTCTTACCTCATATGTGCTCTTGGGTGTAGGCCACTCAAGTATAGCCTTAATATTTTCCTTATCCATCTTCAATCCTTCTTTTTAAATCACAAAACCCAAATATATCAACGTTGTTTTCAGAAAACTGCACTTTTTGACATTGATTAGCAATTTCTCCTCATGTAGCTTACTCAATACCATCCTCAAATGTTTCAAATGATCTTCCTTAGTTTGAATAAATACAAAAATATCATCCAAATATACTATCACAAACATACCAGTGAACTCCTTCAGCACTTCATTCATCAGCCTCATGAAGGTGCTTGGTGCATTGGTTAGTCCAAATGGCATAACTAACCACTCATAGAGTCCATCATTGGTCTTGAAGGTTGTTTTCCATTCATCCCCTTCTCTTATCCTAATCTGATGGTAACCAATTTTCAAGTATATCTTAGAGAAATATGTAGCTCCACTCAAACAATCAAGTAAATCATCGATTCTAGGCAAAGGAAACCTATACCTGATAGTAATCTTGTTGATTACTCTGGAGTCTGTACACATTCTCCAAATCCCATCTTTCTTAGGAATAAAAAATGTGGGGACAACACAAGGACTTAAACTCTCTCTTACCAATCCTTTGTCTAATAATTCTTGAACTTGGTGCTTGATCTCTTCATTTTCCTTTGGTGTCAACCTATAAGCAGCCTTATTTGGAAGATTTGCTTCTGAAATCAAGTCTATGTGATGGCTAATGCTTATCAATGGTGGTAACTCATTAGGTAAATCATATAACACAATGTCAATGTACTCATTCAACATATCTTGAATCTCTAATGGCAAATCATTCAACTTAGTATTAGTGACTACATTCCTTGGCTTACCAATCACAACAAAGTTTACCTTTTCCTTCTTCATTTGATGTAGAAACTCTTTGCCACTCACTATCAATACTTTGGAATTCTATCCTAAAACTACAGTATCCTCTTATTTCAATGGTGTGAGTGTATTCTTGATCCCATCCTTTTCAAACATATATGTATTCTACCTTCTATCATGCATGGCCTTCCTGTCAAATTGCCAAGGCCTTTTAAATAAGATATGACATACATCCATGGGCATGACATCACATAAAATGTAATCCTTATATGTTCCTATCTAAATATATACTTTACATTGTTCACTTACCAGGAGTTTGTGCCCTTTTTGTAGCCAAGAGACTTGATAATGTGTAGGATGTACCTCCTTCTTCAAGCCTAGTTTCTCCACCATTTCAGTTGACACAAGATTGTCAGTACTTACACTATCTATGATGACCTTACAGCATTTCCCCTTACTTTTACATGTGGTTCTAAATAAATTTTTCCTTTGAGGTGGTTCTACAACTTCTTTATTTGGCTTTAACAAAATTCTTTTCATCAAAAGAGACTCACCTTCTTCTGGGGTATCTTCATAAGCTGCTGCAACTTCTTCATTTTTTTCTTCACCTTGAGTCATATGTACACCCCTCTCATGGCTAGTAGAAGGGTTCTCTGGACACTCATATGCCCTGTGTCCTGCATACTTGTTGCACTTAAAGCATTTACCCATGAATCTTCCTCTTCCTCTTTGATATCCTTGGTATGGCCTTCTTGCTCTTGGTATATAACTGCCTCTTGAACTTTGTGAGCTGCTGGCCTCTTCTTGAGATGTTTGCAGCTATCTTCTACCTCCTTGAAATCCTCTACCCCTAATGGATCTGCCCCTTCCTCTTGAGAAGGATGTTTGTTTCCTTGCAATCTTCTCTTTAGCTTTCAAGGCAAATTGATATGCCTCCTCAACTATCTTAAGAATGAGAAGACTAATCTCATCTTGAATGGAAAATTTTAAACCATTGGTGTATCTAGCTACCTTCTCTGTGTCATCCTCAATATGACCTGATCTTATAGTCAACTTGTAAAACTCTTCAGTGTATTCTTTCACAGACATTTCTTTTTGCTTTAAATTTTGTAATTGCTTAAAAAGATTTGCTTGATAATCTTTAGGCATAAAATTACCTTTCATTTTTGCTACCATTCTGTCCCAACTTTTGATCTTTGGCTTCCCTTTCCTTCTTCTTTCTTCTTGTACTCCATCCCACCATAGGGATGCATGGCTCTTTAACCTTGTCATGTCATACTTGACTTTCCTATCATCTTCTTCAATTTCTTCATACTCAAAATATTTGTCTAATGCATTAATCCAGTCAATTAATTCCTCCACATTCAAATTACCTTCATACATTGGAACCTTCATTTTTGGCTTTGTGTTCACCTTCATAATGGCTCTAATCAACCTGTCTTTAGCTATTTCTTCTTCTACCACCAATTCATCCTCTGGTGGCTCCTCTTCTCTATCACTGACTTCACCCATGTCAGTGCCTCTTCTTTGAGCCATCTCTAGGTCATGTAGCCTAGCTGTTAGGTTCCTAATCTCTTCTGCCAGTGCAACCTGTTCTCCAGGTCTCCTTCTTCCAACTCTACCTCTGTTCCTAATTCTCATGGCCATCTTGTTTCTTCTTCTCTTGGATCTTTAGATTGTGCACAATCCTTTGGTCTCTGATACCAAAATGGTGAAAATAGACATATATCCAATAGGGTTAAACTTTAACATATAATAGCATTCTTTTGGTTTATAATGTCTAGACCTCAAGCTCCAAGACATGGAATATAGATGTCTTGCAAACATGACTACATTATATGTTCAATAAAACTTTTTAAATGATAAACAGAACAAGGAATAACTTATCTTTTTTTGACAAACTATTATAACACATAGTATGCAGTCTTCTCTTTTCAACAGGACTAAATATATATATATATATATATATATATATATATATATATATATATATATATATATATATATATATATATATATATATATATATATATATATATATATATATATATATATATATATATATATATATATATTGAAAACGTATTATTATCGACTGACACCAAACTGCATGTAGGGAATAATGGATAGAAACCAAATTGCAAATAGGAAATCACTTATATGTTTTGGCAAGCTGTTGAAAGGTTGAAAATGATGTATTTATCTGGAAAGTCCACCTGCCATAGCCTGGGAAACAAAATCTTGTTTTCCTTTTAACAATCAAATCAAACCACTTAAAGCAATTATTGATCTAGAAAGTCTGCAGCTCTCTGAGACTATTTCAATAATAAAAAGAAAACAATTCCAATCATAAAAGCTTTAATCAATATAATTACAAGAGAGGAAACTTTTCCCTGTCATTCACCATTGAATATTTTATCAATTCACTCCACGGTCACAAGATTGTGTGATTTGCGATGGTAGAAGTTGAACTGGGACTAGAGTTTTATTCAAAACAAAACACCTATATTAATATTACTTGAAACTACATGCTTGGTGTTTGTCTATGTGTTGCCAATCTCACCACACCCCTGTCTTCCACCAATATACATCTCCCCCCTATTTTCAACTGAAAATCCTCCCACAAAGCATATTTCCTTAACTTAGACACTTGATTCCATCCCAGGCTTCAAACAACAACCACCCAAATATGACTAAAACCATTCTCTAGCATAGGAAAACGCAAACCGCTTCAAAATTTGCCTAACAAACTAGATTTTTAGGTTTAAGGAATATTTATCCAAATTTACAAATTTGAAAACTCAAAAATGGAGGGAAAAACAACTAAATATACTTAAACATGCTAAACTTAACCCAAGTGTGAAGATGCTCCTGCATCACATACACATATTCAAAGTGAATTTATAATCACAATCATGAAGACATAGTGTACATGCACCATAAAACATAGACTAAAAAACTATAGAGACACACCCAATGGCACATATATACACCCAATAACATAGTGGTAGAACTAAAATCACCCAAGCTGGTTCTAGTTTAGCATGTCTATAATAGGCCAATAGAGGTATGATTCTATATTATAGTAGTGTTCATGTCCAAAAATTCCAAAGAAAGTGAAATAAAGTTAAAATTTAGTATTATAGTTACAAAATAATTAATGTGTGATCATTTTAAACCTCCCTGTCAGTTCATTTCTTTGTGACACTTGGGCTTGTTTTCATTACTTAGCCTCTTAAATAGATTTGAAATATGTATTTTAGTTGTACATACATAGGTTTATTTAATTTTAGTTTTTATATATCTATTTTGTGTAAAAACCATAATTAGGGTAAACAAGTTCATAGATTTTAATAGTTCTAGGTTAATTAGTATTTATAAATTTTATTGTACACCTTTAGACTTTAAATACCTCTATGTAATACAATATGTAGTATTTTCGATCATAGTTTTGTTGGAATATGCAAAAAATATAGTATTATTATTAGATACAAAAAAATGTTTGATGTGGATTTTAACATCATTGAAGCATAATTGATGTGAATCTGAATGGACATATATTATAGGTTATACTCAAACTAAATATTTTAATTTTGTTTAGTTGATATTTAAATGAAAATTTTTAATGTGTTATGTCATATGTGTGATTTTGAATAGTAATACATTGTTTTTACAAGGGTTTATTTTTATTTTCCTAGTTGATGTAGTAGTTGGGAAGGACAATATATTTATGGTGTGACTATAAGTAGGAAAGACAATATATTGACATTGTTTTGAAACTAATATTTATTATTAGTAGAATTAATGAATTACTAGGAATTAAAACAATTCAATTTTTTCTTATAATGTTTAATGTTTTAGATTCTTAAATGTAATACACCAAATATTTGATTTTTTGAGTGGAAGTAAAATCCTAGTAATAATCTAAACTTATTTTGTATGGTGAAGAATGTGTGTACACATAAATGTGGAACATAATGTCTCGTGAATAATGAAAAAAATATATCATTTATTTGTACAAAAACATACTCTCAAAATAATGATTTTTCCAAGTGTATTTTTTATTATTAGTGCTTCCATATAGGGGTTAAATTTGATGGTCAAAATTCCTTATGAGGGATAAATTTTATAATGGTTATCCATTCAACATTGCCCTTCAAAAATTATGATAAATATCATTAAATAAGGAAACATCAAGGAATAAAAATATATTTATATAACCATTTGTAAATATTTTTACAATTCTTAACATTTTTTGTTAATCCACTAAAACATTTTGATATCATTCCATAAAATAACTAAAAAAATACCACTATATATTATAATTAAAAAATGTAAATATATTCATAAATCCATTAATTTAAATTCATGCAAGTTCTAAATAGGTTAGCCTTATCCTAAAATTTGAATGATGTTAAAATTTAAAGAGTGATATTTTATTTAACATACTTATGGTGTAGTGTGTATTTGGTTTACTCTTTTTAATTAAAGTGAAACTATTTCTTGAAAAAAATTATCAAGGAAGGGTTGGATGAATATATGCCCTATAAATTTAAATTAAGACTATCCCTTTAAATTTGATCACTAGTCCCTAGAATCAAACCAACGATGTTGAATCATTCCAACCTCATCCTCTAGTGGGTTCAGATATGTAGTGGACCAATTATTAATAGTCATATTTAAATAAGGAATAAATAGATATTTCTACAATCATTTGTAAATATTTATATAATCCTTAACAATTTTTTGTTAATCCACCAATCCTTTCCAATTTCATTCCATAAAATATTTTTAAAAACTTCACTATATATTATAATTAAAAATCATAAATATGTTCATAACACCAATAAATTCAAATCATGTAAGTTTTGAATAGTTCAACCCTATCATAAAATTTGAGTTCTATTAAAATTTGAAGAGTAATATTTTATTTAACATACTTATAGTGAAGTGTGTATTTTTTTACTCTTTTTAATTTAAGTGAAACTATTTCTTACAAAATTTCATCATGGAAGGGTTGGATGAATATATGCCTTTTAAATTTAGATTAAAACTAGCCCTTCAAATTTGATCACTAGTCCATAGAATCAAACAAAGGACATTGAATCATTCCAACCTTGTCTTGAGGTAGGTCCAAAAAAGTGGTGGACCAATTATCAAAAGCACCAAAAATTAATATTATAATTAATTAAAATAATTCATGTAAATAAAACTAAAAAGTATACCTCCATGTTGGGTCCTTAGTAGAAAAAGAAGGACATCGACCCCTCCCAAACTCATCATACCATGGGTCCATATAATTAGTGGGATTATTATAAAAACCAAAAAAATATACATTAAAATTATTTGAAATACTCTAATTTAAGAAAAAACCTTAAAAAATATACATTTGCACCAAGTCTCTAGTAACATAGAAAGGGCGCCGACTCATCCTCTCATGAGTCTATATAAGTTGAAGACCTATTATCAAAACCCTAAAAATAAAATAATATTATAATTAATTAAAATGACCCAATTTAAAAAAAAAAAAGAAATTATACCTATGTTTCTAGTCCTGAGTAGCAAAGGAAGGATGTCAACTTGTCATAACCTCATCCTCCATATCAGCTTTTCCATATCATAGATACCTAATAATTGTGTTAATAAATAATGAGTAATGGAATTTAGAATAAAAATGATTTAAAAAATTAATTAAAAATGAAAAAATGAAATTATTTGTACATTAAAGAGTGGTTATATAACCTAAATAATTTCAAGGTCATCTCTAAGAAGTGTGGTAATATTCCTCAATATTACCTTGTGTGGTAGAATGAATATAAGGCCTGCCACAACCCATAATATGCAATGTCCTCCTAATAGTATTTCCATGGGATGGCATGCTAGGCACATGTGCATAATATTTGAAACATCCATTTATTTTATGGAAATAAACTACTCATGTTTGCTAAGTCTATTTTTTATCTATTTATTGGGTCAAATTTTCATTTATTGCCTTCAATTTTTTTTTTGTTTAGTAGATAAGTTGATAGTACATGATATAAATTATCACTAATATGCATAACAAACATGTAAAAAACATGCTAAATTCATGTAAAAAGTTATGCAAAAATAGTTAGGAAGAATAAAGTTTATTTTTCTTGGAATGCAATATGAATGATGGGCAAGGTTAAATAGTTATTAGAGGAAATGGGTAAAATAGATAATTAGACAAAGAAACAAAGATAACAATAAAAATACTGGTATTAAGACGTTTCAAAATATTTATAAAATTTAAGTAGTCTTTGTATGAATAAAGGAACATAATTTCCTATATATTTTAAAATGGTTTTAAAGTTAAAATGTTGAAAATGCAAGGTAATAATAGTAAGTATGATATAACACAAGTGGGGATATATACTCAACACAAGAAAATGCAAAATGAGTATAAATTTTCAAAGCCATCATGATTGTCTAAAAGCTTAGATCAAGATCAAGATATGCCTATATAAGTAGAAGAAGAAATCAAATTTGAAATGGAAAGTAACACTAGTAAATTTTGAGTTTTACATGTCACTATTAACATCAAAATCAATTTTGTGTCTTGATGTAAAACTTTGTGTGACATTATTTATGTCAGATTTTGTTACTATATATGAATTTTTTGCTGTGTATAATTTTGATAGGAATTTTTGGTGACACAAATTTATGTCAAATTATTGCTTCAAGTTTTTTTTGCATAAAATTTATTGACTTTTAAAAAACTTATATTTGTTAATTTTAAATTTTTATAGGAAAGTTTTAACAAAAAATTAATAAGTGTCATTTTTTAAGTTAGATGTGACATGTTTTTTTGAGAAATAAGGAAAAGACCCAAGAAGAATCTGTAATGCAAACACACCATCTACAAATATACACTCAGAAAATAGATTTCACTAATAAAATGAATGCATTAAAACTAACAAAAAAGTGTATAATGTTGAGATGTGCAACCAACAAAGTGTTTCATAATAACACCAAGAATCAGGGAGTGATCCTTGGTTATCTATAATGGCCACATATCTACCAAATCAACTTAAAAATACTTCAAGATTATTGATTACCCATAAAGGACACAAAGGTTGTTTATATAGTAATTACAAGGGTGAGTGGAAGATTTATTATTGGTTAAGTGGAAGGTAAAATATTCCACAAGTAGACCTAAATTCATCTAAATCTTATCACACATGTGAGGATGTTTTATTAATTTAGGAAATTAATTTTTTATATCCTAAGCAATAAAGGTATAAAATAAGAAGATAATTATGGTTTTACATAGTGAAATATAGGTTTTAACCAATTTGATCAACTTAATTCACATAGGAAAGAGAAGACAAAAAAAGATTAACGGAGCTTATTCTAGGCTAAAATGAATGATGCAGAGTATATAAATTGCTATGTAGGGGTGGTAGACTATCACAAATAAGACCTAAAACTCTATTTTTGGATTAGACAGGAGTACCAAACTTAGGACACCCTACTACTCGGTGATGTAGTCCACTTTCTAGCACTCTTGTCCACTTTTGATGTTATTGTCCACTTTCAACACTTTTGTCTTGAGGCTAAAAGCTTTTTGGGTTTTGTTCATCTACTTAGTAAAACCCTACGTACCAAATTTTAAGTCTTAAAATTCACTATAGTTTTTTTAGGTCTATTTTAGTATTTAGTACCTATAGTAGCCTACATACATTGAAACAAAAAGGAAGTCAAAGCACAAGGGGGAAAATTGGGTTGTGGGAAGAATGATCACACAATCAAGAAACCCTGTTGTTCTTACTACTTCTTACATTAACCCTCATGCCAATGGTCTTAGATCCTATGTAGTTCTCCCTTAGGGAACATGCATGACTAATGCAAGAGTGAATCTCATATAGGCCCTTCCTTGATCAAGCATGTAAATCTATGTGTATGTAGAGAAGCTGAGCTATATTATTGATTGATTTTATTAAGTCTAATGTGACAAAATAGTATGTGCTAGATATAAAATGCCTTGTGTAGTCCTTTATATAGGAGACTCATTATTTCAAATTTGGGAGATTTTATTGCATTTGGCCAACATTGGGAAACTTAGACATGAAATAAAGAAAAGGGATGAGACTCATCCTATGGAAGAAGCTAACTATTGGGGCCAAAATTAGAATTGGATAACAATGCTAGAAAATAGACACCTTAGGTTTTCAACATTGTAGTCATATTTAGGTGTTGTTGTCCAGGGGATGTGGGACTTGGGGGGATGGGTCTGGACCTAAAATATGTTCTTGGGATTGAAATGATTAATTATAGAATGCTACAGATGTTTAGGAACAAGCAAAAATATATCTAGGGAATCCATAAAGACCTCGACAAGTCAAATAAAAGGGCATGGCTAAATGTGAATAAAAACTCATATTCTCTAGTTGGAGTCTCTTATGAAAGGATAGTGAAAATACATAATATGTGTGTTTTCTTGACCAATTTAGGGTGTATACATTTGACCCCGTTTTCATCTAGTGATGTAATGAAATGAAGTACTAGAGTAAAATAAAGAAAGAAGATGCATACCTGAACTTACCTATTTGAAGGTAAGTGTACTAAAAGGGGTCCAACTTCCTAGCTAGGGAATTGGATGAAGAACTAAAATAATGTTAGGAGAAAGAAGGAATCCCTATAATAGATGCCCCTGTACTAAATTTAAAATATGCCTAGAGAAATAAGGAATCCTTATAGCAGATTCCACCTATATTGAGGTTGAATAATGCTTAGAGAGACAAGTAGTCCATGTAGTAGATGCCCCCTATATTGTATTTGAATAATCTAAACTAGATTTGATAAGTGCGCGAAGGTCTAAAACCAATGCCTATCCTCTGTCCTACACAAACTCTTGGGTCTGAGTCTGAGTAATACTATAGACCAATCACTATAGACAATCATAAAGTCTAACTTGGTGACAACCTAAGTAATCCCTGGGTGTAAACCAAAAATATTGGTATATGTGTAAGAAGAAGATGGTATATCCAACCATCCTAATTTGTATGATACTAGAAGATGAAGGACATGAACCCCTTTATCATGCCCCAAAATTTGATATGTGAGTGGTGCATCTAGATAATATATAAATTTATATAACCACATGTGATATGATCTATCATGTCAAGTCCCATGTGTAAAACAAGAGATCAAAATAATGTGCCCTAAAATATGCCTATAATCTGCTATCTAATCTATAACTATGTGATGTTGTATGAAGATGTATGTGTGAGATGTGTAGTAATGTACCCCCCAAATATGGTATTTAGATAGTTTATATATCTATAAATTGAAAGTTTATCCCTCTAAATGTCTTGAGTAATGCTGAGTGACCCACTAAAATTTGAATCATTGTATAATTCTGAGTCAAGTAATGGTAAGTGACCCATATAGTCTGTATTGCTATATAATCTTAACCAATCTAAGCTAAGTAATGCCAATAATCTAAATAATGGAGGTGTAAAATAACATTAAATAATATCAGAGTTGTTTCCAGAATCTAGATAATGCGAGTGCAATGGAGACATGATCACACGAGATGAAACAAGTGCATACCACATAGATGTTAAAGCAATTTGAAAATTAAAAAAGAAGATAAATTGCACAAGACAAAATGGAGAAAACCAAAATCTAATTAACATGATAAGGCCAAAGTGAAGAATACATATAGGAGAGCACATAAGTAACTCCTCCACAAAAGGTGGCCAAGGCACCCCAAGAATAGACTGTAACTCCTCCATGAAAGATGGTGACAAGGTGCTAAGAATAGAGAAGTAACTCCCATAAAGGGAGTTACTTATGACATTTTTATGACACCTATAAAACATCTATGACACATATCTCCACATAAGCTAGCCTATCCCACAAATGTAAGAAAACTCCATGTATGCACAAGAAATACAATTTCCCTAATTAAAAAATAAGGAAAAATAAAAACCTACACTAATACCCCCCCCATAAGCACAGCTTAGGTGGGCAGTGTGGAAATATAAAATGGGTCCTGACAACTAGGCCTGATGAGGTACCCATGTACAAATGCAATCTCCCATAAGATAGATAAAAGGAGAAAACCCATAGGAAAAAACTCCCCCCCCCCAAAAGAGAGACATAAATGAAATAAGAGGCTAGTGGCCCCCCTAAAGATGATGCTACTATAGATGTGGACCGAACCCCAAGAAGAGTGCACAGATGAATGAACTTGCTCTCAGTGAAAGGTTTGGTGAAGATGTCTACAATCTACTCTGAAGACTGTCAAAATGTCAAGTCAATGACCCAACCATGAATAAGCTCCTAAATGAAATGTATGTGAATCTCTATGTGCTTGGTTTGCTAGTGCTGAACCAGATTCCTACAAATCTGAATGGTACTCTGGTTGTCACAATAAATGATGGTGGGCTGCCTAATAGGAATGCCAAACTCAAAAAGAATTCCCTAAAGCCAAATAGCCTCAATAGCTGCATTAACAACTCCCCTATACTCTACCTCTATGGATGATATAGCAATAGCATTCTGCTTCTTGCTAGACCAACTGATAAGACTAGAACCTAGAGAGAAATTGTAACCATAAGTGGACTTGTGAGTCTATGAATTGCCAGCTCAGTCTGAATCTGTATATCCAACCAAGTCAACCTCTATGCCAAATTTGTAATGAATCTCGTATCTATGTGAACCTTGTATGTAATGCAAGATCCTCTTAGCTGATTTCCAATGCAGCTCATGAGGTTCCTACATGAATATGGAGACAAGTCCCACTATATATGGTATGTCAGGCCTAGTGTGAGTTAAGTAGATGAGACTACCAACAAGTTGTCAATACCGAGTGGCATCAACCAATGGTGAAGAATAGTTAGCCTCAAGCTTGACTCCTGATTGAAAGGGAGTTAGAGATGGCTTGTAATCAGCCATGTGAAACCGAGTCAATAAGTCAAGAGCATACTTAGGCTATGTAAGAGAAATCCTTGAATTTGACTATGAGATCTTGATGCCAAGGAAGTAGTGTAACAAACCCAAGTCTGCCATGTCAAATCTATAATGAAGAGATGCCTTCACCACTACAATGGCCGATGAAGAACTCCTGGTGATCAAAAGGTCATCAACATATAGAACCAAAATCAGGAGCAAATCATCCTACCACAAGAAGTAGACATTGGGATTAGAATGGCACCTAATGAAACCCGTTGTGAGAAGGAAGGAATCCATTTTGGCATACCAGGCCCGAGGGGCCTGTTTGAGGCCATAGATAGATTTCCTAAGTCTACATACTAAGGAAGAATCTTGAACAAATCTTGGTGTCTTCTCCATGTAGATCTCTTCCTCTAGGTCTCTGTGAAGAAAGGCACTCTTCACATCCATTTGGTGCACATCCCATCCATGTCTTGCGACAATAACCAAGGTGAGTCGGATAGAAGTCATCTTTGTGATAGGTGCAAAGGTCTCTGAGTAGTCAATGCCTACCACTTGTGAGAAACCCTTGGTGACCAGTTATGCCTTGTACTTATCAACTGACCCATCTGTTGCAAACTTGGTCTGATATATCCACCTACATCAAACCATCTTTCTTCCCTTAGGAAGTGAAGTTAAATCCCAAGTGTGATTTTTGATTAAGGAAGAATATTCTTCCTCCATAGCATTATCCCACTCAGGTACCCCAGATGCCTCTCAAAAAGTCTATGGATTTGAAACTGAAGCAAAGAAGTCATGTGGATCTCTCTGAAAATCCCCCTTAGTACATCTATCATCTACAGGATCTCCTACCAAAGTGCCAGCACTCTCAAGTGTCTGTTTGGCCCAAACTGGCCTGAAAGTGGGTGAGTCAGGTGTTAACTCCTCATCTTTTGACTGACTAGAGTTAGATACCACTACATCACTATCCTCACTGTCTAAACTTGAAGAAGAAGAAGAAGATGTCTCTAGCTCAATAACCTATTATGGCTAATCTGAATCTGATGAGGAATCATCATGAAGAAGTAGATTTGATGAGGGAGAAGAAGTGTCAAGTGTTGATTCTCTAGGACTCTCTTGAAAATAGACACTTATCTCGATGAACAACTCATGAGTGACTGGATCTAGAAGGTGATACCCCTTGATACCATCTAGATATCCTACAAAGGTGTAAGGCTTGGACTGACATTCCATAGCTTTGTGTTTCTTCTTCAGAATGTGGGCCATGGCTGGAGATCCAAAAAATCTTAGGTGCTCAACATCAGGTTTCCTTTTATGCCAAGATTCAAAGGGTGTTATCCCTTTCAAAGCTTTGTGAGGAACTCTATTTTAAATGTAGCAAGAATAATTGATGGATTCAGCCCAATACTATGGTGCTAAGGATTTGGAGTGAAACATACAGCTACCCATCTCTTTCAAGAACCTATTTTTGCATTCTGTAACCCCATTTTATGAAGGACTGTAAGTGACTATGCACTACAAATCAATCCTCTCTCTAGTGTAAAATTGCTCAAACCTGTCACTGACATACTCTCCTCCATTATCAGTTTGAAGAACCTTCATGGATTTCTCACTCTGTTTCTTAACAAGAGCCTTGAAGTCTAGAAAATTTTTGAACACTTCAAACTTTTGTTTGAAAAAATATATCCAAGTGTACCTAGAGAAATCATCAATGAAAGTGAGGATGTACATGGCCCTTGTGAAAGATGGTTTGGGAAAGGGTCCTGATACATCACTGTGGACTAACTCCAGAGGTTTTGAAGCCCTCCAAGCTTTGCCTTTGTCAAATTTTGCTTCGAGATGCTTCCCAAGAGAGCACCCCTCACAAAGTCCTTTTGAGAATTGGACATGAGGCAAACCAATGACCATGTCATTTTTGTAAAGTTGCTCAAAGTAGTAGTAGTTAATGTGGCCAAATTGCTCATGCCACAATTTGTTAACTTCATCTGAATGAGTTAGTAATGCTATTGGAGAAGAATTTGGTGCAAAATGTGAGAAGGTGTATAACCTTGCTTGGTGATTTGCCCTACCCACTACCACTGTAGTATCACTATGCAACTCCCTGATAGCCACTAAATCTGGTGAAAACTCAACTCTCATGCCCTAACCAATGTGAGTGATTTGGTATACTGATACGAGATAGGTTAAAAGAGAAGGAACACTTAGAACATAATTAAATTTTCCTCCTTCCATTTCAACTGACCCTCTCCCTACAACGAAAACTGATTTGTCATCACCCAAACTAATTGAAGTCATGCTACAAGGCTCTAAGGATGAAAACTCAACTAGTGAAGAGCCCATGTGGTGAGAAGCACCTGAATCAATGACCCATAATGTTTTAGAATTTGTAGTAGCTACAAGGGCCTTGCCCTTTTCTTTCTCCTTACCCTTGCTTTTTGCCTTGGTAGAATCTTGGGTAGATGAATTCTGCTTGATGGACTCATGAACACCTATGTTGTGCTTCTCTAGAAGATGAGTTAGGTGATCTATTTGTTTTTTCATGCATTTGTGTTCATCATGCCCTATCTTTTTACAATAGACACACTTAACCTTCTCCTTCTTAGGTTTAGCATTGGAGGAGGAAGACTCAGTGTTATTTTTGGCAGGATTGTTGTTTTCTTTCTTCTTCTCCTGGTCCTTGTTCTTTTTCTTCTTCTCTTTTGTTGAAGTCTTATCCTTATCATTTCCATCTATCAAAGCTTGGGGTTGAGTAGACTTCATTGTGCCCATTTGAATTAGCTTATCTTGCTCCCTAGTCAAGTTGGCAATGAATGAATCCAAAGAAGGCATTTTCCATGTAGTGCCAAGGGCACTTTTTGTGGCATGAAAAGTGGAGACAAAGACTAAAGAGCTTGGACCTAACTTTGTGAGAATAGAAAGGATGAGTTTATCATCTTTCTTATCTATCCCACATTCTTTCAATTGAAATATAAGGGCCTTAAACTTAGTGAAGAAGTCCTGTAGGGTGTCAAAGTTGCTAGGACTTAGACTTATGAGTTCATTTTCAAGCTCATGTCCTCTCATCTCATCAAGCTTCCCAAATAAGAGTTCTAAGGTGTCCCATATATATTTGGGAGTCTTGGAGGTTTCTAAATATAAGAGAAGTTCTAGAGACATAGACAAGCTCAATAATTCATAGGCTTCATCACTACGGTTGTACCACTTGACCTTTTCAACATTAGTGTTGGGTTCTACTTCAGTACCCATGGTGATCCTATACAACCCTTTGCTTCTAAGAATAATTGACATTTTAACCTTCCATTCATGATAGTTGAAGGGTGTAAGGGGTTTAAGTTGAAAAGAATCCATTTAAAGCTGAATTTAGGTGAAGTTGTGTTGATTGCAAGTTGTAAAATTATGCAGAAAGGAGAACGAAAGCAAAGATTTGCAAGTTGTGAAAATCAATCACACCTCACCAAAATATTGATCCCCCCCCCAAATATGCAAGTTCATTCTCAAAATAATTTAGGCTCAGTTGAGAATGCGTCTTAGAGTAATCAGTGCAAGACTTAAGCAAATAGGATGTCGGACTCAGCTGAAAATGCATCCCGAGAGACCCAAATTTTAGGCACTTTATAAACTAGTGCATTTTCGAAAAAATAACAAGCCTAGACTATGGATGATTTAATTAAAAATACTTTTGAAAAAAATGGCACCCAAATCTGAGCTACCATTTGCAAGATATTAAGGGTTCAATTTTCCCATAAACTAGTGTTTTTGCAAGAAAAAGCACTAAAACATTAAAAAAATGCCTGTTTTGAGAGAGAAAGTGGCCTTCCAACCAGTCATTGGATTCATCATAGAATGAGGAATCCAAAGGAGATTTGTCTGAGGGGGAATCGGCCTCCTACTAATCGGGCCTCACCCTTCGTCTTTGACAAACGAAGATACAAGTTTAAAATGTAAACCCCCAAATTATCAAACTGTCTAAAAAATTAAATATTTAGTCAAATTGACTGATTTTTTTTTATACAAGTCAATTTTTAACTAAGAAAAATAAAGCTGAAGACATAATGAACTATTGGCCAAGCATCTAAGGGTCCACATGGGACACCAAACATGAAAAAAGTGCCATTTAAAAAAAAAACAGTTGGCAGAATTCTCTCACCAAGAAAAAGGGTGCAGTTCTGATTAGCTGGGCAAGAAAATGTTATAGAGTCTCTAGAATTCAATGCATAATAGGTTTGGGTAGAAAAAGACCAAAAAAATGCACCATTTTGAGAAAAAGATAGACTTGATTTTGCTAGATGCTGGGCACCTACGGCCTGATGGCGTGGCTATTGCTGAAGGCGTTGTTGGAAGGATTTCTGCGTGGAGTTGTTGAAAGTGTTTCTACTGATGTTTCTCCTCCCTTTACTCCCTACAATCATAATGACGCCCAAGCTAAAGTATAATAAGGCACAGAAAAGTGCAGTCAAGCAGGCCATTGTTGCCAAGCCAACTACTGCGAAGAAGGTTGCTGGAAGGCCTGTAAGGATGCTACTATTGCAAAACCAACACCTAAAATTTTTGTTGCCATATAAATACTGAAGAGAAGACAACCAAGACACCCAAAGGCCAAGGATCCCAAGGAAAAGATGCAAGAAATGATATTGAAAGTTTTTTTTTAAAGATCATATCTAGAAATAAAAAAATAAAGAGAACTCCACTCCTCTTGATTTCAAAATAAACTAAAAGCATAACCAGACACATGATTATCGGGTTTGTTCTGATGCCATATTAGAGTTTTTACCAGAATCTAGATAATGTGAGTGCAGTGGAGACATGATCACATGAGATGAAGCAAGTGCACACCACATAGATGCTAAAGAAATTTGAAAAGTACACAAGAAGATAAATTACACAAGACAAAATGGAGAAAACCAAAATCTAATTAACATGAGATGGCCAAAGTGAAGAATACATATAGGAGAGCACATAAGTAACTCCTCCACAAAAGGTGGCCAAGGCATCCCAAGAATAGACTGTAACTCCTCCATGAAAAATGGTGACAAGGTGCTAAGAATAGAGAAGTAACTCCCATCAAGGGAGTTACTTATGACATTCTTATGACACCTATGACACATTTATGACACACATCTCCACATAAGCTAGCCTATCCCACAAATGTAGAAAAACTCCATGTATGCAAAAGAAATACAATTTCCCTAATTAAAAAATAGGGAAAAATAAAAACCTACACTAATAAATAACCCATGTAATTTGAATCACTATATGTTTTAGACGATCTAAGTTAAATTTGATAATTTGACTACTAGAGGTGTGAGAACCATGGTGTATCCATTAATGAGAGTGGATAGGTGTGCTGGATAAGTGTATAAATAGGAATAGTAGGAATGATGCCCCCTTTTAGGTAGAGGGATGAAATATATGATGGAGGAAGTTGAGACAAAAGTGATGACTAATGGTAAAATGTATAGGAACTTGAGTTGGTGTGTATTGAATTTATTGAGAATCTAGTGTTGAGTTGGTGGAATTGAATTATCAGGAGTGAAAGGTGTCTGTGATTGATTATTTGAATAGACTAGGCTACTTGGTGAGAACCAATTTGTATGCTTGGGTATTCGAAAGGTGTGTGAATTTCAAGGTAGGTGGATGACTTAGTAAAAGAGTAGAGATTGTGTGATGTTGAAGGTATCATCATTATGATTATAAAGATCAAAATGGTTTGTAAAATATAGATATGATGCTCTAGTTATAAGAAAAATTGTGTTTTGTTTTTGAATAGAATAGTTGGTTGATATAGGAATTTGGATTAACTTTGAGTTCATTTGTGCAGTGACAAGTTTGAGATATTACAGTTTTATAGTTTAAGATGCTGAGGAGATGAGCACTTTCTATGACATGTTTTGAGTAGCTAACAACTCAGATTGAGGCTAGTAGGGAGATTAGCCTGGTGAGTAAGCTAGTCATTCAATTTTTTATGTATTTAAAAGCCTATTTTAGTCATTTTTGAGTTGTTTTGAGTGGTTTAAAAGATGCTTGACTAGTTTCAGCACTCATGTCCTTGAATTAGTACTATTGTCCAAGTTTCAATGCTATTGTCTAAATTCTAGTGCTAGTGTCTTTTTGCAGTGCTAATGTCCACTATTGATGACTTTTAGAGTTTTTAACTTGATATTTGCTATGGTATAGTTTGGTTATTTACTTGGTAAGGTTACCTAATGTAGATACTTATTTTTGGTGTATTTTTTATGGCCAGGTGTGGATGAGAGAGTTTTATAGAGGCCAAGTTATGGAGACACTGAGGATATTTCCACTGTCAATTGATGATTATGTTATGATGGATAGGGTTGGATTAGGTCATGTATGTGACTTGGGTACTTTATAGTGGGATAGGTATCTGATTACTACCTTATGTGAGAGGTGGAATGCTAATACTTATACATTCTAGCTTCCTGCTAGGGAAACTCCTATTACTTTGGAGGATGTATACTATATTTTGTATTTGTCAATTAGTGGGTGGTATTTATAAGATAATATGGGTGTATATGCCATTGATCAAGCATCTAGATACTTTGTTGGGGAGTCTACAAGAGTACATCACTGAGGTAGTGAGACTGATGTGCTTTTGACAATGATTGTGTAGTCAAGTGTTCCATGCTTGTGAAAATGGTTAGCTATGTTGTTGGCCTCATTTGTTATAGTGAATGATAGTGGAGTGTCTATTACCTATATGATGCATAAGGTGGTTCACAGTATTTAGATGCATGGTATAGTGTTGTCATAGGGTAGGACTATGCTTGCCCACTTGTATAGATATTTGTATAGATTTACTTAAGAGGCATTTAGTGGTGGTGTGGGTATGGCCATATTGTTACATTGATGGGAATATGAGCACATAGTAGTTGCACAACCTATTGGGTTATTGAGGGTGAGATGGGAATATCCATAATCATTTGGTGAGTGATGGATGAGTGAGTTGACTATTAGATCCCTTGGGATAGACCACTATAAGAGGGTGATAGATAGGTTGGTGGCCTAGGATATCATATGGAGGCCCTATAGAGGATTTCCTAAATGGCTTGAGGATGGAGAGAAACTATGGTATATTAGGGATAGTTGTTGGCTACATGATCATTGGCTTAGAGTTTATGAGCATTTTAAGTATGAGCACATGATGAGGTAGTTTGGAGTTTGATAGGATTTTCCTCCTACAACATGGGTATGGTTGAGGAGTGCACAACTACTAGCAAGAGTAGGGATCATACAAGACCCACTGAGGTTGAGTTGGAACCATTACCTTTGGATGTATATGATGATATTATAGATGTTATTGATGCAGATGACATGGGATATACTATGAGATATACTGCATGGTGGGCTAGGGAGTGGTGGGTTCTATTACACCTCATGAACAGAGTGGATGTTCCTACGTACGAGGATATTGAGCCAATCTATATGATAGGAGGTAATCAATAATTATATTTGAATTGATTCTATGTGTATGCTTAAGTTTATTTTTAAAGTACACATCTAATGTAGTGTTTTCCTTCTTATGTGTGCAGGTGGAGTGGGAGGTGTACAGGGTGAGGCACTTTTTGGGGTTAGTGGTGGTGATGACATGTTCTAAGAGACTATCATTGAGTCTACACTATGTGATATTACATGGTATATTCCTAATGATGTTGTAGAATAGGGTTTGATAGAGATATCAACCATTAAAACTAGTGTGTATGCTCATTTGTTTCATCAGGCTGCTATAGCTATAGCTCCATATGTTAAGGTAGTAAGAGAGAGAGATGAGTTGAGGGTTGAACAAGTAGGCATAAGATGCCTTCTCCTGATTATGGATTGATGAGTTCAGATATTGTGAATGATTACATGGATCTTCTAAGGTGACATGCATACTTGTGTGAGGCATATGGTCATTTTTTGGAGCAAGACAATCGATGTAAGAGACATTCAGGAACTTTAGGAGGCACATGATTATCGATTGTGAGACAGGATTTTGGGACTAGCATAAGAGGAGAGAGTGAGACCAAGAGTGAGGGCATGACCCCTATTCATGATTGATTATACTTTGTCATGATGAACATGTTTTAAAAACTTCATGATATATATATATATATATATATATATATATATATATATATATATATATATATATATATATATATGTAGATGTTGGTTTGATTTTGAACTCATTTTCATTCATGTTATGGATTTTGGATGATTTTACTTGGATTGTAAGTGGTTTATTTTGGAAATGGTTGGTCTAGTATTGATTTTGAATTTGAATGTGCTTGGTAAATGGTATTTGGGATATGGGATTTGATGTTTTGATATGTTTTTATGTGATGTTTTGGTAATTGTGATGCTAGACTTATTGATTTAGAATTGTAATCATATGCAAGAAAAAAAAATTATTATGGTAATTGGTAAACTTATTTATATGAATTTTATTTGGTTTTTGGGATTGATAAAGTAATCGAAGAAGCTTGATTTGGTAGTATCTAAACTTTCATAGGCTAGTTTGAGATTAATGACTTGTTTGAATGAGTTGATTGGGTTTCATATTGGTAAAGTGTTTGGATAGGTTGAGTTGGTAAGATCTAGATTTTTATAGGCTGGAATTTGGATAGGTTAGTCTAGTTTTGGTTAGGGATGGTTATTTGGGATTAGGAATGTTAGTTGTTAGTAGGAGGGGAAAGTAATATATCACTATGTGCGTATTACCTCACCAAGAGTAGCTCAAGAATACAAAGGGTAGCTAGACCTTGGATCTATCATTTCCCTACTAAGTGAAGCTATAAAATGATGATAAAATGAATGTATGTTGTATAAAACTATACTATATCAATATATAAACCCTATCAGTGAAGTGAACAAGTGCCCATACTACTCATGTTATGTAAGAATGTGCTATGTAGTTGATACTATCTACTATGAAGAAGGTTCATCTGTCTATAATCAAATACCCTATGGCCTTTATTGTGATATATATGAATGTGTAATATATTGACATGGAGCTGAAACCTATGCTGAGGGCTCATTTAATCTTAAACGTAATAGGTTGTTACATGAGATAGGACCCTCAAAACTCAAATGTAATGAGTATCTCTCTAGAACTATACTATGTAATGTGGGTTCACCTAATCTTAATCATAATGGATTGCTACATTAGATAGGACCCTAAAAATTTGGTTTTAATGAATATCTCTCTAGAGAAGTACTCTGTTGCGGTACCTATGACTCTATTGGATATGTATATGAAACTACACTATGTATACCATGGACTACACTACTATATGTGGGTTTATTTTTCTACACTAGTTTCTAAACTTTTTCAATAATTGGAATAGGAGATATCCTGTAAGATTTTATCCTAAAACTTACATTGTGCTCATAATGAGTGACCAATGATTCCTATAAAAGAATGTCCTGGAATGACTCAGTCTTGGAGGAATAAGTTCTAGGGATCCATAATGGAGGAGATATATATGCCCCCTATGTGAATGTGATAATGACCTGATCAATGCACCTATGTAGTCAATCTTTGAGTCCATAACAATTATCATCATTGTGTCTACAGATATGATGATAATTACAAAAGGGCTGATATGGTTGTCTATGTAAGATATGTGGATCTTGTCAATGAATATAAGGTAATGTAATTAACCTCCTATCTAGTAGTGCTAATAATATGATAGATGAGCCATCCCACTCTGAATCAAACTATAATGGTGTTTTACTATTGTTATTTTTAGTGAATACTATAGGTTATGTTCCAAAAACTTACTCTTTATTCTTGATTGGTTGCTTTTCTAGTTACGGTCTCATGTCTTATCTAGGACATGGTGGATGCTGAGTAGTAGGATATGTATCTAAAGATGTTGTTGTGAAGTCTAGAGTGATAATGATCAATTGAATCTACCTCAATTAATCCAAATTTATTTTACAAAGATAGAACTATGTAACACAAATGTCTAAAATAAGGCTCTATTTAATACAATAGATGCTCAAAGAGAGGTTGGCAAAGGCCCTTGATAAAAATATACTGAATCTCTAGATCTGTTGGTTTGTATATCAATCTTAACAAATGAGTCTTGAATCTTAAGATATACTCACTAACTAACTTTAAATAATTCTGATGTAGTGTGGCAAGTTAATCATAGGTAACACAAGGGTCTGTGTTGACAATGTAGTTCCTAATAAATTCCTCCTCTAAGTCATCATATGTTTGCAATGAAATGACATGGAGTAGATGAAAGAACCAATTTTTTGCTTCCCCCACTAATATCTACTAAAATAATTTGAGTAGAATTAAAGTACTTGCATGAGGTGGCAAAGCCTTCTAAAAGGCCTGAAGATGTATGAATGGATCTCTAGTTCCATCAATGTGAGGTAATGATGGTGTCTAGAAATGATTAGATAATGTAAATTTTATGAATGTTTATGGAACAAGGTTACTATGTATATCATTAGCATCCATTTAGGATTTATAAGATTTGTTTTCCAAGGTAAGGAGATGTAATTGGTTTTGTAGTTTACCAACTACATGCATTAAAGAGATGATCTCCTAGGATGGTACATTAGTATCTTAAATTGGTTCATTTGATCTTTGAATTTGATTGTTAATTCTAGCCATGGGTAAATTACATTTTAAAATTGGATCATAAAGAGGTGGTGTGCTCACTTGAACCTTTGGAGTAATGGTAGCTTGGACCTTAATAGAGGGATCTAGGCTACCATTCTCTTTAGGTAAAAGGTGAGAACTGGGTTCTACTCTAGTGAGGGGTAGCTTGGGGGATTCATTGGTATCTTTATGTTTTAGTGAATCATATTCTGATTTAGTAGAAGATTTATTATTATCATTAACATGTGCATCATTTTACATAGAGTCATTAATAGAATTAGAAACAACATTTTGGCATGCATGAGATTTGATAGAAGGGTTAGAAGCATGAGATACATTTTTTTCTTCACTATATGCATAATAGTCATAATTATTCCATGCATTATCACAATATATATTTTGTTCATTTCAAATAGAATAATTTGAATTATCATTTTCATATTCACTTTCATTCTCATATTAATTTGCATGTTCATTATCATATTCATCATCACTTCCATCATTGCTCGGGTGAGGTGTAAGAGAAAGAGTCCATTTATTTCTAATATGAAATAATTTATCATTGGAATTTGGAGTATCATGTGTATCTATGTTATCCATGGATGGAGTATATGCATTTTATTTATTTTCAACATGATAAGGAAGAGTAGAAGAGTTATCATTTGAACATTATTTTGAGAGAGTAAAGTTAGGAACACATAATGCATCATTTGAACTATGCTTTGCTAATTTGATTCTATTTCATCTATATTGTTGTATTTTGAACATAGTAGTAGCAAAAGGGAGAGAGAGTTTAGGTTCATATTAAATTAAATCATAACCAATAAGATGTTCACTTGTAAGTGCATGACTAATTTGTGCATTTGGTGCATTGTGCCTAGGAGAATGAGGTGAGACGTATCTTTCCCATTTATCAAAATTATTTTCATTAAAAGAAGGAATAAAAGAGATTGGTTTAAGATAAAAGGATTCATCTATTTGTGATTCACCCTCATCATTACATACATCATCATATCCTTGATTGCAATAATAGTCATTATCTTCACTATAAATGAAATCACTTTCTATAGTTTTAGCTAATGTGCAATTTTGTAAATTTGTCCAATCATTTTCATAATTGTAAGAAAATTTTAGAAATTTATCTAAGGGATGAGAAGAAGGAATTGCCTTTGTGTCCATTTTATCACCAAAGAGAATTTTGAAAAGTATTATGAAGTAAATAAATGCACAAAGAACTACTAACATTGAATTTTGAAAATTATTTTTGATAACCCAAATAATTTGAAATAAATTCAAATTGTTTTTCTAAAAATTGTGAGAGAAATTTGAGGTTCTAGGACCTAGTTTGGAAGCTAGGGTTCTTAGTTAGGGTTTTAGAATTTTTGAAATTTATGCAATAATTTTAAATTCTAAAATTGTTAGCAATAGGATAAATGCACAAAAAATTATACAAAGTTTAGAATTTTATAAATTTAAATTTTCACATAAGAAACTAATAATTTTGAAATTTTGAAATAATTTTTGACAAGGTAATTGATTTTGAAAAATTCCAAAATAGTTTTCTAAAATTGGCAAGGAGACAAGGCTTGTTGTTTGATGACCTAGTTTTGAAATCTAGGGTTTTGAATGAATTTTTTTCAAAATTTAGTGAAATAATTTGAAAAATTTAGATAATTTTTTTAGAATTTTGCTTGAAAAATTTAAGAAAAATCAAAAAATATTTCTAAAATTAGCAATGTATTTTTCCTAGTGTTTGAAAAGTGTTTATATACAAAAAGGACCTAGTATGTACAAACTAAGATTTGAATAAAATATGTGATAATTTTTAAATTAATTGGTATATTTATTATTTTTAAATTTATAAAAAATTAGGAAATTATGGAATTTTTTAAAAAATAATTAGCCCTGGGGTTTTAAAGGTTTTTATGCAAAAGTTTGAAGTAAGTTCAGTTCACCAAATGTTTTTTTAATTTAGAAAATAAAGTTTTTAATTACTAAGTAATAAAGTTATAGAATATGAATATAATTCTATTTTTATATAGTGAAATATAGGTTTTTACTAATTTGATCAACTTAATTCACATAGGAAAGAGAAGAAAAGAAAGATTAACTTAGCTTATTCTAGGCTAAAATAGATGATGTAGAGTCTATAAATTGAAATGAAAGGATGGTAGACTATCAAAAATAGGACCTAGAACTTAGTTTCTAGATTGGATAGGAGTGACAAACTTATGACACCCTACTACTTGGTATTGTAGTCCACTTTTTGACACTATTGTCCAATTTTGGCATTGTTGTCCTAAGGCTAAAATCTTTCTGGGTTTTGTTCATCTACTCAGTATAACCCTACGTACTAAATTTTAGGTCCTATAAGTCACTAGATATTATTTTAGGTCCATTTCAATCTTTAATACTTGTATTAAAATGCATACATTAAAACAATGAAGGAAATAAAAGCACAAGGGGGGAAATTGGGTTATGGAAATAATGATCACATAATCAAGAAACCCTATTATTCTGACTATTACCTAAATTAACCCTCATACCAAGGGTCTCAGATTCAATGTAGTTTTTCTTTAGGGAACATTCATGATTGATGCAAGGCTAAATTTCACATAGACCCTTTTTTTATCAAGCATGCAAATTTATGTGTGATGTAGAGAAGATAAGATATTCTATTGACTGATTTTATTAAGTATAATGTGCCAAAATAGTAAGTGTTAGATAAAAAATGCCTTATGTAGTCCTTTATATAGGAGACTCATTATTTAGAATTTGGGAGATTTTATTGCATTTGGTCAACATTGGGAAACTTAGACACAAAGCAAAGAAAAGGGGTAAGACTCATCTTACATAAGAAGCTAACTGTTAGGGTCAAAATTGGACTTGGACAATGCTGGAAACTAGACACCCTAGGTTTTCAATGTTCTAGTCCTATTTGGGCCCTATTGTCTAAGAGATGTGAGACATGGGGGGATAGGTTTAGACCTAAAAGATGTTCTTCAGCGTAAAAGGATTAAGTCTAGATTGATAATAATGTTTAGGAACAAGCAAAAAGATGTATAGGGAATCTAGAAAGACCAAGACAAGTCAAATAAAATTACTTAGCTAAATGTGAATAAAAACTCATATTCTCCCATTGGAGTCTCCTGTGAAAGGACTATGAAAATACATAATGTGTGTGTTTCTTGACCAATTTAGGGTGTATACAGAGGATAAAAAAATTAATTATAAATATCAATACTATTATGCACATAATATATCTCATCTAGATGACATAATTACCTAAGATGGACTTCACATCAAGTTTAAACACAGACACCAACACTCCCCTAGAGATAACCTTAGGTAACATGGTAAAATAAAAAATCTCTTAAGTTCATAAATATGGGTCCCAATTAAAATTATTAATGAGGTAACTATGGACAATGAAAGAGAAAAATAATAATGAAATTGTTGTTGTAGAATAATTTTGTGTTAAAAATAACTAGTGAATCTGATGAATCCTCCAATGGAATGAATGAGATGTTGAGGAATAAGTAAATAATGAAAGTGATAATAATTGTGGCCACCAAAAACTATCATGACTCAATATTTAGACTAGACCTCATCAAAATAATATGATATTAGCATGAAAATTGAACAATTATTACTCACCCATTCAAGCAAACTCAAACAAATGAGTGGACAACTTAACACTAATCATTGTTATAGAATTTTTTTGAAAGCATGGTCAAGGTAGCAACATGGTCTAAGATGTAAATATCTCGCTAATCAAACTAAACAAGTATCAAATGAAGAAGCTTTCATGACCTAGATACGTGAATAAGAGCATCTATATGGTACATTTTCCATCTCATTAAAGTGAATGAGTTACAATTTGTTACATTTACCTAATATGGAGGAATAAACATTAGATACATAGCACACTTAATGAAAAACCAATGAATCATTAATTTCATAATAGATAATTAAATAAATAACACCCCCTCCCCTACCCCCTCTAAAAAAATTAAAAACTCCACCATATATTATAATTAAAAATCACAAATATGTTCATAAAACCATCAAATTCAACTCATGCAAGTTATAAATAGTTCAACCGTGTCCTAAAATTTGAATTCTATAAAAATTTTAAGAGTGATATTTTATTTAACATACTTATAGTGAAGTGTGTATCTGGTCTAATATTTTTAATTGAAGTGATATTATTTCTTGAAAAAATTCATCATGGAAGGGTTGGATGAATATATGCCCTGTAA
>JARHVA010001914.1:1630000-1835000 GCA_037957365.1 Torreya grandis
ATATCGATATTTTGCTCAATTAATATCTCAAAATATGTGTCGATGTGGTAGGTGTGAAAAAAATACATCAACAAGTCATGTTAATTCAAGCTAAGCCCATCAAAACACACATTAACATCATCAAGTGAGAGTACCCAATATGCCACATGAATTACTCAAAAATTGATATGATTAAAGGGTGTAGAATAAGATACACACATTCATGAAGTTATAAATGGTTGAAATAACAAACCCCTATTGACACTTTATAACTCAATGCAATTAAAATATATATCCTAAGTAACCAACCTAAAATCTATATTAAACAATAAAAAATGATCCCCTATGAACAACAAGGTGGAACCCATACTTGGTGTATAAAATAATATGATTTATGGCTTAAAACATCAACCATTATTCTCAAAACTAAAAATCTAAGACATAATAAAAATAAACAATTAGCTTTTCTATGAAGAGCATGATAAATCACTCATTTTCAAAAAATTAACAAGAAAATCTAAGTTACTAGTAGAAAATTATTACCTATGGAAGGTCCAACAAACAAGAACTAGTTAGAAAATTAGGCAAGAAACTAAAAATTATGGAAAAATAGTTACGTAAAATAAATATAAATCTTCACCAATAGGTTAGCATTAGAACCATGATTCCAAAAACATAATGGGACCTTCTAGCCTTCGTAGATTAAAAAAATATGGCATCTAGATCAAAAACACCATAAAACAAGCCCTAAAAGGGTAAAGGTTATTCCTTGGTGATTAAGAGCCAAATTTATTGGTCACATGGTAAACTAAAATTACTCTTAGCCACTAGTGGTTATGGATGGTAATCAACATTGTTCACATTGACGGTACATACACTAGTAGTTTGAGCATCACACTAACAAGAAGTTGGCTAGTATGACTAAGAGTTGATGGAAGGGGATTAAGATACTTAGGTGGTAGATAATTAGCAAAAATAATTACACACATATAAAAAATAAAGTAAGGGGGTGGCATGTTCTAAACAATGCCACAATCCCACCCAAGTAGTGACTCAAAACTTTGAGCCCAAAGAGACCTTTTCAATGCACCTCTAGACTTCAAATGGATGACATGAGAACATTATTTATCATATTTGTGAAAAATTGGAATTTAAAAAATATAAAAAAGAGAAAAATCTAAAAAATTGAAGTAGGGTTTCCAAATTACATTAAAAATACAAAAAAGTGTAGAAAAGCAAGCTTACCCTTGTCCTTCCTTGAAGGCTCCAACTATTAAATTTTTTTGAAACATTAACTACCCAATGAAAAAAATTCCAATTTTATTTGGATTTTTTTTATATTTTTTTATTTTATCATAAAAGTATTTGGATATTCTATTAATGTCCATTATTTTCTATAAAATTTAAAAATCCTAAAAAAATCCTTGATAGACCAAAATAATGGGGGGGTTGAAAAATGTGATAAGATATTGACTAAGTTGTGTGGGAATTATGAGAAACACTAAAAACTTTTAAAAAATGGTAGAAAATCCTGAAATGACTCTCCTTCACATGGATATACAACATGAACGTGAATTCAACCAAAGGAAAACTAGATTTAAGACAAGAAGAGATGAGGATTATAGAGTAAGATTTGATACAATGTGATAGATAAGGAGAGAAACTAAGAAAAATATAAAATTTAAACACACCATTTAAAAATATTTACTCAAAAATGAGGTTTCACCAAAACATGAATGCATTAAAGATAATAAATAAATGTAAAAATTTACAACCAACAAAGAGTTTCACAATAACACTAAGGATCAAGGAGTGATCCTTGACTATCTATAATAGTTACATCCCTACCAAAATATATTGACAATATGCTCCAAGATATTACCATCATTTCTCTTTTGATAATCCTCTTCATCATTTTTTTTGTCATATGTTGTTGCCTAGAAATATACACAATATCATATATTGAGTTTTAAACTAGAGAATATATAAATTGAAACATATTAATAAAATATCATTCATAATAAGAAACAAGATTAAATTCCTTTGTGTTTAAAAATATACATATTTAAAAAAAAACTAAATAGAAAAATGGAAATGTTGGGGCTTTATTTTTTCAAACCCTAGATCCATATGTTGAAAAAATACAACACTAAGCTTTGATAGATTGAATGCCAAAAAAATTAACACAAAAAATAGAAAAATATATAAAAATATGATAATGTGATATAAAATTCAAACAAATATCATCTAATAGAAAAAACTAAGTAAAAATGCTCATGGAATTCTTCAACTTAACATTAAAATACATGATTGGGTTATAATGGATTAATCAAACATTGTTAATGATTGTGAGACAATGGTGATTTATTAGACACGAAACTCACTAAAATATTTGTCAATGGGAAAAGAGGCTAGAGGGGGAGAAGCCAAAAGTGAAGAATTACATTCACCATTCCTCCCCCTAATAAAAAATGCTTATGATGGTTGTTTTTTAAATTTCCACCCTTGCCCCCTTGCCTTCAGATTATTATCAAAAATACATGAGAAAAAATGTCACTTGGGTAATGAGTAATCATGGAGGTAATTTTTTTAATGACTATAACATATGATTAAAAATCAAAAAAATAATATCTAGTTAAAAATGCTCATGAAAGTTTTCAACTTAACTTTAAAAGACATGATTGGGTTGTAATGATTAAGCCCAAATTAGTAATAATTGTCAGATAGTGATGATTTATTAAAACTACACTCACCAAAATATTTGCCAATGGGACAAGAGGCTATAGGGTGAGAAGCCCAAAATGGTGAATTACATTCACCATTCCTCCCCCATACTAGCAAAAAATTACGATGGTTGTGTGCTAAAGTGGGTACCATTGCCTTGTTATTATTTCCAATAATATATGCGAAAAAATGTCATTTAGGTAATTAATTAAATATAAATTAATAAAAATACGAAAAAAATTATTATCTAATTAAAAATTCTTATGGAAGCTTTCAACCTAACAATAAAAAAACTATTTTAAGATACTCATTTCATTTTATAAAAATACAAACAAAGAATGATATAGAAAACTTATGAAATGTTCTTCTTCATCTTCCCATTTCTTTTATTCTTATGTATTTTTGAATTTATTTTCAAAAAAATCATCTTTGTATTCTAGTTCTCTGTCTTTATCTTTTTATTTTTTAATTTTTCTTTGCCTACCATTTTAAACACAAATATAATAAAAATATAGATACATCTAATAATTTCAGTCAATGAAATTTGGTCATCAATACTTGATAATGTTAGTTTTAATCCACTTTTACTTTAATTTATTTGAGAACTTAATTTGGACCTATTTATCCACTTCACTCTATCCTAAGTACCTATATGGACCTATCCCTTTCTAAGCTACTATTTTACACCTAAAAAAATGTTATTAATCACTAAAAACCTCTCTAAGCATCTTAGAGAATCCTAGATATTAATTTTCAAACGTTACCCTTCAATATAGGATCGACCAATATGGATCAATAGTGGAAATTGATCTTGATTGCTATGGGTTGATCCTAACATTTACCCTAAAAATGAATAATTTCAAAATTTAGACTCTCTTTGACTATATTGTTGGGCTAGGTAGTATGAGGTTTTGTCCTTTTGGATTGTTATAAAGGCACATCTAAGTCACTTATTCTACCATTTGTAAATTTCACTATTGAGGCACATTTACACTATTAATCACTAAGAAAACATTTTGTATTCTTTCCAAATATTATTATAATTATTTGAAGTAGTCTTTATCCAAGTTAAGAGCCTATGTTTTTCAAGTAAAATCAAAACATTAGCAGTATTAAATTCATCTATAGATTCATACATGTATAAAAAGGAGAAAATTCACACAAAGCACTCTAAGTGGGATAAATATGTGTATACACATAATATTTTTAAACATTTATCAATCACTAATGCTCTTTATCTTGCAGGAACCTATCAAGTGCATGTCTTAAAGGGTACACTGAGAAAGGGGTGGGAAGACCATTGGTGATTTGTATGATTGTTGTCCCTTTTTCCACTTGATATCTACACATTTGTCTCCTAAAAACCATTTCCATAAGCTTTGTATCTTATTTTTCACACTCCTATAGTCATTTACCACCTTCCTTAACACTCTCCTATGCCTAAAACCCATTTTGATAGTCTGTAATACTATGTCTGCTTGATCGACATAGTATTCTTATTAATATTTTTATTTACAATACTATGTCGAACTAAGATGATTGACATAGTATTATGATTAATATTTTTATTTACAATACTATGTTGACCTAAGATGACATAGTATTATTATCACTTATCAATTAATAATATAGAGTCGATTGAGTCAACCCTATCAACTAAAACTTGTGAAGGGTCTAGGGTTAGATCTAGCTATATATACACCTCTTCTACCATTTCAAATTTAGATATTAGAGAATAATATCATTTATTATGCACTTCATTATCTATTTATCCACCATTATACTTGAGGAGTCATTTCTTAGGGTTTCATAATTACTTGGAGGAGAATATTATCTTGTGTAGTTGTAGTCATATAAAATGTAAAAATTGGTAACTTGAGTGTGACTTGTGATATCCATCCCATAAGTCCCTCATGTTTGGTCTCATGACCCTCTTAGTCTTGTTTTCACTGATTCCCAATCATCCATAGCCTTTCAGACTTGATCCCAGCTAAGCCAAGACCCTCTTTTCATGACCAATCCATCCCCTAGGTCTCATCTACCCAAGACAATAGTACCACACTAGGACTATAGCTCTAATGCCACTCATGTCTACTGTTAGCACTATTATATAAGTATATTTCTAGCCTCAATAGTCAATTCTTTCTAGTTTCCCATCCTTATCATTGTCAACCAAATGTGAGAAAATTCAATATATGACCAACAGATTCTTATAAAATCCCATTTAAGGATCATTTGGAAAGGGTTGGTAAATATCACAAAGAAAACAAGAATACAAGCAAGACTACTCAAGCACATTTCCATATTCTCTGCATAGAGCCATCCAGTATTATTTATAGCTTATTTAAATACTTACACTAGTCCTTAATCATCTAAAACACACCTAGTGTAGCATTTCTTTGTATTTTCATATCAAAATTACATCAAGCACTTTCAAAGGGAGAACTACATATGGCTTGATCCCTCTTCAGAGTATTGGTATGTAGGCAGTGTGCCCACACAAGGGGTGTCAATCCATATCCACTAAATCTTACACACCCTAACCCCCCTTTTTATTTGAAATTAGTTAAAGTACAATAGAAGATAGGGTTTGAAGAGAAAATTCACTTGACAAGGAGCTCTATAGATTTTAGGCTACCAAAATTTTAGATAAAGGGTCACATAGACCTATCGAACAAAACATAGAAAGCTCATATCCTTAGGACAACAATGTTGGACAAGGACTACAACACTAGTGCCACTCTTTTCCACTTTTGGTGCTCCTATCTAATCAAAAAATGAAAGTTAGAATATTATTTATGATAGTGTCCTAGGCTTGCATAGTAAATATCATATCCTATCTCAGTCAGACTAGCACAGTTTAAGCTAAGTCTTATTTTCTCCTTCTTATTACTATTTTAAGAAAATCTCTAGTTTTCAATAAATTTCACAAATCAATAGCTTATTTTCCATATATTATTTAATAATTTATCAATCTAGACCTTTTAAATACATTAGGAATAAAACCCTAATTATTCCCAAAATTATTCTATCATTTGGTGAACCCAATTTACTTTGTTTTCACACAAAAATCCTAGAAACCCTAGGGTAAAATTCTTACTAATTTTTCCTATAAATTTCTAAATTTTTACTTAATATTATATCAGAAATTCATTTCAAATTTTAAAATTTAGTAGTAAATTTTAAAATAATTATCTTTCAAACCCTAGTTGCCCATACTAGGTCCTAGTATTTTTACAATAATTTTATGAATTTTTAATAGCATATTAAAATAAGAAAACCCATTCAAAATTCAAAATTTAATAGTAATTTCAAAAAAAAATCTCAAAACCCTAGTTACACATACTAGGTCCTATTCAATCAAAAATTTTCAATAATATTTTGAAATTTTAGTTGCATATTTAAATCAAAATCCAATTTCATTTTCAAAATTTCATAGTATTTTTCAAAAATATCATTATCAAAACCCTAGTTGTATATACTAGGTCCCATTACTTCTTGAGCTATCACCTTACATGTGTGCAACCTTTGTATCCTTTTTATGCATATTCTAGTTCCTTGTTTAGATTATATCTATTTAATCTTTTCTACCATTATCCAAGTTTTTTTCCTTATACAAGCTAAGATCCTTGAAATTCTTCCTTTGAGATGAAGTGTAATACTTAGTGGGAACCCTCTTGCATTCACTTAGATTCCTTAAAATCAACCATATACTATGGATAAATAATGAGTTCAAACTCAAACTATAGATTGTACACATATAGTTTACACCAATTTCAATCAAAATAATTTAGATAATGAGTAATATGATTATAAAAATGAACACATAGATGCTCATGCTCCACCACATTCGACTATTTCCACTTCCACCCATTGTTGATAATGAAGTTATACTCAACAAAGATTTGATCCTCTAAAGTTTCAAAGAAAGACTTCGGTAACAGACTTGAGATCATACTCTTATATTATAATCTCTCATGAAAATCAAAAAGGCTATACAAGTTGAGTTTTCCATTCCCATAGAGTAGCCAGTTGTAAATGACACTATCAAGGTAACTATTTCTCAATAACCCCCTCTAGCATCCCAACTTTCTTCTATGCCACTAGCTATAGCTAATGCATCTTTATCTTCTAATGTGGTAACCTTTGTGTAAGATATTATATCTCTTCAATCCAAGGTACTATATATTGAGCAAGGTTCTTTTAGACCTACACAAGCTTTGAATTATTTTGATTTACTTCATACACCATTGGCATGTCACATTTATTCCACACCCTTGCCACAAGGTTTTGTTCAACCCAAACTTACTCTTTATGATGGTAAGGGTGATTTAGAGACATATTTGAGATATTTTCATGCAACATGATTAAAATATGTACCAAATCATTGGATACTTACCAAGATCTTTCCATGAAGCCTAAAGGATTATGTGTTGCAATGGTTCTATAGTTTACCAAATCAGTTGGTCAATGTATTTAATCTTTTAGCTGACATGTTCCTAACTCATTTCATCATTAACATTGGTGATAAGGTTTCATATGCTCAAGTTTCACAATAAAAATAAAGGTCAAATGAGCATCTCATAGATTATGTTCTTTGATATAAGACTATCTTGGCTAAGATGACTAGCCCCATGGATGATCAAAAGTTACAAGATCTCTTCAAATAGAGGCTCTTAATAGATTTTCATGAATCAATTATGTTCAAAATATTCTCTTCTTTCATTGAATTATGTCACACACTAAAGGAAAGAGAAGTCAAGTTAATTCAATTGGCAAACTCAAATACACAAGTATCTCAGAAATAACCAACAAGAGTAACAACAAAGTCCTATACAAGTTCAAGGTCAATGATAACAAGACTCAGAATGAAGTGATAGTTAATGTGACTTCAGATCCCCCTTAGTGTGTGGTTTTATTAGCACCTCCTTGACATACATTTACCAATCTACTAATTTCTCTTGCTAGAGTTTTATAGTAGTTATTGGAATGTAACATCATATCTCTCCCTCTTATTTGATAAGTTGACACAACAAAGCCTCTTCCATGAGGATATGATCAACATGCATTTTTTGAGTTTCACAAGGCATCAAGATATATAAAAAATAGATGCATCATTTTGAGACACAAGATATAGGATTAAATAGATGGAAATCATATTGATCTTGACACTTCAGTTGAGCCTCCTCAGGCAAAGTAAACACAAGATAAAGATTTGAAAATATTCTCAAATCCTTTTCTACAACATTTAAAATAGGAGATAGAGGACACATCAGGGGTTCACCATACATATGATGCATATCTACCACCAGATACATACAGGGCACCTCTAGTTGAATCACATCCTTTAAGAAACATGGTTGGTGTATATAATTACAAAGTTCTAACTAGACATTCCATGTTCTTCTTAGAGTAGGAGATCATTGAGGATGATTCAAATTATCATGCACTCTTTATCATATTTTACATTCATAATCATCCTATTCAGTGTTCTTATCAACAATGTATCTAGTGTAAACATGTGAACTATGACATTACTATAGCATTTGGGATATTCAGAGCAGGATATTACCCTAATGAACATAGTTATCAATAGATTAAATGGGCACATACATATTTCATTGGGTGAGATTGTACTTCCTCTACAGGTGGGTTTAACATATGTGGCCACACCATTCACTATTATCCCTAGTGTAGGAGTTTTTGATATGTTACTTGGTCGACCATTGATTCAAAAGCATTAAGCAATACCTTATACAATTCATAGATGCATTAAATTCATTCCTGCTATTTAGGTTATTACAATTAGTGGAGTTCCATATGAATTAACACTCCCCACTTTAGAACAATCTTTTATAGTATAGTCACCAATTTTAGTTTACCTTCTATTTTTAGTTTCTCCATTAATTATAGTTCCTCCTACAGTTCTAATTAACCATATTTGAGGCATCCATCACCAACATAGATATTTCATACACCTTCACAACTTTAGGATTCTAGATAAATTCTAGCTACAGTGGTCACACCCAAGATTGTCTCATTGAAATCTCATAAATCTACACATAGAGTACATGTTTGGAGAGCTTCTCCTACCAAATGGGTTCCTAAGAGCCCTATAGTTATATCCACTTCTCAGAGTTATATGGGGACCCCACACTCAGTTTCTATTCTAAATAATTTAGAGAATTTATAACATATATAGCTTGCAGAGCCATAGTCTTAGCATTTCCATCATTTTTCATGATCATGCATGATTCCTCTCCTTGATATAGAACACCATGATATGGAGTCTACCATGAGACTCATCGATTAGTATCATCCTTTCCCTACTTACCTTCACATAGTTTCTTTTTCTTGATTGCACACAACTCAAACTTTCACAAAAATACAAATACAATAAAAAATTCTAAAATATAAAAACATTCATATATGTCACAAACACAAAAACATCTTGATTGTATGCATCATACATGCTTTACATTTCTACTACTATGCTAGACTTACATTTGTTGTTTTATGATATTGTTTGTCAATTTGTCTACATTACCATGATTCACTTGATCTTATTTGAGTGTGTGTAGTAACTTTCAAACCCTTGATTGCTTCACTCTACCCATTAAAGGGGCATCCTACTCCTACATGTGATACACATATTGATATATCTTCCCTTTGGGGGAATATTCCACATGACTACACCATCCAAGTTATGTCATTTTTACATCACATACTTTAGTTATTATGTTGATGTACATTATTTACTCGCTTACAAAGATTACTCTATCAACACTCACTATTATTTAGTACTTATGTATTTATTTGCATATACCTAGTCTTTTACTAACATATATTGCATACTTTCATACTCTTGCTTTGATTAGTTATATGTGATTGTATTTTCTAGTCTTTACATGTTTTATATTTTTGCTTAGCATAGCTTGATGTGATTGCATTCTGAGTTTTTATTTATTTATGGTATGTGCCTTAGGACATTTACCAATGTAATTTACTTCTATTCATGTGTGTGATTTTAGACATTTTCTAATGTCCCTTGCCTATACTATTCTATGTGACTATGACATTCAAGCCAAATTTCTTTTTTAAACTATATATGTATATGGCATTTGAACATGCCTCATATGCTTTCTTTTTATTTTGAGTGACATGTGCCACACTCTTATATGCTTCTTTCCTTGTGTGTTTGTTTCTTGATTGATTTTGATTGTTTGTAATGTTATGATCCAAATCATGCATTATCTTGCTTCTTGGATGCCATGATGGACATCATGCTCCATCCCTCCATGAAAAATAACAATTAACAACTAACACTTCAAGTTTTAGTTTAGTACATTACACATGATTTTACATTATTATATCTATCTAATCATACCCCTATTGATCTAACAATCTGTCAATACAAACCATGAAATATTTTGAGATATCTTGTCAATTATCATTGATATATCATATATTTTATAGCATAACACACTTGCAAGGCTCTTTCTTTTGAGGGTAGTCATTACAAGTTCTCCATTCCTACCCTTAGAAGAGGGGGTAATAGTGAGGGGTTTTGTTAAAGACATTAGAGATCTTATCAACTAAAAATACAATTTTAGAACACTTAAAACAACAACCAGACATCTAAGAAATTATAATAGACTAGGTAGACAATAAAGAATCTAGAACAATCATCATATTTGGCCCAATATAATAGTGTCAAGATTAGACTACAACACTTTGGTGCTATTGTATATTTATAGTGCTCCTATACAACTAGTAGAAAATCTAGAATCTCTAAAAGTAGGCAAAAAAGTAGGTTTAACTATAGATTTACAGAGCTAAAATAGTTTAGAATCAATAGTTTTAGTACTCATTTTTATTATAGAATATATATATAGGGGGCATCATGCATGACATAATGGATCTCACTTCTAGTTTTAGATATGGTAATTGGTATATCTTCTAGATTAGAATCTATGTTTCAAACATCAATGATTCAGGGTAATGTACATGGCACATTTGTTTTTTTCTTTCCTAGTTCAACATTATCTAGACATTCTCAGTAGTTACATGCCTTGTTCTATCTATAGGTGGTTGGCCTCATTTTAGAGTGGCTTTCATACAAGCCTACCCTCCACACTCCTGAGTTCTCGAGTGGCTTCCACATAAGCTAGATTCCTAATTTTGGAGTGGCTTTCATATAATCCTAATCTCAATCTTTTAAAGTGGATAAAAATGGCCTAATTTATAATATACATTTGAATATCCATGCAAACATTGTTATATCATAGTACATTTATGGGATTCAAGATCTATCTCATATGACATACATTTCATACCAATATTAATTTATAACTTCACTCCACGGGGCAATGATGGAGCCAAAGGTCTAGCTAGACTTTGTATACTTGAGCCACATATTTAGAGGGATTAGACACACAACATAAACATCAATCAACACACACATGACCACCTAGCTAGACTTAGTGGGTGACGATGGAGCCAAAAGGCTAGTATTTTAATTCTTGAGCCACTTCTAGGTAATTAAAAACTCAAATTCATTCATGATATTACTCTTGGTATAACATCATCCAACATTACTGAACATTACTTAGTAGCACAATAGGTTTTATGTTGGTTCACGTACTTAGTGAGGTGTATTCATTCCTTTCTCTTCCTATCTCTCTTACCAAATTTGCATGTTCCTATTTTAGATATAGCATATCCAGTAAGAACTGATCTACTCTTTATTTTCTCTTGCATATTCACATTTTAGAACATGTTCTCTCTATGCACACCCAACTCACAATAACTTCATTAGATTCACCCTTATAGGTAAGTTTAGGTACACTTTCTATTTTTTTTAATCTTAGTGTTATGTTGTGTTACATCACTAGAATAAAAGGGGGTAAATATAGTCATATAAAATGTAAAAAATGGTAACTTGAGTGTGACTTGTGACATCCATCCCATAAATCCCTCCTAATTTCTCTCATGACCCTCTTAGGCTTGTTTTCACTGATTCCCAATCATTTGTATCCTTTTGTACTTGATACCAGCTAAGCTAAGACCCTCTTTTGATGACCAATTGATCCCCTAGGTCCCATCAACCTAAGACAATAGTAACAAACTAGGACTATAACACCAATTCCACTCATGTATGCTTTCATCACTATTGTCCAAGTCCATTTATATCCCCAATGGTAAATTCCTTCTAGTTTTCCATATTTATCCTTGTCAGGATAACACATGCAAATTTAATCCATGATCAATAGATCCCTATAAAATCCCATTCAAATATTATTTGGAAATGGTTGGAAAATATATCAAAAATCAAGAAAGAATAAAATAAATAATACTCAAAAACATTTCCTTATTCTATGCATACAACCATCTAATATTATTTACAGCTTATTCAAATCCTTAAACCAGTCCCTACTCATCTTAAACACACCCAATTTAGTATTTCCTTACATTTTCATATCATAATTGCACTAATCAATTTCAAAGGGAGAAATACATATGGTTTGATCCCTCTTCGGTGTATTAGTATGTTAGTAGTATGCCTACATAAGGGGTATTGATCCACGTCCAGTGAATCTTATACACACTAACCCCCCATTTTATTTGAAATTGGTCAAAGTACAATGGAAGATATGGTTTTAAGAGAAAATCTAATCTACAATGAGTTATATAGACTTCCAAATACCAAAATTTTAGAGACAAGGTAACACAAACCTACCAAATAAACCCTAGAAAGTTCATATCCATAGGACAATAGCATAGACAAGGACTATAGTACTGATGCCACTCTTGTCCACTTTTAATGCTATTATATAATTATAAAATTAAAGTCAAAATCTTATTTTTGATAGTGTCCCAGGACTATATAATGAATATCAAATATTGTCTCAGTTAGATCAACATAGTTTAATCTAAGTCTTATTTTCTCCCTCTTATTACTATTTTTAGAAAAGCTCTCATTATCAATAAATTTTAAAAATTAGTATCATATTTTACACATATTATTTACTAATTTATCAATCTATACCCTTTAATTAAATTAGGAATAAAACCCCAATTATTCCCAAAATTGTTTAATCAATAGGCTTTGGATACACTATGAGGTCTTTGGCTAAGCTGTAGTCTATTTGTTATCCTTAGTTTCTTCAATGGGCACAAAAAATCTTGTGAAGGATAATTGGCCAAGGGAGAGATTGATTAGAAATGGGTTCATCTTCAAGATAAGTATTCCTAACTCTTACTCCTTTTTTGTTAGTAGATAGATTTGCTTATAATAATTTAGGATAGTAATTTCTCCATGTACTAAGGTCTTACCTATACATATCTTAATTAGTATTATCATATGCATATTTAATTTTAAGTTTATTAACCCAATTTATACCAAAACCTTTCATGATCACTATATTAGATTTTTACTTTACTTTTTATTGGTATAGTGAATATGAAAACATAGGACCTAGTCAGGGTTACTGCATATCTTTGCTTGATTGGAGGCTTTGGAACCCTCTATAGTGATATTATTTATGGTGAGAGATCTAATGTCTAGGTCTAGTGTATCCGTATTTGTCATGACCTTGATTATTTAATGTATCCCCAATAAAAAATGTAAGTAGGATCTATCTTCTTCGAGCTAGGAATGATTTGTATAATGTATGCAATTAGAAATGAAACATATCTACAAATCAATCCTAACTCAGAGAAGATATATCTTGATTACACTTATTATTGGGGATACATTATATAATTAGGGTCATGACCAATATAGACAAGCTAGACCTATCAAATGGATTTATCACCACAAATAATATCACTAGGGAGGGTTTCAAAGCCTCTAATCAAACAAAACTATGCAGTAACTGTAACTAGGTCATATGTTTTCATATTCACTAAACTAATAAAAATTAAAGTAAAAATATAATTTAGTGCTCACCAAAGGTCATGGCATAAATTAGGGGTAATAAAACTAAAATTAAAAATACATAAGAGAATCCTAATTAAGTTATGTATAGGTAAGACCCTAGTGCATGGAGAGATTAGTATCATAAATTATTATAAGCAAATTTATCTACTAACAAAAGAGGAGTAAGAGTTAGGAATATTTATATTTAATATAAACCCATTGAGACTCAATATTTCCCTTGGCCAATGGTGATTTTCAAGATGTTTTTGTTCATGTTGAACAAACTAAGGATGAGCAATAGACTACAGCTTAGCCAAATAACTCCTAGTGTATCCCAAGCCTATATAAGACAATATTCTCATCCAAAGAAGTATGAAACCATAAGTAATGAATCCTTAATTATAATGGTGGATAAGTAGATAATGAAGTGAATAATATATGATATTCTTCTCTAATCTCTAATTTTGGAATAGTAGAGGAGGTGTTATATAGATCGGTCTAACCTTAAGCCCTTCCCAAGTTTGAGGTGACAATGCTAACCCAATTAACTTTGTATTATTGACTGATAAGTGATAAGAATACTATGTCAGCCTAGGTTGACATAGTATTATAAATAAAATTTTTAATAAGAATACTATGTCGATCAAGCTAACATTGTATTGCAGACTTTCAAAATGGGTTTTAGGCTTAGGAGAGTGTTAAGGAAGGTGTTAAATGACTATAGGAGTGTGAAAAATAAGAGAAAAAGCTTATATAAATGGTTTTTTGAAGACAAGTGTGTAGATATAAAGTGGAAAAAGGGACAATAATCCTATGAAGCACCAATGGTCTTCCCAGCCCTTTCTCGGTGCACCCTTTAAGGCATGTACTTAGAGAGATTGAGACTCAATGGGTTCCTTCAAGATAAATAACTAGTTATTGATAAAAGTTTAAAAATAATATGTGTATACATATTCCCCACTCAAATATCATGTGTCATGTAGGTACAATAGGGGATGGTGCTTTGAGAAAATAACATGATGACACATGTAACTGAGATAACTAAAAATGACATCCAAAAACTAATGCATAAATGAAATGAGAGTAAATTAAAATACCATATACATATCTTAATTGACCTTTTTTCTAAATTTATATATGTAAGCATCTTATTCTTGATCATGGAGGGTGTAAAACCTATAGTTGAGAGACCCTAGGGATCTAAAAATAATAATAGAGCAATGCATGTGTACCTAGATGGTTAAAGTAGTAATGAGTTACTTAGAAAATTTAGAAATTTATGATTGTTAAGGCAAGGTTGGAATCAAAAGATTGAGGGAAATTAATGACAAAATGATGGAAAATGAATGACAAATGATTGGTAAATGAATGTAGAACACACTAAATCATGTTGGAAAGCATGTAAAAAATAAATGGCAAAAAGGAATGTAGAACATACTAAATCACATTGGGAAGTATGTAAAATATAAATTGCAAAAAAGAATGTAGAACATAACAAATAACATTAGGAGGTATGTAAAACATGAATGACAAAGAAATATCAATGCAAGAAAAATTTAACAAATATGTGTAAGTAAGTGGCAAGTAACCCCATGTAAGATAAGCTTGTAAAATCAAACATAAAGAAAATAATTAATGAATGAAAATGAAATGTAAGTCAAAATGGAAGACAAACATGAAAAATGTATACATAAATAAAAAATTTAAGCATGCCAAATATCATATTTAAGATAAGTGAAGTCCAAAAAAATAAAACAAGAATTTGACGGATAATTGAAAATCAAAAACTCTAAAGGATGAAATCTCAAACTTAGTGCTTTTTCTAAGATACAATGTAATAAAACATAACCATCTAATCGTATTAATAGTATGACAATGAGATAGTGTGGTAACAAACTGGTGTATGGGTGTTTGTGAGGAAGGCCTAGTCCTATCCAAGGTCTTACAATGTAACTCAAAAAGTCTAAACTAAGATGCATAATAAGTAGGTGTGATCAACTAAAAGTAATATCCAACAAAGGGAATATAAGGAAGATGTGATGTAAATAAGGAATGTGAGGTGTCACATGGGTGATGTGAACATCCTTAGAAAGATTAAGTCACACTAGGCAAGTGATAAAGGCTAATAAATATCATCACCAAGGACTTAGAAAATTTTGACTAATGAACACAAAGCTTGGGCTAACAAGTGAAGTACATAGATCAACCCATGAAGGATTTATGAATGAAAATTAAAATGGACCTACCTTCTAAGAATGTGTTTCCTATTTCTTAGGACCCTTTACAAATCCATAGATCTACTATGAAGATTGGGTACTTGCATGAGAAGGTAGTTGGCACTAGATAGTTGATGATATAATGGGACCTCCTACCATAGTCTACTAGCCTACTACACCCCAATGTACCTTGGATCTATCATGAGGACAACTATGCAGTTTGAGATTTAATTGAGATAAGATGTGTGCCAAATACATATCATATCTTTGGTGTGATTTAACTTTTAATATTTTTTTTGTCTTTGAATCATTGCCTTTTATTTGTATTTAATGATTTGGATTTTAAATTGTTTTGGATTTTTCTATTCCTCCTCCTCCATATGGATTGAAAGAACCAAACAGGACTAAAATAGGTGACAAGCACAAGAGATCTTACACTTTGTCATTAGAGAAAAGGACCTAAATACCAAGGTGTCTAAAGACTCCTAGAATTTCCCACAAGTGTGAAATCTCAAAACTAATTGATGTGAGCCTCAAATGAAAGGAGATAAGGCTAATATGGGGATCATAAGAGGTACATCTACATAATAAGTGATATAATGATGAATATTATCTTATATGATCACAAGGAGGTAAAATAGTGTTATTAAATGGATGGGTCTATGCTAGTATAGTTATGTCACTAAGAGAATTCATGCTAACCTATAACAGATCTAGCATAATCACTAGTGAATGTAGTAGTTATCCCAAAAAGTGATTTAAAGATGTTTTAATGTGGTAATTTGTGAGTAGATCCTAGTTTTATCCATGGTCTTATACTACAACTCACAAGATGAAACCAATGAGGTGAATGTTAAATAAGGGGGAAAATAATCATAAAACTATTAAGGCAAATAATGACATAAAAAGATAAAAATAAAAGAGATATATAAGAACCAAAACAAAAACAAATGCCAAATGTAATGTGTAAGAAAAAAAAGAAACCAAAGGCAATAATGATGATAGTAAAGTGAAACTAAAATAATTAAAGTGAAAAAAATAAATAAACATGAGATAAAAATTAACAAGTAAGATCTATGCTAACATCTATATCAAAGATGAGCATGTAAAATACAAGCCTATGTGTCTCAAAATATTTCTTGAAGTTGATTTTGTTTTTTATTATGCATTGTAGAGTAAGATTTGGTATTCTAAGATGCCCCAATGGGTAAGTGGATGTAGGGATGGGAATCAGAAGATGCCCCAAAGTCTAAAGGGACATGAAGATGGGCATCATAAGATTCCCCAACATGTGAGGTGGAGTGAGGTAACACTGAACCATTAAAATTATTTGCATTGGGTTGGTAGGTGCATTTAGAGATAGGCAAATGTGTTAGTTTTTTAGATTTTAGGGATGTTGAATGTGACATGGGATGTCTTGAATAGGTATGTGCAAAATAGGAATTTGACTCAAGAGAGGATGGTTAGTATTGTGTTAGTCTCAATATGAAAATAAAATGAAATAAACACACTAGAATAACATTTATAGGCATAGTTACTAGGTAGAGCTTAGTTAATAAAACAAAATGGAAACACAACTAAAAAATTGAAAGAAACCTTCTTTCATCTTCTTTGAATTCTCCATAATACTTATATTGGCTTGCTCGAATTTATGCTCATGAAGTCTATATCAATGGAAGATTGGATACCTCCATCTCTCCTTAACACCTTATGTTTTTGGACTGGATCAATATTTTGGAATTATAAAACTAATTTTCATGAATCTTTGTAATTAATTTAGCATTATAAGTTTGGCATATGAGAGCTTCAAATTCATGTGGCAAGGCCTTCTATTTATAAACTTTTGGAATGGTTGACCATCCATCTCAATATTGAGATGTGTGGCCATGGATAAATCCAAATATTAAATTCATTATAAAAATATACCCATTAATATTTGGTATAGAGGGTCATTGAATAGGCATGTAAGGGCTTTGATGAGGCATGGGAGGCATGAATCCTGATATTTGTGGTATTTATGGCCTAGGGATGCCTTCCCAAGAAATGAGGTCACCTGATGATGTAGTTAATAGAAGTCAATGTACAAAAATAAATATTCAACAACACTCATGGAAAATTAGCTTAAGAACTTTATTTGGTTTAATTAGATCTAAACATGATTAATCACTTCAATGTAAACCTTGGCTCTTTGTGCACAAACTAATCAAATTGGTCAACATGTCTCATTATTGGCCCAATATTTGACTAGATTAGAATTTCAAGTTGATGTCAGATGCATTAGATCCATTATCCCATTTAGGATGATGTCAAAACCAAATAACAAAGGCACATGTCTTATGCAATAAATTTTATAAGAGAGAGCAATCCAAAGCACCCAGGGGCAAAATTAGCATTTTGACTCAAAATGATTTGATCAAAGTTAGATGGACCATAAATTGTATTACCCTATTTAGGTATACCCTGGCTAAAATTGGCACTTGAATATGTTATGTTCATAGATTTTAATGTGTTTTAGTGTTTTTACGCCAAATTGTGTATTTTGGTGGAAATTGGTCAAACACCTGGTTGGAGGTTTTTGGTGGCCAGTTTTAGATGTCTATAGTTTACCCCTATTTGGGAAGGCATTACAAGCTATAAGCATAGTAACATCTTCTCAAAGAATGAAAAGGTCTTGTATACCTACAATGATAATGATGATGAACTAACTACAAATTGCCCTCTCAAGGGAACCGTTGGCACAAGGAAAAGTTAGCAAGCGGTCTCTCGAAAAGAAAGAAGAAAAATGAGGGGATGAAAGAAAGGAAAATGATGGCATGAAAAAACAATGATATCAAAAAATTATTTAAAATCATTGAGAATGCAAGTGGGATAGTGTAAAATTATTTTCCCAAAGGTGGTTATAAGCATTATACCCTAATAATGACAATGTGGTATGACAATACAATGATTTGCCCAAAGGTAGTTATAATCATTGAAAAGACGGATCTACCATAGTTAGGATAGTCAAACAAGATAACAACATGCCACTGTATGGGAGAAAATAGTAAAGGGGTGATAATATATTGATTTTCCCAAAGGTAATTATAATCATTGAAAAATACAAGTAGGACAATGTGTAATGATTTGCCCATAGGCAGTTATAATCATTGGACCCTGATTATGGCAAACATGATTAATTAGCTAATTTATGATGATAATTAGATACAAAGGATAAAGATGAATCAGAATAAAATACTAGTAGGAAGATGTTCATCTAAACTAACAAAGGTTGAAATTATTTCATTACATAATTACTCTATTTTGGATATGATTGGAATTGAATCAAGTTGTTGGTTCCAAAGAGATGTTGATGCCACCATTATTGAATAGACTTCCTAAAGTTGAGGTTTGTTGTATCACATATTAGTAGGCATCATGATATAACATCATGAGGACTTTGTCAAAATATGCATAAGGATTGACTCCCAAAATCCAATACTTAATAGAAAACAATGCACCAATGATAGAAACCATGATGACAATGTAAACACATGAATATGGATGGATTCAAAAAAAAATTCTATGAATAATCACCCAATGAATGCACATAGACTGAATCAAGGCAACAATGCTGAAAATAATTAAACAAGCACACAAACAAAACAACATAAAAATAAACAAATTGATTTAATTCATACAAACATTGCCCCTAGAAAATTGGTGACAACTTAACAAGCTAATAAAATAAGGGATTAGAAGAAAAGGAAGGGAGTGGCTGAGTAATTTCCATATGCACTAGGCAAGTGAATGTTACCTAAATACTTCCATGGAGGTAATATCTAAGAAAAACTTCAAGCCAAATTTAGTTCTCCCAGGGAATGGGAAGAATATGATAACTGATGAAAACAAACTGAATGGATGTGATAGAAGAATAGGAATATTATTTAAAAATAACAAGTGCATGGGAGAAAATGACAAAAAGGATGGGGAAACTAAGGAATAATTGATTTGTTTATGACTTAGTAAAGGTTCCTATGATCCTCAAGGAAAAAAGTGGTCAATGTTTTTGGTTTTTTCTAATAGTTTTACAAATGTTTTTAGAATTTTTAGAGTATCTCAACTCGATTGAGAATGATGAGACACTAAATGTTTCAAGATCATAAAAGGGTGAGATTATTACTTAGTTTTCTTATAAAATGGTGAGAGCATGGCTTAGGTTACTCACAAAATAGTGAGATTATGGCTTAGGTTATTCACAAAATGGTGAGAGTGTGGCTTAGGTCACCCACAAAATGATGAGAACATGGCTTAGGGTGACTAAGCTGACCTCAACAAGTATCAAGCACTGCCTACATAGTCCTAGAGTAGGATCTCAAGTCACTATAGTTTTGGCTTTTAGTAGAGGAATATAACTAGTGTAGTAGTCAATTCAAACAAAATAGGCACAGCTAGTATAAAATCATAGTATGGCATGGGAAATGGCATGTTGGTATGTCAAGGTTTAATAAACAAATGTTACCCCTAGTTTGCTCATAGGTAGTTATAACTAAGAAACAATGGCATAGATCAATGGTACTAACTTTCTCATAGGTGATTATAATTAGTAGCAATATCAGTGATAAAAAGGAATAACAAATGAAGGATGCAATTTCCAAAACTTCTACCATACTAATCCAAAATACTATCTTGGTCTAAAATGCTTGAAATAACTATTGAAACTACTCAGATTCATTGCTACTAAAAATGTGTAACTATTGGCAAAAATAAGGTTAAACAAGTTAGGTAAATAAGATTCAAAACATGATTGGTTGATAGAATGGAATGGTAAGTGATAGGATAAAAGGAGTAACAAGAATGATATTTGTACAAAAAAGAATAGTAATAAAGTGGTGGAATGAAAATGGTCCTTATAGACAATACACCATAATGCTAAGCATATTACTGCTTGAGGTGAATAATATTCATTAGCTTAAGAATTTCATCTCCATCTAGTGTGGTGAGCCTATATGCTCCTAATCCATAATCTACAATAATGATGAAAGGCCCTATCTAATTTGGTTTGAATTTACCTTTATACTTCTTCTCAGCCATGGTATTATTTTGGTTTTATTTAAGAACAAGATCACCAAGTTCAAATTGTCTATATGTGACACATATATTGTAGTGCCTTTTAGGTTGATTCTAATATTCTTGAATATTGTTGAGTATAGTCATGTACTTTTCATCAAATAGGTTACGTTCTTCCAGGAAAGCTACTCGATAATTGTGATCATCTAAGGTATGCTTGAAAGATATTCATAGTGAAGGTAACTTTACCTTAATGGGGAGGATGGCTTCTATACCATAAACAAGTGAGTATGGAGTGGCTCCTATGGGGGTAAAATGATTTTAATGGTATGCCCAAAGGGTACATAATATTTGAAGCTACCAGTCACAACTGGCATCATTGACAATCTTTTTGAGAACGTTAACATTTTTTTTGTTGGATGCCTCAATTTGACCATTACCTTGAGGGTAATATGCTATAGAGAAATGTTGTGTGATGTTGTACTTGACACATATCTTATTGACATCCTTGTTCTTAAATGATTATCTATTATTAGATATAATGTTAGAGGGAATACTATAGTGGTAGATGAGATGGTTGAAAATGAACCTGGAAATTTGTTTACTAGTCATGTAAGTGAGGGGTATAGCTTCAACCCACTTAGTGAAATATTTGATGGCAGTAAAGATATGTTTATGTTCATATAAAGATGTAAGATTAATTTTACCAATGAGGTCAAGTTCCCATGTAGTAAATGGCTATGGTATCAATATTGGTTTTAGAGTCTTAGCTGGGCATGAATCAAATTGGCATGTCATTGACATTTATCACACTTTTTTACATATGCAACTATATCTGCATCCATCATGGGCTAATACTAACTAGTATGTTAAAGCTTTTTGGATAAGACTACCTCACTATATTGGGTACCACATACTCCTTTGTGTACTTCCTTTAATTCTAGTGTAGATCCTATTGAGTTTAAACAATGAAGCAGAGTTGTGTCGAAACTACTATGGTTAGGGTTGATCCAAGTAGAGTATAATGAGTGGAGTGATAGATAAAGGCTTTTGTTTGTTTGTGGGATAGATCATGTAGTATAGCATGGTCATGGAGGTAATTATAAAGGTTTGAATACTAGATATAATTGGGACCAATAATATCACAAATCATTCCAATGGTTGAAGGTTCATGAGCTGGTGTGACTAAATTATTGATAAGGAATTGATACTCTCTAGTTTTGTCCATTTTTCATATCAAGGAGTTGATAGTAGCCATGAAATTTTCAGTTCTATTACTATCCCTTGGTATATGCTCAAATTGGATATCTTTAATTTTATTATTTAAGAGTTCCAACAATAGCTTTGTAAGGAACTAGCTTGTCATCTTTAGTTTGGAAATGGTATGTAACCTAATTGATGATTAACTGATAATCACTATAAAACTTGAGATGAATAATGTTCCATTATAATTCCTATCTAAGTCCTAGAATAAGTGTTTCATACTCATCCATGTTGTTATTACAAGGAAAATTAATTTTGAAAGACTTTTGAATTAGATCCACCTATGGTGTAATAAATGAGAGGCATACCCCTAATCCATGTGCATTAAATGATCCATCAAAATACAACTTCCAATTATACTCTTCAATAGGTGTGTCAATGATGGAGTCATCAAGAAATTAGAATGAGTGGCTCTATGTCTATAAGGGGTGCTTTAGTAAGGTGATATGTAAGGACTTGTCCCTTGATTGCCTTCTGATTGACATACTTGACGTCAAACTCACTAAGAATCATGATCCACTTGGCCATTTTTCCTTGTAAAATTGTTTTATATAGTAGATACTTGAGTGGATCTACTTTTGAAATTACCATGGTATTATTATTGAACATGTAGTGTTGTAATATATGATCTATGAATACCATGGCTAGATAGGCTTTTTCAATAGGCATATAGTTTTGTTCATACGTGACTAATGTATGACATAAGTAGTATAATACATGATCTTTTCCAGTGTCATCATGTTGAGATAGAAGTTACCCCAAGGAACTATTTGTAGTTGATAGGTAAAATAAAAATGGTTTTCTTGGCATAGGGGGTAACAACACAGGTAAATTTGCTAGGTAATCTTTTATAAGTTAAAAAGCTATTTGACAGTGATTATCTTAGTGGAATGTGACTCCCTTATTTATAAGATGTGTAAATGGATGAAACTTGTCTTCTAACTAAAATATAAAGCATTAGATTGACTAAATCTTGCCCTAAAAATTGTGAAGCTACTTCAAATTGGTTAGTGGTGGCATCTCTATTATAGCTTGTACCTTGGATGGATAAACTTCAATGCCTCTATGAGACATGATGAAGCCATGTAATTTTATTGATTTTATGCCAAACACACATTTTTTTGGATTCAATAAGACTTTGTATTTACGCAGTCTTCCAAATATTTTACATAGCACTATTGATGGTCATCCCTAGTTTTTGATTTGCCTAGTATGTTATTGACGTATTATTCAAAAATATCATGCACCATATCATGGAATATGATAGTTATGGTTTTTTGATATGTAACTCCAACATTCTTAAGACAAAATGACATTACTTTATAATAGAATGTTCCCCATGGAGTGGTGAATGTTGTCTTGTGTTGATCTTTTGGTGTTATCCTAATTTATTTATATCTTGAAAAGCCATCCATGCATAAAATCATCTCATAAACTACATTGGAGTTGAAAATCATGTAAATATTAGGCAATGGAAAATCATCTTTAGGTCAAGCTTTGTTTATGTCTAAAAAATTAGTATAGATTCTGATTGCTTTAGGCTTTTTACTAACAGGTAAAACATTAGATATCCATTATGATTAATCAATAGAGTGAATACATCCTAATTCTATGAGTTTTTATGACTCATTTTTTACTAATACATCAATGCAAGGATGCATCTTGCATAATTTTTTCTTAACTAGTTTGGCATCAAGTTTTACCACAAGGTGATGTAAAACTAAGGTGGGGTCTAAACTTGGCATGTCATAATAAGCCTGTGCAAAGATATCTATAAATTTTCTCAATAGAGATATAAAGACTTTATGTTCTTATTTAGTGAGGGATGCAACTAATTTTATCCATTTTGGGTATGATGGAGTGATAATGTTTACCTCTATTATATCCTCAACTAAAAGGGTTGAACCATCTTATAGAATATTAGGTAAAGGCTTGAACTATCAGGGTATATTAGAGTCATATGTTAAGACTGGCTCTTCAAGTTCTCCTAAGCATGATGAATCTAAGTCCCCTAATAGGAGATATGGCCATGTGACAAAAATAGTAAAAAATTCCTAAATAATTTGATCAAAAACTTGTTTCTAAAACTTAAACTAAGATACATAAGCAAGTTCATCATTGGTGGTCTCCTAGTCTAAATTTCAAGGAGAATGAACAATCCCATATAATGGCACCTTAAACAAGTTTTCTCCACTAGACTGACCTTTATCTTTACTTTTTCCTTAGTCAAAAATCACCTCAAAGAGGTTTTCACTTTGGGACCTCAATGTTTTTTTTTTTTGTCTAAGGGTGTTCACCCTCTCTCTAAAATAGGCATTATGATCCAATGTGTTTGATAACCTTGATTTATGATCCCCTAATAGAATATTGTCTCTAAGGCTTAAGAAATCACAAAATGCCTCATCATTCTAAAAATCATCAATTGGCAAAATAGATTCTTGTTAGTCCCAATTTATCAGTTGGGGATAGTATAATGGCAATGGGTTATTATGAATGATTGGGCTAAGGGTATATATGGCATTGTTATCAATAGGTCATTCTTAGCTAGGTCATCGAATATTAGGCTATGATCAAACTCTACTTTGCTATCGACATCATCATTACTAGTCATTAGTGATGGAGCTTAAATGAGATATGTGGGGTCACCCCCAGGTGGTTTAAATCTAAGTCCATAAGGTCTTTTGTACTTAGTCATGGAAATTGACTCAATGGTTCCTTGTTGATTTGTTTAGAGGCCTCTTCCTTCATAATCTTGATGTTTCATGATCCTATTAGGAATTTGTTACTTGGTGCTCTTGTAATAAACAACCAACTTGTCATTGTATAACAATGATTCATCTCCTTTGAGAGGGTCTTGTTCTTGGCAAGATGTCAGTATAAACATTACTAGTCCTATATTATGAATTTTATCTTTACCTTGTCATTGCTAATACATGTGTGGGGTAACTCTAGGGAATCCAAAGGTCTTTTGATTCTGAGAAATATTGTCAATATGAAAGGTATCATGGGTCACATACTCCCTTAGGCCATTATCTGTAATGGGAAAATGATTGGAAGCTTCTGGAGGTGGCATGTGGGAAATGGAATCCAAGGTATTAGGATCTATTCAATTATCCTCTAGAGAATCAATAAGTATGGCCTTTCCTTTATCCTCCTTAGAACTTAGATTCATGTTATATTGGTAATTATAGATTTGAAACTCAGCCTCAAGATGTTTGAAGTGTTCATATGAGTGAAAATCTCTTGGAATATTCACCTCCATCCCTGAGTGGGAGAACTTGATGCATTGATGTAGTGTTGATGGGACTGCATGAATCTCATGTAACCAAGGCCTACCTAGAAGCATATTATATGATAACTCAAGATCAAGCACATGTTAAAATGTATCATGGGTAAAAGGCCTAATGATAATTGGTAGGTTAATGGTGCCTTATGATTCTCTCTCTTGATTATTGTAAGCTTTAATAGTTATCATCTTTGGTTAGAGATCTTCCATTATGTACCCAAGAAGCTTGATGAGCTTTAGAGACACTATGTTGAGGCTTGATCCATTGTCTACAAGGGCATGTTTCAATTTATGCCTCTGTATACAAATTTTTATGTATAATGGATTGTTATAGAGTGGGAAAATGGAATACATATCACTTTGATTGAATGTGACTTATTGGGCTAGAGCTAGGTGTCTAACCAAAGCTTGAAATTTATTAGGGGATATGTCACTAGGAATGGTGGGTTGGGTTAAAAACTCATTCAAAATGTTATTGTGGATTATTGATGTTCATAATAAATCTAAAATAGAGACTTGGGTTGGTTTCTTCTGTAATTGTTTCATAATATCAAACTTATTTTTTGAGTCAGTGGTAAATGACTTATTTTGAGGTTAAACTGTTGGTTGGATAATGGGTAAGGTAGTAGATGGTTGTTAGCCTAGAATGGTAATTTATGACCTTTGAGTTGTGATTACATAATTAGGAGTAAGTATAGGACTATGATTGCTAAAAAGTGATGGTAATAGTGTGGAACTAGATAAGACAAGTCTTAGTTACTGGTGCACTTGTATGTGTTCACAATGCAAGGATGAGTTATCGATATAAGGTCTAAAAGTGGAAATCCTAATTTTTTGGTTTGATTACATGTGGTCTTAGGTTAAAAAAGTATTATCCATGTAATTTGGTTGAGTGGTATTTTTTAACAATGGTCTAGATTGATTGGTGCTCAGTCTAGGATTAATGGAGATGATGTTAATGTTACCCCTCAAATATAACCTATAACCCTATTGTATTCATGTGTAACTGCATGGTAGGTTTGTTGGTTGTTACTATTATTACCTTGGTTTTCTCCATTGTTTTGACATTTATGGTTCTAATGGTTTGGCCTTTGATTTGGATACTATAGATTTTGTTATTGTACTAGTTGTGGTTGTTGTTGTTGTTATTATTGGTTATGTTGTGAAAAAAGGTTTTAATAGATACCAAGATTTTGATTAGAGGTGGAAGCACTACCATCCAATGTGATCTACCCATTCTCTAACATATTTTAAATTAAATGCTTGATTTATGCACATCTTTGTAAATTATATCCATGGACCTAATTATATTCACAAAATTCATTTTCATGGTACTAATCAAGATAAGGGATGCCTTGAGGATAATGCTTTGGTATAAGCCATCTAATCAAATTAGTGGCAACAATTTTTCAAAATAAAGACTCAATAGACTCTCCAAGGTGACTAAAAACATGTTGTGTCAGCACAATTCTCCTTGGAGGAGGGTTTTACAATGGAAAAGGTTATGGCATTTATTACATGGATCTTGGTTTTTATGCATGTGGCATTGGTTGAAGAGGTTATTAGGTAGGAGCTAGTTGAAGAGGTGGTGTAGATGATCTTTTCACTATTTTAATGTATTATGATTTGGTTACTCCATTTCACATAACTTTCCTATTGTGGTTTAATTGATTTGGTTTATCTTGGTTATTACCCTATTCTGATTGTGATGCTTGCACTTAGATTAGATGCTAGTTTTGGCTACTTACTTAAGTGGTACCTTGGTTTTGATTATTTTAAATTAAGCTTGATGACTCCTTTATTAATGATATCTCACTCGATCAATAAACATTTATCAATGATCTCTTTGAAGGTATGTGCACACTACAATTTTAGATGATAGGCTATCTCACTATGCAAGTTTTTAGTGAATACAACAACTAATTATTTATCTAGTAAACTATGAATGAATTATCTTGGAAGTGCTCTACACTGCTATAGGTAGCTATCAAAAATCTCACTAACCTTTTGTTTTTATTGCATCAAGTCAACCAATGAAATATCATGCTCAAGATTATAGGAAAAGTGCTACACAAACTTATCTGAAAGATCATCAAAATCAGTTACCAAATTTTTAGGCAACTTTAAGAAACACTTTAAGGCTTGTCCAACTAAACTCCTTCGAAACAACAATAAAAGGCATATATTGCTATAGACCACTAGCTGGCAAGTGACAAAGAACTCAGTTAAATGGGCTTTAGGGTCACCTTTCCCCTTGTATTTATCAAACTTTGGTGGTTCATATCCTGGAAGAAATAGAATCTATAAGTATTTCATATTGAAAGGATAAGAACACACATAATCCAATTTATACTTTTTAATTGTTTTCCCTGATTAGATGGTATCAATTGCATCCATCATCTATTGTAACTCTTGGTCTAGGAAACTTGTGAGAATGTTGGCCTCGATAGATGGTTAGGTCGTCACAAGTGCCTAACTTTGACTAGGGTATGATGGGGGAATTTGGTATACACTAAATTGGTTATGAAATGAACCAAGAATATGCATACATGGATTAGGATGTAATTATTAAATTTGTATGTTTGGTTGCATAATATTCTAGTTAGGGTTGACAATGAAGGTCTGACTTGGAGGATTATAATGTTGGGGGTTGGAGTGATATAACCATACTATGGATATTACATTTGAATATGGATATGTTGCTAACTAATCAAACCTTATTGTTGAGTGGGAACTTGTAAACTAAGACCCTGCATCTGAATAAGTGGCACATTTTGAACAAAAGGCAATTATTTCCTTGTAAGTACTTGAGAAACATTAGAACCTCCTTGTTTCATAAATCCATATTGGGAAGCAGATGCTTGTTGGGGATTTGGAACCTATCAATATTCAACATGAATACATTACTAATTAAACATTAGTTGGTTTTGAATTAACATGTTGTTATGCGAGGAAGAAGGTATGTTTGCTATTACCTGATGAGGTGGAATATTGGTTTCCCCTTATTGAGGTGTAAATATGTTTGGCCTTTACTACATTGGTATAGTCATTTGTGTCTATTTTTATATAATGCTACTAATCACCTATTGAGGAGGAATAGGATTTGTCATATTCTACTATTGATGCATAATATTGGTTTTTGGTTGATGACCTACTCCTATTGGTTTCACACTTGACAAAGTAGCTAGTTGATGATTGGAAGTAATCGATAGAGGTTGGGGTGTAAAATCCCTCATTCCTAGGTTGGTAGATCCACTCATGGTATTAAATATAGGCACATGTTGTTGACTAGTTGTTTGTGTATTAGTACCACTTTAATTTGGATTAGACATTGCTTGCATATTATCCACTGTATTTTTCTCATTATTCTACATAGAAGTAGAAGACACTTATTCCATAATTGGTATATGTAACAAGTTGTTTATTGAACTGTTTTGCATGAATGGGTCTAAATTATGATTGTGTTGACTAGTTAAGTCTATCAAAACTCCTATTGATGGAATGAAGTCAATAAGAGGTTTAATCACCATGGTCATCTGATTGAAATTACATGCTAGATTTAGGTAGGTTTGATATGTTGTCTGCATTTAGTTAAAGTGGTCTTCCATTAGGTTCTTTCCTTTATTAGGCATATTAGGATCTTGATACATCATTTGGACTAGAGTCAAAGGATTAATAGAAGAATCTTGTTGACTATATAATATGTTGTGAGGCATTCTTACTAGTCTTGGTAAACTTTCATGAGGGAAGTTCACTTGAAACTTAGCCCCTACTTCTATGGCTCTAACCAAAATCTCATATTTGTTCTCTAATAAATGATGCTCAAATAAAAATGGATCGTATGTGTAAGGTGTATTAGTAGATTAGGATTATTGAGGAAATTATTTTTTAACTATGGGCATTATGTATTGTACGATTTTCTCTTGGTCCTATTTTGAATATGGTGGCATATTAACCAAATAGTTAGCCAATGGATCTTGGTTTTTTGCCCCTATTTGAGTATTATAATAGGAATAAGGATCCATCTCATAAGAAATATTATCTATGTAGGGGTCTTATACCATTTATTCTTATGCAACTATATTACTAATCCATGGATTATACATGAGTCCACTATAAATGTATAAATACATGTTGGAATCCATAGTGAATGTTTCACAATAGAAAGGGAAAAGAGTTCTACAAACTATAAAAAGACATTGTATAAAATATGATGTTCAAACTTGGTCTAGATTCATCAAATGGATGAAAAGGTTCATGTTATTATTTGTTAAAAAATAATCTAACATTACACGTCTCATATAAAAATATTAGGTAAATGAACCAAAAATTGAAATCCCAAACTCTAAGGTCAAAGTGTTTCAAATTAGTCTAATCTAGGAAATAAATAGTTGCTAGGTATTTTGGCCAAATGTGATGTTAGAAGCTAGGAATAAACAAGGCATGCACTATTAATCTTGGCCAAATGATGTCAAAATCTAGACTTTGAAATAGATGATATTTTAATCTAACAAATTTGAAACACTTCTAACAAAAACTAGGCATTTGAATTTTGGATATGAACTAGATTAAATAGGTATAAGGTATGAAATAAAAGGTAATTTAGAGATAGTTTATTTTCTCATAAATAATGGTATAAAACTTGGTTCTTTTGAAAAATAGGCTAGAAAAATGTGAACAACATATCTGTGCTAGACAAAGATTCAAAAGGTATACTTAGATTGGTTTGAAAAATGTGTAAAAACTTGAACTCTATATAAGAGTGTCTATGAAATAATACATGAAATGCTTTTTAGTAGATTAATAATGCTATACTACTCAAAATATGTGACAAAATATTTGTTTCAAAAACTCTCTAAGGCAAATATGGTTTTTTCATAAATTTGGCAGCGGAACACTACCTTCAAAGTTTTGGCGATAACTCTAAGGCAAAAAAGGTATGCCTCAAACAAAATCACGAAAAAAATGGATAAGAAATGTTCTCTTATAGACTTAAAGTACAAGCATTTTCACAAAATGACTTAAGTATATCAAGTGGTGATAATGATTATGAGTCTTAAATGGACTTCAACCTAAATTGGAAATTGAACCTAAGTTCCCTCAAGTTTAGTGAAAATGGTGAACCCACTTTGTAATATCCCATCCAAACAAGAAATATAGCAACATGAAAACTCTGAACATAGATATAATTTCTACCAAATAATTGCCAAATAAATAAATAAATCATAGATCTTATCACTTGTCCTCTTAAACTATTACAATTACAGTCCTCTCTTATACATATAAAATATGAAATATAGTCTTGAAAACCCTAGCTTTGCAAATCTGACAATTGGGTTTGAATTTGGAAATTCCATCTCGGCCTGCTGTGTTGAACACACAGTCACTGACGTCGGTCAATATACTACCGACGTCAGTCACTGTAGGTCCTTCTCTACCGGCGTCGGTCACCAGTCAGCCGATGTTGGTCACTGGGGATCTCTGTTTGCCAAGGTCGGTACCTGCCAGAATCTGTACGGACCTGTACAGACTTTGTACGGCCACCAATTGGTACAACTTGCCTATTTTCAACCCCTGATCTAAAAATATATGTTTCTAGTACAGAAGATCTCTAGCTGTATAATTTATTAAATCAAAACATAAAGAAATAAATACCTGGAATATCTGTAATAATTTTTGTGTGAAGTTATCTCTCAACCCTGTAAATTCTGTGATAACTTCTAGATGAAGCTATCTCTCAATTTGGCAATAGATCAGCTGATATTCCACAGCCTCTTAATTGCACACACTGAAGAGGGAACATTCTCCAATGCAAATGGAATCTTGGAACCCTAGGCTCAGTCTTCACAGAAGAAATTCTTCAAAATCAATAATCAATAATCATTGCATAATCCATAATGGCCTCCATGAGAAACCCTTATACCCTCAAAAGATATGCTTGCCCTAATTAGGGTTTTCTTAAATTAGGATTAGGGTTTCTAATTTAAAATTAGACCAAATAATTAATATTTGATTAAATCAATCAAATATTAATCTCTCTCAATACATGTCCAATCGAGCCCAAACAAAAGCCAACTAGAAAATTTCTGTTAAATGAAGCCACGCCAATCTCCATCAAGACTCTCTAACCATCCTATCAGCCTACGAGGGTCGCATAATAGGCTAACCATGAACTCAGAACATGTCAACTGAAAAGGGGACATGACACACTTGACACATCAACCTTATGAACTTATGATGGTGAAATTTTGAATTTGGATTATGAATGAAGGACTTTAAACAATGTCTCATAATATTCTAGACTCAGTTGGGCAACATAACTGTGCCAAAGTGGATGATATGACTCCAAGTTTTGATGAAATTTAGACAAGGAAAATTGATGATTTATGTGGATAGTATAATTCCTCTTTATTTAATGGAAAATGAGGAGTATGTGTTTGGTCTGTATCATTTGTTCACACCAAAATTTAACTCCAAACAAGACTTTAATGTAGGATAAAACTAGCTAATTAATCATTATTAAGTCTTAAACTAATAAGGTTTCTTGGTATTGATATAATCTATCAATATACATCATTTGAAAGGCTTTTAATATTCATCCAAAAATTAAAATGTGCATTATATAGTATGATTTTTACACCCCCTTCTCTCAAATGATAGTACTGTGACATGGACCTTGAGGCTCACCTTGCACCAACAACACTTCTATGGCAAGTGGGGATTTTTTTTAAGATATATATGTTTTTGAATGTATCTAGGAGAATAAATTACACAATGACTTTCACTTCATAATGCAAAATAAAATCACATAATTTGGTGTTCATAGCACTTGGCTTATTACAAAAAGGTCTTACCCCTTTTATAACCACTAAAATTTGTTGTTCACTTAGTGTAGTGCAATGTCCAAAGTGCAAATACATTTCATGTGTAACTCTAACACTATAAGGTGGTTTAACTACTCAAACATCTAATCTTAGTGGGATTGGTTGAAGTCAATGCTAGGAGATGAAACCTTGTGTCAAAGCTTTCCTATAGAACTTTTGGGAGGTGATGAAGTCCCCCTCGTAAGCTTATTACAAAAAGGTCTTACCCCTTTTATAACCACTAAAATTTGTTGTTCACTTAGTGTAGTGCAGATACATTTCATGTGTAACTCCAACACTATAAGGTGGTTTAACTACTCAAACATCTAATCCTAGTGGGATTGGTTGAAGTCAATGCTAGGAGATGAAACCTTGTGTCAAAGCTTTCCTATAGAACTTTTGGGAGGTGATGAAGTCCCCCATATTGGGCTCACCTTTAACACTGATGTTTACTTGGGTAGTATTAAGGGGTGAATGATAGGGTTCATTTCTATCCTATTTGGAGTCTTTGACCTACCTCATTCCCTATATCATCTCAACCCAGAGGTGCATTGGGTCTCCATCATCTAGAGAGTTATCACGAATGAGGTGCATGAGATTTTACTTACCTACCAAGACCCTCTAATTTCACTCCTTCCAAGTCTCATCATCTTCTTCATTGAAGTCACTATGGAGTGCCATTCATTCAAATAAAGTCAAAAGTGCTAGTATTTTCCCTTTGAACATCTCTTTTAAGCACTCCTCTAAGATAGTTATGTCCTCAAACACAACTCGAGGGATAACTTGTAGTGGCTCTAATAGTTTAAGGTTCTATGAAGAGAAAGAGAAAGTGTGGAAACTGCTCCTTCAATGCATCCCAATTTCATTTTTCTTAGTGTGTCTTGTTCATGATGTACCATGATGGTGCCCATGTCTTCTAAGTTCTATAGAATGTATGCACCCATAAGCCTCATGGTATGTTTTCTCCATATATTTCCCAAGTCTCTTCACAAAGCCAAATGTGTGAAATGGGGTTAGAATTACCATCATAGGGAGGTATGTCTATATCCTCATTATAACTACCAAATCTTGTGCACATGGATACCTTCATATCCCATCAAGTGGTTAAGCTATTTTTCTATGTGGCCCATAGTGAGTGGTAGTAATTTTCAATGTATACACTAATACACCCAACCAATCAATTCCCTTTGGGATGTAAGCCTCAATATCATATACATACCTCTTAATAGGCTATCTTCCCTCATAATTAACAAGTATTGTAATATGTTCCTTGTTGAGCTAGATCACTCTCTTTCTTATCTCCTTTTGGTGAGGAGTCAACTTATTTTAGGGTCACATAATTCTTACCAAGCCTATGCCAAATAGTCTAGATCCAGATTTGTGTACTAGGTGACATCTACACCTAATTACCTCATAGGATTATTTGAACCAATGTTCAAAATCTACATCCATTATATCCAAGGTTGATCGACCATCTTCCCAAGTGAGTACTCTTTGCTCACTAGAATTGAGAATCTCAGCACCTTGCACTGTGATGTTATAAATGTGGTTGACCTCATCCTCAAGGTTAACACTTTTAGTGTAAGGTGGCCCTTCGTCACCTAAAATAGGAATCAAAAACCTCTACTTGTAATTTTTGAAGGTCATATAACACTTCTTAAAGTGAATATTATTATTTTTCACATAACACCATGGCCTTCCTAAGAGTGCCAAGTAGGTTTCCTCCTCTACTAGCTCTATTACCTCAAATTCAGCTTGGAACTCAATGCCCATGATGTCCATAATGGAACCATTAAAGATATCTATGAGATATGCTTAGGTCCTATTTTCCATGAACATGTGCAGTGACAGTCTCAAGGGTGGTCTCCCCATATTCTCCTAGGCATTCTTGGTTAAGATATTAAACTATGTGCCTATGTCTACCAGTACTTCATAAACAACCACCCATTTATGGTGGAATCTATTAGCAATTCTTGGTCATACTCAGTGTTCTGAGTATGCCTCACTTCTCACATCCACTCCATATGTGATTCTAAAATATCTATTGCTTAAGGGATGGCTTCCCATGCTAGTGCTTTCTCTACATGCCTTAGAAGTAAGTCCTTTAGTAGGGGTAGTACCCCTTCCATCTATAAGAGGCACATGATCTCGATAAAATCTTAGACTTTAACCTCTTATTGGTCTTTCCTTCTATGCATCATGGTGGCTTATGCCTCTACATTTCTGGATAACTAGATCTCACCCTATAGGTCTTGTATCATGGTCATCACTTATTGTAGGATGTCATTTTGGCATGTAGGATCAGGATATGGCACTACATTTGGATCTAGTTTTGTCATGCACTCAGTGTAACTTGACTCACCATATTTTAAGCACAGGTCTTGGTTTGGTATAGAAGGTGGCTAAGTGGTGTACCCACTTCACATCATGATCCACACCTTTAGAGGCCCTTTGGGAGTCTGTTGTGGCTTAAGGGTCCATCTCCCTTGCTTAGACTTTTGTCACACCATAGTGACTCCTCTATCCATGTTAGACGAACCTTTTATTAGCTTCTTATAGAGATTTAGGCAATTTTTGACTATGTGTGGGCATCAATAGTATCCACATGTTAGGTGTGTTGGGTAGTCATAATGCTAATGCTCAGTCAACCCACACTTATAACAATATCATGGTGAGAATCTCCCTCCCCCTCAAACACCTCCTCAACCACATGCTCCTCTTTGGTTGCCATAACCCATGTTACTCTAGCCATAACCCTCATTTATTTGGCTTATCTAGCCACCACTTGAAGTCATAGCTTGCCCTATGCCTCTCTCCATGTTTTATCACATTTCATAGATGACTAGATAGTTCATAATTGCATGTGTGTAGGTATCACACATCTTGTAATAAACTATAGTATATACTTGACTAGTGCACTACAATAGGGGAAAATTTTAAAAGTCATGCACTCCATGACAAACCTCAGAGTTGGGGAGTATTTTGTGAACATTCTTACATGGTTATTTGTTCTTTTTGTGCCCCTCTATCTCATAATTGGTGTACCATATCCCACTATGAGAGTCATGTGCCTATCCAACAATAAGCTTTTATAACTGATAAGCCATCAACATAATCTATGCTTTCATGAAGGGACTAATCCCAATGTTAGTGATCCCTATTGCCTTAGCCTAGAGCATAACTTCAAACACTTCATAGGGTTCCATGAAGGTCTTCATTTATAGCACCCTTTGGAATGGAACCAATAGGCCCCCAATAAACCATTACATGTGTAAGGAGGGGTGGATATCATAAGGAAGCTTGGAGAGGATAGTCTTGAACCATGAATTATTCAAGAGTATGCTTTTGACTAACCCTTGACTAATCTCCTTAAGTTTTATGATGCTCTAATGTTCAAACTCAATAATGTCAAACTCCTTAGTGAATGCTTCTTTTATCATGTCATAGTCAACCATAGCCTAGTTTAGATCAAACTTCTAATACCAAGTATGAGCATGATCCAATAGGGTTGTCATGAATTATGTTTCCCTATGCTTGGGTTATGTAATTCCATAAGCATGCCACTATAACTCACATTTTAACATGCTCCATGATGTTTTCAAATCCATGATACTTAAGCAGATGCATGGCCATCTTGTAGTATATCTACTATAGTGGTGGCATGGGATTTTATAGTACCTGACCTCTTTGTGTCTACATAGGGGTGGTCTTCTAATGACTTAACTGGTAGGGTTAAGCATTAACCTTAATAGAGTAGGTTGCATCATAGATATTGATAGTGTAGCTCCACCCATCAGTGGTGATGTGCCACTTCCTATAGGCTATTTCCTAGTTGGCATGATTGACATTCCTTTCATGGGAATATTTTTACTTGTGTTCATGGCACTTATACTAGCACCTACTTGGTTAGTTGTACCATTTATCATATCCTCATACAAGATCACTTATTTAATCACAAATCCATGATCCAAAATCTTGGTCCAATCATAGTCTATTAGGGTAATAGGTTGAGTTACCTTTCTTCTATTTTCAAAGGGGGAATCCAATGCATGGGCTTGTGTTTTAGGTTCAAAGGGGGTAGGTGCCTCTGTCACATCCTCCAGTGCCTTATCTTGTAGGGACTTGCTTCATCCCACACCCATCTATGAAATCTAACCACTTGTTTTTTCCTTCATGTCAACATGTTATGGTCTTTCAAAATATCCTTCCCCATACCCTATTTACTCGCTAAAGGTCCTCTTAGCACTTCCAAGTTCTAGGTCTTCCATCAACCTTTATCTATGATTATTATATTTTATCCTCTAAATCTCTTAGGTATTAATTTTCTATTCTTCTTCCATTACACCTTTCCTACACATCCCCCTTCTCCCCCTTGCACTTGCCCATACGTGCAAGGAATTTTATCCTTCCATCCTCATGGTCTCTATCCCATAATTGACCACAAGCTTCTTTATATCAGCACAGAGTCCTCTGATGAACGTACCCCTTAGTTCTCAAAGAAACTCATGCTCTACTTCTTCTGGGCATGAAAAGGTTGACACTATAAAATCTAATATGTAGTTATTCAAAGCATCATCCCACCACTTGTCTATGATGCACATCCACACTTCATTTAGGATTTATAACCTCTTTATGCACTCTATGGTCTACTTGAGGATTTATCCATAACTTCTTCATCTAGTATTAACATATGTAGCCAACCAATTATATACATGCTCAAGTAGCTTAAAAAATAATACTTCATATAATGGGTCATATAGATAAATCTATACCCATTTCCATGGCTTCTCTCCTTCACACATGGGATGATTATGCACAAATGAATCTTCAACTTGATCTAACTAGTGCTTGATATTATCAAGAGAAATTCAGAACATTGCTCTACTATAACATCTTAGTAACACAATTCAACAAGTCTCAGCAATAGAACTAAAATGTTGTAGTTAAGTATTCAATTAAGTAGGCACAATGCTTGATCATGCATGCAACTTTGGTTATCAAGAATTTATAGGGTTATAAGAGTTAGGTGTAAGGGGAGAAAGGCCTATCACATAACATTTAAATACACTAGCATGATGGCATCATTTTCACATAAGGCATGAGCCTTATGCACTCACTTGAAGCATGATAGTGAGGGGACCAGGTCTGTGTTAGGCTAGTTACATCATGGTGTAGCCAAGGGTTGTTTAGGGTGTAATGGTTTAGGAGGTTCACTAAGTTTTTGACATAGATGACAATATCACTGCTCAAGTCCACAAAATTAATGTTTAACTAATAGCAATCTTGTTTACATAAAATTGCAACTATGTAACAATGATATCCTTCCAAAGAGCAAAATTGAGGTTTTAGAAACAAAAATGATGTTAGAAAAATGGTAAATTAAGATAAAATTTCACTCTTTTGGCCCTTCAACACCAAGATCCTACATGGAAATAATTATTAGGTTATTTGAGAGAGTCTTATAACCAAATTTGTGGAGTTACATCCCATCAAATTTATCATTATGTGAAATAGGAATTTGACTCAAGAGAGGATGGTTAGTACTGTGTTAGTCCTAAAATGAAATAAACACACTAGCATAACATCTATAGGCCTAGTTACTAGGGAGATCTTAGTCAACAAAAAAAAATGTAAACACAACTAAAACATGAAAAAAAACCTTATTTCACCTTCCTTGGATGCTCCAAAATACTTGTTTTAGTGGATTACCCAACTTTGTGTTCATTAAGTTTGCATTAATGGAAGCTTGGCTACCTCCATCTCTCCTTGACACCTTGTGTTTTTGTCTTGGTTTGGCTTGGTTCAATACTTGGGCATAATAATAATAATAATAATAATTTTCATGAAGCTTTTTAATTAATTCGGCATTATAATTTTGGCATATGAGAGCTTCAAATTCATGTCACAAGGTCGTATATTTATAGACTTTTGGAATGGTTTAAGGATCAATAATGACTGTCCATCTCAAGATTGAGATGTGTGGCCATGGATAAATCCAAATATTAAATTCATTATAAAAATATCACTATTAATATTTGGGATAGAGGGGCATTAAATAGGCATGGAATGGCTTTGATGAGGCATGAGAGACATGAATCTTGATATTTATGGTATTTATGGCCTAGGGATGCCTTCCGAAGAAATGAGGTCACCCAATGATGTAGTTAATAGAAATCAATTTCCAAAAAGAAATATTCAACAAATCTAATGTAAAATTAACTTAATAACTTGATTTTGTTTAATTATCTCTAAGCATGATTAAGCACTTTGATGTAAACCTTGGCTCTTTGTGCACAAACTAATCAAATTGGTCAGAATGTCTCATTATTAGCACAAAATATGACTATATTGGAATTGGAAGTTGATGTTAGATGCATTGGATCCATTATACTATTTAGGATAATTTCAAAACCAAATAACAAAGGCACATGCCTTGTGAAAAAAAATTGATAGGAAAGAGCAATGTAGAACACCTAGGTGGAAAATTGGCATTTTGACTCGAAATGATCTGATCAAAGTTAGATGGACCATAAATTATATTAACCCATTTAAGGATACCCTTGCCAAAATCATCCCTTGAGTATGTCAAGTTCATATCTTTTAATGTGCTTTAGTGTTTTAGTCCAAATTGTGCATTTTGGTGGAAATTGGTCAAAAGCCTAGTTGGAGGTTATTGGTGGCTAGTTTTAGGTGTCTACAGTATAAATAGGAAAATGAGTAAAGGAGGACCATGTATGATATGAAATTTGGATTAGGAATTTGAAATAGGTAATCCTTTGGTTCATGTGACCAAGAGGTTTAGGTTTAATGGATGCAAATAATATGTTTTAATTTTTTCATGTTAGTTATCTTTTCCTAAATGGTGTAGGAAGAAGGATCAATTGTGGTTTGAACAACATTAGTGGATGAGGTGTAGGTATGAAATATGTTTTATTATTCATTAGGTAGTTTATATTAATGTGATTATGGTTATTTATATTATATTTGAGATTCTTGAAGATATTCTTGATAATGTTATTTTATTAGAGTATCAAGATTGAAATATGGGACAAGAAAGGAAATAAGAAGAAATCAGTGAAGATCATGACAAGCCTTGTAAGAATGACCTATCATAGCATTCCACCAACAAAACTTATCAATATTATACCATTTTGGAGGTGGTTTTTAAGGATAAAAGTTCATGGATTTATAGGGTGTAATTTTCTTCTTAACATCTTCTATACTTAAGGGAGGGTGGGTTGGGTTAAACTTGGTTGAATTAGATGCTCAATTTTGAGGTTGGGGAGTCTTAGATGAATCAATGTTATGAGAAAATGATTGTAAATTTTATTTAGTAGTTTTTTTATGTGTTTTAAATTGAGTCATAATAAAGTCTTGCCTTTTTGCTTGGTCTAAGGCTTCTTCTAGAGTTTTAAGAGAAAAGATTCAAAATTTGTATTGATGGGGAGCTTTAAGAGCAGTAATAAATAGTTTTAAAAGAGTATCATCATTCATGTTATGGTCCACTTTGTGAGATTGATACTTCCATAATTTGATTAAAGTGTGAACATAATCATTAGCATGTCTCTTGGAATTGATGAAATAAATGGCTAAGGTAATTTTTAGGAAGGTCATCATGTTGGAATTCTTTCACTAGAGCATTGACTAAATGATCTAGTTATGATATGTAATGTCTATGAAGTTGGTTGTACCATTTAAGTACATCATCAATAAAGGTTTTGGATAAGAACTTAGTGGTAGTGAAGGTGTTATTTTAGAACCATTCCTTATAGAGATTACCAAAAGACTTAAGAAATATAGTAGGGTCATTAGTCCCATCATATGAGATAGTTGGAGAAATGTTTCCAATATCTATGGAAGCAATTAATGGAGATAAATTTTCATTTTGAAGATGTTGAAGAGTTTTTTTTATGTAAATGAGGTTGAGGGATGATTTTCCCATTGGAATCTCTAAGAGGAGGAGGGAAACGTTTTTGATTTGGTTGAGACATGATGACTTGAGGTGGTTGACTAGTTATGTGTAATAAATGCTATTGCATTTGCATTATTTAGAAATGACTAGTTATTTTCATGATGTTAATTTTTTCAACAATTTTTTCAAGAATTTTATATATGTTGATTTATGCACTAGTATTTTAAAGTTGGGTATTAGTATTGGTAGGAGGAGGACTGTTAGTGTCAGTGGGTGGAGGATTATTAGTGTTAGTGGGTGGAGAATTATTAATGTTGGTGAGAGGAGGGTTATTTGTACGTGGATGATTCCCAAAATTATTTTTAGTTGTATTAAGTGTGGTAGAATAAGAAGGAAGATTGGTAAATATATCATTATTATTTGGAGTGTAAATAGTATTATCATCAATGTTTTTGAATAACTGGGAATCATCTAGATCATCAGTTTGATTGGTTTCAACCATGCTACTTGGTAAGTAATAAAGCTTGGTGCTCTGGTTATGGGTGTAACAAGAGGATTATGAATATTGATTATAAGAGGTGGAACATAATGTGAGGTAATAATATTTGATGTAGATGGGTTGATGAGTTTATGACTTCTAGGTTTAGACGGTGTAAAAATGGTATTAGGTATATAATTTTCATGGTTTGAGATTTGTCTACTAGGATTCTCTAGATCTACTATATGATATGGGGTAGATCAAGATTTAGAATATTTAGAACAATGTGATGAAAATTTTCACCATAAAGAGTTTTCATTTATGGTGGACAAATGAGGTAGGAGAGAATAACCCATGTAAATTAAAAATGGGTTGAGATTTTCAAGAAATAATTTGATAAGTGGCTTCATGATGCCAAGAAGGATTAGAGATCAGGAAGTGAGGAGGAAGAATAGGGACAAAATTGGCCAAAAAGAGGTAAAAGGTTTGCCTATAGTGAATAGGGTCAATTAGATCAACTTTTTACTACATAGGGTCAGCCCAAAAGATACTAAGTTGACCTAGTCAACTTAGTATGCTAGGGAGATAGTTCTGAATGATACTAAGTTGACCTAGTTGACCTAGTATGCTAGGGAGTAGATGTACATTAGTTTTTAAGAGATGGTGTTGATAGAGACAATAGTGTTTTGAAATAGGGAAAATTTGTGCAAGACAAGTTGAATCAAGATGAATACAAGCATATAGACAATTGGATTAGTGGACTTGATCAAATTGGAACACACAACACAAAACTTTCACCAATGCTAGACAATGCAAGTTTTTCAATACAAAACAAAATTATCAAAGAGAAAGTAACAATTAAAAATCAAATTCTAAATAAATGATCATTCTTAAGTGTTATTAAGTTATAATAAAGTTTATAATTAATGTGATAAGGAGTTGGTTGTAAAAAGGAACTAGAAATATATCTAAGGTTGGTTTCAAGATGTTTATGCTTAAAGGGATCTATGTTGGCAATGGTACTAGCTTGGTGTTAGGACCTATCCCCTCACTTCACAATCTTGTATAAATAAGGGTGTTGGGTACTTTTCCAATATATACCATTAACCATATGTTTATACTTAGCCAGAAAACCAAGTCAACTTCCCCATTAGTGATGAAATCCAATAAGGTAGGACTTGGGAATACAAATGCTAAATGTATTTTGAAATTTGAGTGATTTGGTAGTGTATACAAAAAGAGAAAAACATCTTCACTAAATGGTATTTTTTAAAAATTTCCTAATTAGACTATGTGAGCTATTCTAAGCATGCAAATAATTGAAAATGAAAGTGTGAATTAATTACTAGCATATAGTTTTTAATTCCCAAATTAATAATGGTACAGAGTCAATTTAGATAACACTATATGCAAACATTATAAAATATATTTGATAGGGTCACTATTGTACTATAGAAATAAGAGTCCTTAAAAACTAAGTTGACTAGATCAACTTAGTATTTTGGACATAAGATAAACTATATAACTAAGTCAACTAGGGAAACTTAGTTTGTCATAGGGTTACATTTTTTAAAGACTACCAACTTTCAAAAAATAGAACTTAGATTAAGTACTAAATTAAAAGAGAGATAAATAAAGGAACCTTGATGGATTGGAAGATGCTAAAAATTGAAAAAAATTTGTTGAAGTGATTTGAATGTTGCTTACAAGTTCTTCCAACTAAGTCAATTGGGTTGACCTAGTTCTATAAAACCCTATTTACTGAAGCCTCTTAAGATGACTAAGTCAACTTGGTCGACTTAGTTTATTATTTATATGCTAACTAGAATACTAAGTCGACATATACAACTTAGTTTATTGTTCTGAATGTTATATGGAATACTATGTTGACCTATTTGACATAGTTTGTTATTTGGAATTGAAGAATAATATTGTGTTGACGTATTGAATCTAGTAGCCTATATTTGATGAATAATTGTACAAAAAAATAGTCATTTTTATGTGATTATGTATTAAACATGTGCACAAAATTTAGAACTATACCAACCGGGTCCACCTAGTATCAAAAATGAAGAAAAATAATAAAATGATATAAATGAAAAATGTGAAAGAAAACTTGCAAGGGTTATATTCACATCAAGTTCACCATATTTTATGTAATGGGAAATGAAACATATCTACAAATCAATCCTATCTCAGATAAGATAGATCTTACTTACACTTATGTTGGGGATACATTAGATAATTAGGGTCATAACCAATATAGATCCAATAGACCTAGCCAAGGGATCTCTCACCACAAATAATATCACTAGAGAGGATTCCAAAGCCTCCATTAAAGTAAAAATATGTAGTAACCCTAACTAGGTACTATGTTTTCATATTCACTAAACTAATAACAAGTAAAGTAAAAATATAATCTAGTGCTCACTAAAGCTTGTGGCACAAAGTGTGGATAATAAACATAAAATTAAACATGCATAAGAGAATCCTAACTAATAATTGTATAGGTAAGACCCTATTGCATGGAGATATTAGTATCTTATGATATTATAAATAAATATATATACTAACAAAAGAGGAGTAAGAGTTAGGAATACTTATCTTGAAGATGAACCCATCAAGACTCGATCTCTCCCTTGGCCAATGGTTCTTCACAAGAGGTTGTTATGCTTATTGAACAAACCAAGGATGATCAATAGACTACAACTTAACTAAAGACCTCCTAGTGTATCCCAACCCTACATAAGACAATATTCTCCTGCAAGAAAATATGAAACCCTAAGCAATGACTCCTCAAGTAAAATGGTGGATAAGTAGATAATAAATTTCAAAATATATGATATTTATCTCTAATATCTAAATTTGGAATGGTAGAGGAGGTGTATCTATAGTCAAAATTAACCCTAAACCCTTCATAACTTTCAATCAACAAGGTTGACCCAATAAACTATGTATTATTAACTAATAAGTGATAAGAATAGTATGTCATCCTAGGCCAACATAGTATTGTAAATAAAAATGTTAATATGAATACTATCTCGACTAGGTCGACATAGTATTTCAAATTATCAAAATGAGTTTTAGGATTAAAAGAGTGTTAAGGAAGGTGGTAAATGACCGTTGGAGTGTGAAAAATAAGAAACAAAGCTTAGGGGAATGGTTTTTAGGAGATAAGTGTGTAAATATCAAGTGGTAAAAGGGACAACAATCATGTGAAGCACCAATGGTCTGCCCACTCATTTCTTGGTGCATTCTTTAAGGCATGCACTCAGAGAGATTAAGACTCGATGTGTTCTTGTAAGACAAATATTGTTAGTGATAGATACAATTTTAAAAATATTATGTGTATACATTATGTGGTATTTATTCCCCTCTTTGGAGTATTGGATACATAGGTAATGATCAATCATAATGGGTGTGATTGGGGTCAACTCATCCTATTACACTCTCCCTTTTTTTTTACAAGTTTTTAACTATTAAAATACCTATTAGGCTCATATAATCCTATTACACACTTAAAGGCCAAATTTACATAGGTTTATTTTAGGCAGATGTCGATGATTATGCCTTTAGGTTTTATGATGTTTAGCAGAGGCCAAGATCGACCCATAAGGATAGTACCAAATGACTATTCATGTCCCCTTCCTAATTATCCTTACCCTAAGTAGTTATAGTCACATTTCTCATGCCACTATAGACTCAGTCTGAGTTGATTATTTCTAGCCATTTGTTAATCCCACACAATCAACATATAGACAAAACAAATAATTCTTGTATTTTTATTAGTTAAAATTATTTCATTCATCCAAACTTTATCAATTTAAATAATTTGCTTTCATTCTTAAAGTTTCAAGTTATTTTACAACATTTACTATCTTTATATTCATTTTATCTTAATTATATTTTAATCACTAAATTAATTCCAAATTATGATAAAACAATAATATGATATAAGATTCAAATAAATCCCAGATAATAATAAAAATTAGGCCTTTCCAATATGCTTAATTTTCCCTTTATTATTATTTTTTAACTTATACCAAATAAACAATTATTTTTTCCTTAATAGTCTTTTGGTAGTTTTTTTAATAATCTAGGGTGGGGTCTCATGTAAAACATGACGCACTACACTAGATAAAATTTTATTAACTTTCACAAACTTTAAATGTGTCAAATTTGAGTTTTTGGTGTGATTTTTAAAAAAAGCATTGTGGGAAATGCTTGTGTAAGTCTTCATGTCAATGTTTTCATTGATACATTTTTACTCCTAAATTTGGAGGATTTCCACCATTTTTGAGGTGTTTTTTATTTCTTTGATGTAAATTACACCAATTCTAACACTAATATCTTAAACATTTTTGAAAAATGTCAAATTTGGAGGATTTAAACCATTTTTAAGTGTCTTATATTTATTTGAGACAAAGTATACCAATGTTGAAAAAATTGTGCTATAAAAATTCATTGACACTAATAGAATTAAAGTTCACTAAAAATGAAAAATATTCAATGTTTTTTATGCAATTTACTCAAAATATACTAGTGTAATCATGTCAATATAAAATGAAAATTAAGTGCAATGTAAGAATAAATTTATAATTCTCTAATGTTGATAAAGAGATAAAAAAAAAGTATTCAATAAAAGAGAGGAAACCAAATTACAAATTTCATCAAAAAAAAATTCATGCAAGCTAAAATTGAGTATTCGACAAATTAGAGATGCTACTATGAATTGAGTAAAATGTAATGATGTAAAAGAGAGTGAGGTGACTATTAAAGGTTTATATAGTGGTTTTTTAGGTTTTCTTTACGGGTTTTACAATATTTTTTTCCTATGTTTTTTGTGGGTTTATTTAAAGGTTCTTCCTAGGTCTTTAAAATGGATTTTTTAAGGTTTTCCTTTATATATTTTTATAGGAATTAAATAAATGTAATTAAAATTTATATATAGAATTATAAATATACATTCTTTTGAGTTTTAGTTTCTTAAGGGTTCAAATTATTCTTTGTCCCATCCCTTTGCAAGTAGATCTATTTGTTTTCCTTTACTCCTTACTCTTCCTCTTACTTTCCCCCAAAAGTTTGTTGATATACGCACATATTATTATCCCTTTACTCTCTCTCTCTCTCTCTCTCTCTCTCTCTCTCTCTCTCTCTCTCTCTCTCTCTCTCTCTCTCTCTCTCTCTCTCTCTCTCTCTCTCTCTCTCTCTCTCTCTCTCTCTCTCTCTCTCTCTCTCACACACACACACACACACACACACACACACACACACACACACACACACAAGGTGTCTTTTATAACTTTATAAAGGTGTTTATTTTCACTTTATTTTTCATTATCATTTTATTCACTTGTGTATAAAATATAAATGAAGTGTGATGGCATATGGGCCCTCCCACTTTTATGTAATTAATTTATGTGCTTTTTGTGATATAAACTCAATACTATTCTCCCTAGTTTTCATCAAAATTTAAAATTAAGTATATTCACACATCTTTTTGTCCCTTTATTAAACCTCTCTCTCTCTCTCTCTCTCTCTCTCTCTCTCTCTCTCTCTCTCTCTCTCTCTCTCTCTCTCTCTCTCTCTCTCTAGAATCCTTGAGTAGTAAATCCCTAATTTTTTGCCTTACCAAAGACCACAAAATCCCTAGTCCATGATTATAAAATAAACAACATGTTCTTCACAAACCAAGTGCCATGTTTGATAATGATCACATAATTTTCATGGTTTGAAAACCTAAAAATGAAAAAACCCTTGGTCATATTTTTCACATCATCACATTTTATGTCATGGGTATGCCATGCAGATTACACACAACTATTAAGTCTATACAAAATACCCTATCAAAGTATGATTATTAATTTTTTTAAAATTATTTTAAAACTTAGGAAATTAAAAAATAACCTCAAGACCATCATTAGGATGAAATTGATTTCCTTTTGAAAAACCATCGAGAAAAACTTCATCATAATCTTTGGTTTCATTGTCTCCTCCAATAGTTTGATCCACATCCAAAGATAGTGCATCCTATGGGGAGATCATTGAAAAATGAAAATGTTTCCCAAAGGTAGGAGGGATGATCAGTAACAAATTAAATGCCTAATAAGATAAAATTTAATATATAAGTCTAGTAGTACAACAATTGTAAGGCACAAATAAATCCATAAAATCTTAAGACATGACAAATGTGATAAAACCAAAAAAAATCCTCAAATATTACAAATAAATTAAAGGGTTGGTTTTTATAAACTCCTTAGATCCTATCATTTATAAGATTAGTAGCCAAAAAGGTGAAAATAATTAATGTGAAAAGGATAATAATTAATTCATATGTTACAAATATTAATTATTTTGATTATGAATTATTTATTCCTATATGATGTTTGTATTGTTCTCACACTCATAATGTTTTTGAAGTTATCTATATAAAAAATTGTGATTTTTAAACTTATCTTATTTCATATTTTTGGCCAGAAATATTGATAAAAAAATATCCCTCCACATAATTATTTCTTAAAATTTACATCTTATCATTTTTATATTTGACATATGGAAATGAAGTTACCCAAGTTAAAATGTATTATATGTTTAGAGTTAATTAGAGTGGTTACATTATGATGTTGTGTTTTATAGTAAATTGGAATATCCAAAATATAATCAACCTTAAAATGGAATATTAGTTTATGCAACTGCATAGTGCCATGGAGAGTAAAGAGGAGTAGATTAAATAATTACACATATAATTATGTCCTCTTATTTAAATATTCTTGGTGCCTTATCTTTTAAACACCTTAATCAATGAAACCAAATAATATGGATATTTTTCCTATCAACATATTCCTAAGTCATTCATAACAATTCAATCACACAAAAAACAACCTAAAATTTGCATTTAACTTGTAGTTATTGATTCTAAAATAATAATTGTAAAACAATCCATATATGAGAAAACTTAATCTCAAACATAATTTAGATGTGTCCATTATAAAACAATTAATATAATTAGAGGTAATGAGAATACATTGACATGAAAAAAAATGGTTACATATATAAAGAAGAGTCTTTAGTTTGTATATTACTAAAATCATAACAACTATGTTCAATCTCCTAATTTTTAACTTCGCCCTTACATCCTATTATTGTTTTCCCACTATAGACACATAAATTAACAATTATTGCTAAAATAATGAACTTATGACCATAATTTCATACACACTTAGCTTATGCCCAATTTCATGGCTCTAATTTATTATTCCTATACCTCTATATAAATGACCCTTACCCTTGAGAAACTATGATACATAACATTTATATTATTCACTAAAAAAAACCAAGTTTATCCTATGATTGATCCACATTTCCATCTCAATTGTCTTTTCTCCTAAGATAAGGTCTCTCCTTCAAGGCTATCCTGCTTGTTGGTAGTGTCTACATCTATTGGTTACATCCTTCCACCAAATAATGGATATTTGTTCAAATTCAAATTCATCAAATGGTTCATCCCACACATTTTTTAATCTCCATTCAAATAATTTATAAATGGATCACTATAAATCTAAATTTTCAATCCATTTATTCACTAGAGTCTCATAACAAGGAAAAGTACCATAACATCTAACTATGCATTGAGATAAAATCATCTATTCTTCCCAATTCTGAGTCTACACAACCATAGTAGCCATAAGCTAAGTTTAAATACACCACCAAGGTCGCATGTCATTATTGAAGTACTTAATCACACTAGGATTGCACCAACATACAACATTACACCAATTTTTCACACACACTACTATAGCATGGGATAATTACATGGAGTTTGATCCCTCTTTGGAGTATTGGTATGTAGTTAGTATGTAACACAGGGGTGTATGAGGTCAAGAACTACTTAAACCATTAAACATTTTTTACCATTTATTTTATTATGTCCTTATGACCTATTGAGCTAGGGTTATGAGTGAAGAAAAAGGAACATAATGGCTTCTATAATGAATTTCATAGATCTGATCATACACATAGAGCCAACAAGCAAAGGCATACATTCCCAAAGTTTCAAAGATTTATAAAACCATACTAGATGTTAGTATACCTTAAATACCCTAGTATAGGTTACCCCTATCTAAATATAATAGAATTATCTCAAATTCAAGAAAATACATGTTCTTGATTCACGGTGTCATCACATAATCATATAGTCCATTTTATAGTGGCACTTACAATCCTGTACATCTTATTTATAACTAAGTTATTCTTTGGTATTTTCACTTTTTAACAAAGTTAATATTTTTATCAAGTTTTAATTCAATTTGTGTAATTTTTTGTATATATTTATCAATATTAATTTATTCAATATTTTTCCATAATTATAATTATCATTTATTTATTTCCCTATTTTTGATAAAACGTATTGGTAAACCCATCTATTGTTGAATATTACAAACCCTAACCATCCATGTTGATAGGGTTTATTTCATTTTTTAAAATTTCCAAGTATTATATTAGTGTTTTTAGATTTGATAAATTCTTTGATAACATCAATTTTCCAAATTTCAATAACATATTATGTCCAATATAAGAAAGTTGTTTTTACACATATTAGAAGAACTACTAGGTTAAGTGATACTCAAGTTAAGTATTTCCATATTTTCATTCATAAAAACATAATAGTAGAGATAGTTAATAAATTTGGTGGCATAGGTAAAAAATAATTAAATGGATACCTTGCAAAAACTAAATATGTGTGAGATGTGTTTATAAAAATCATTAGAGAAGAAATGAAGAAAGCATTAAAAAGGCAATCATCTGATATTTCCACTACCATGGGCTCATTACATTTATCTACACCATTCAATACAGCCTTTATACCAACATAAAATATTAGGGAAACCCAAGGGTTTCAATAGAGTTATATGCTAATTCCTACTCATTCATTAATGACACCACCTTTGGTTAGCACACATTCTACTTCTTATGTATAATCTCTTATACAAGATATGTATCCCTAAAAACTAAGGTGATACATTTAGAACAATGGGATTCAAAGTCTAATCAAAACCTTGATTCACATAATTTATTACATACACCATTGGCTCAGCATATTTCTTCATATCCTTTACCAACTAGTTCTATGGTACCTAATCTTACATTGTATGATGGAAAATGTGACCCTAACAACATTTGAGAGCATTTCACATATCATGTTTGGACTATGCATCCAATAGTAGGTTTTTTAACGAGTTATTTAATTAAATCTTAAAATAATATACACTAATATGGTTTTAAAAATTATCACATCAATCAGTTCATATAATTCTCATCTCAAAATGGGGTCATAACAATAGAATTTCTTAGAACATTCAAGCTTTAAAAGTAAAAACTTTCAAATTTATATAAATATATAATTTTCAAATGGAAATATAATTCAAAATTTTCATATTTTGGGGGCATGTGTCATAAATGTGCACTCATTTTTATAGTTTTAAATTAGAATTTTATAAGGTTTCAAAAGTACCAAAAGTTCAAAAATTCAAAGTTGTAAATTAAAAATTCAAATAACATTTCAATACAGTAAAAATACAAGGGAAATGATAGTCATTCATGTTCACATTTTTACTATGATATTCTCAAAATTATTAAGTTTCAAATAAAATTTAGATCCATCTACAACAACATGATTCATTTAAGTTACAAGTGGACCATGTTGGAGTTTAGTGACATTCAATATATATGATTTTACTTTTTCAATATATATTGAGCAATAGTTTTTGGTTCCACCCCTTAAAATATTTAACAAGGTAATATATACATTCAAATGAGAGTTGGAGCATTAAATCCTTATAACTCAAGATCATTCAATGGTTTTCAAACTAAGACTTGACCACTCATAATTCACCATAATTCAACACTTGTCTAAATGTCCCAACAAGGGGGCATGCACACTTATTCATCTTCAAGTTACAAGGTAATTAGATTGCATACTCATTTAAGGTGCATACTTCCTTACTCTCTTTTCAAATTAAAAATTAAAAAAAAATCAAATTTTCATTTTTTAATATGATCAAATATTACTTTTAGTGGCATTATTATAGGTTTTCTTACATTATGACATCTTTCAAAATCATGTTTTACATCCAAAGACAAAGTGTATATACACACTCATGTTCACATATAATTTAATAATTTTACTTTGTGAATAACTAAAATAAAGTGGGGGAAATTTAGATGCATAAAATTAATCATTAACTGTTTGATAATGTTTATTTTTGACATCCTTACCCTCACTTGGTTTATTCACCATTTTGCTAACTCATAATCTATAAGAGAGTTTTCATTGTATTATAATCACTATAAATATCATATAGACATCCCTATTTCAACTAAATTCATCCCTATTTATCATACAATGTCTTGTCAGACATGTTTCTACAATAAGTCCATATTAGTCTTAGGAACCTAGAGCTCATTTCTCACATAATAATAGTCCAAACTACATATATTGAACTAAAAATGATGATTACACATAATTCATTTTATGGAAGGAATAACTCTGATCATAGGCCACTTAGAGGGGGACATCTCCTTTGAGAAAGTCTCATTTACAAATAACTTCACTTATTTGATGCATTACAGTGGCTTTTTCCACTTTATTTATACTAGTTCTTATCTACACAATTACTTATTCCTATGCATGTGGTACTAAACTATTTATTCACTATTATACTAGTTATGCTACAAATCTAACCCTACCTAGGTATATTACATTCCATCTCCCTTAAATATGTTTCACCATTGAAATATGATAAGAAATAAGAAGAGGACCATATAAATTATAGACCATACATATGAAAATAAGTTGAAGACTAGATAGAGGCACGTCCATGTGTCCTTTTTTACTTCCACTTATTTCATCTTTGCTTAGATATGAAAATGTAATTAATTAGGGTGAATATGATTACTATAACTATATATTGAAGTGCAATTTGAATCATGAAGATTATATCCTCAAAATGAGAGTAAGGGTGCTCAAAATAGTCAACCTAATAAGTCAATGAAGGATACATGCCATCTCCCTTAGAATTTTTATATGAGAGATTTGAAGCTTTGATTACTTGTGTAGGATCTATGGTGGCTAGCATGGGTACTTATATGACTTAATTAGGATCTTATATCACTTATTGAAGTGCATATAAAAGGGAATCAATGTCTAGTTTGTTGAGACATTTGATGGCCTAGAGAGGTGGTGTTGTGTTGGGATATGACACCAAAAACTAAGGTGTCTGACCATAATCATAGTAGATGTGGTATTATATGAGTTTAGATAAGCTTGTATCTTCCATAAATTTTTGAGGTTGACATATTTTTACCTATTCTTGCAGTTCTTAATTGAGTCCATTGATGAAGCAAATTGTGAGGAAATTCTCAGACAAGCCTATAGTATGAGTGGCTAGTTTGGAAAAGTCATTATGATACTCCCACATTATGTTAGTTTGATGAATCATATTTAAAGTATTAATGTGATTACATTTATATAAAATAAGAATATCCATGATTAAAATTTAGTACATGTTGACTTCAACTAAAAATGCATCCTTACACAAATACTTCCATAGAAGTTATTTTTTTTTCTTTTTCCAATAGTAGTTATAAACACTACAATAACTTTTACAATAATAAACCAAATTTAAAACTTCAAAATGTTATGAAAATATGTAAACAAAGATGAAAAAACTTAGAAATGGTTTAGTGCAATTATTGGCCAGTGAAGAGTTGTATACAAAATAACAGTCATTTTATTTTACAATATAGAGTTACTAAAACCATTATAACTTTTTCAATAATTAATGAAATAAAAAAATTAAATTGTTCTCAAAATATAGAAATAATATGCACAAAACCCATAAATTGTTTGGATTGATTCACTAACTTTTGAGAACATTTTGAAGATGAATAGTCAGGTTATTTAGGACAAGAAATTTAAATTTGTACTTCTTAGATTTTCTCCATGAAGCTCATAAATGTGCTTGCAATAAAATCATGATCACAAAAATGGCTCTAGAAAGTACTTTGATACTAGATGTTAGGAACCTAGGGCTTGTTTCTCAAATAATAATAGTCTAAACTGCATATATTGAACTAAAAATGTTGATTACACATATTTCCTTTTATGAAAGGAATAACTTTGATCATTAACCCATTCAAAGGGGATACCTCCTTTAAACAAGGCTCATTTACAAATAACTTCATTTCTTTTAAGCATTATAATGGCCTTTTCTACTTTATTTATACTAGTTCTCATCTACCCAACCACTTTTTCCTAGTCATGTTGTACTAAACTATTTATTCACTATTATATTAGTTATTCTATTAATTTAACCCTCCCTATGTATATTAAAACTAGTTAGATAGGGCTATGTTACAACCTTATCCCCTAGTGTGGCTTTGTATCCCATGCTTCAATGGTAATTTTTCAAATTGATTCATTTCACAATGGTTATCCTATGGATTTGGTAAATGCAGTTAACAAAATTATTCCAAATATTCTTATATAAAATCACATCAAGGCCACTCGTTATTCCCCCACTAGATATGTCTAGTAACTAGACTATACACTAAGAAAAATAACACTAATTCTTCTTATTTTGACTCTAAAAAATTCTAATAGACATAAGGTAAGTTTGAATACTATTTTTTATAGGGAAAGGGAATCCATTATCAAGCATTTTAACCAAACTTAGAGCTATAGTATTTCTAGTTACATAATCACAAATCACATAATCACTCTAGGAGGGAGAACTACATCACCCTAAGGCCCAATTAGGCTATGTAGGTAGTGATAAGTTATGTAAAGTTTGTGAGGCTACCTCAACTATTTCCCTTATCTATTATCTCTTTTGTATTTGATTTATATCTTATTTCTTATGTAAAATATAGGTTTTTCTCTTTTATAAGTCTTTTGTGTGACAACATAGAACACAAAGATCAAAAGTCAACCTTTATAAGTAATCACACATACCTAGATCCAAAAATCAAGAGTACAATCAACCATGATGTGGTTGTAGTAGTTAGACAAGGCTATAATGTTCCTCGTCTATCTCCCATGGACTTGACTCAACAAACTATGAATTGTTATTTTTAATGTGACTTTGTCTATAGGTCAATTTCACATAGTCTTCAGTTATAGTGAGCTTACACATCTAGATCTATTTCAATTTTAGATAGATTTAAGCCCTTTGACTATTTTAGCAAATTTCTACTTTTTATAAATTCTTTAGAATATTGTGTTTGACTTTTTTTAATATCAAATCAGTACATTTCAACATTCCAATTTTGATAGTATAATACCATTAATTTAAGAACACTTAAATTAAAAGGGTTAAATATATGGATATCCTGCATCCTTCTTGAGATATTCTATTTAGTTTCAAATACTTAGTATATCATCCATGTTCACTATATTTCTCATTGCTAACATATATCTAGACATAACACTATGTATGGTTGGTTTTACATGCATCTTATGTTACTATATTACTCGATTTATCTATGATGATGGCATGATTCCAAATGTTACAATTACTACTTTAGACTTCAATATTTTATATAACATAACTTATTTCATTTGAGCTAAGTTATTATGCAGTCTTTAAAGCTCACCTTAAAAGAGGGGCCATACACATTGGATTTTTAAAGAGACTAAGTTGTAATAACACATTGCACAAACAAAAATTTGTAGTCTTTACTCAATTAATCATAGTGCATACATAGAAATTACCCAAAATGAAGTTATAAAACAATGCTTTATTTAGGCAAGGGTGAAGGATGATTGTGCCCAAAATAGTGCATTATTATCCCAACAAATAGAAAATAGTTATTTCTAAAAAATTTAAGAATCATAGGTAGTACAAAATAGTTTAAAGGATTTAGTTAGAACTATTTTAGATGAATGATTGGTTTTGTCTCAATTTTTACTCAAATTAGGGACATCATGTGCAACATGTGTATCAATATTTTCATAGGTATTTTACTTATAAAATGTATGATATGACTCAATTTTAGAATCAATAAACACCCAAATATCAAATTAGGTTCATGTGCATGGCACATGAACACCTCCTTTCCCAATTTACACTAATCTCACAAAAGGAATGGAAAATAATGTCATTCTTTATGTTTTATATACCAAACTTGGATTATGTTATTTTAATACTATTTTTACACCAAAAATTAATCTTCTTTCATCTATAGTGGTGGATTCACATTTTTTACTAGTTTTTGTACCAAAATGATCCATTGGATTTCATATTGGGATCCATGCTACTATACTAATTTATCTATGAAATGATGGATTAAATCACATCTTAACTCTTAATCATAATCTCATATCAATTAGGATTGGGGAATGCATAGTCCAATCCAAGTTTTGCAATGAAGAATAAATATCCAAGGGTCTTACCCTCTATAGTCACCAATTTTTCACTATAAAACACAATGGTTCACTTACCCAAATTGTGTATTATTCCTTGTTATTTTATCTATAGCTTTCTTGTCTTTAATTTTAAATTCTCATCCTATGTATGGACTTATTTATACATGCTTCATTATAGATTTACATGAAGTAGAGTTTAGTGTGTGTCATATAATCAAGACTATTATTTGTAGGAAAGTTTAGGTATAATTATTTTACTTTTACTTTAGTACTTTCACTTTTTTACATTATTATAATAAAATGGGAAAACGTAGACACAAAAATTAACATTTTGATATAAAAAAATGAACTTGTGACCATCCTTTTATATACATGATCAATTTCATGGATCTAAGCCACTATTCCTCTACCTATAAGCAAATTAACCTTACCTTTGAGAAAATATGATATATAACACTACTATTCTTATCTCAAAATAGCTCAATATTACCCTCTAACTGATTCACACTTTCATCTCAACAATGTTTGCTCCTCAAATAACGCTGCTCCTTTAAGACTATCCTACATGTTGGTAGTAATTTAATATTATGGTCACATCCTCTCACAAAATAAAGGATATTTTATCAAATTAATATTCACCATATGGGTCATCCCACATGTTTTTTAATCTCCATTTGAGTAGTTTCCAAAAGGATCACTATAAAGCCACATTTTCAATCCAATTATTCACTAGAGGATCATATCTATGAAAATTAATAGAACATCTAACTACACATTGAGAGGAAATGATATATTGTTCCCAATTATAATTCCACATATTCCTAGTATCCCTGACCTAAGTTTGAATACACTACCAAATTCACATGTCATTGTTGAAGCACTTGATCACACCAACATATAACATTACCCCATTTTTTCACACACAACATCATATCATGGGATAAAAATATGGATTTTGATCCCTTTTCAAAATATTTATATGTGGGAAACACTCAACATAGGGGTGTTAAATTCAAGCACAACTTCAACCATTAAACCATTTCCCCCTTTATTATGTTTTATCCTCATGAACTATTAAGCTAGGTTCCAAGTGAAGAAGGAGGCATATAATGGTTTTCATAAAAATCATACATATATGATCCCACACATATAGCCAAAAAGTGAAGGTGCATAGGTCCAAACTTTCATAGATTTCGAAAATTAAATTGATTTTGATGTGACCTAAGGACACCAATATAGGTTTCCCTTATTCGATAGTGTGGCCATGTCTAAGATTCAATCAAAGATGTATTTTTGATTCACAGTGTCATCACATAGTCATATAATCAATTTTATAATTGTACTTATGGTTTTGCACATATTATTTTGAGCTAACTTATTCTTCTTTGGTATTTTTATTTTTAGTATATTTTGATTTTACTCATTAGCTTTTCATAATTAGGACTAGCATTTATCTATTTTCCAATTTTTGATAAAACACCCATTAATATTTTCATAAAAATAACTATTAGTTTTCGAAATACACGTAACCATTCCCTATTAATTGAGAATAAAATATAATTATTTTCCATAAACAAGAGAATTGGGTATTTAAATGACCCTAAATTTCTACCCCATATCCCACAAATCATGGGATTCATGGCATCCCCTAAATGGTGGGTTGCATCATATTCTAAAGATATAAATTTAACATAATATTTAAATAACTATAGTCCATAACTTGATATAAATTTATTGTATTATAGGTGGACAAATATAAAGTTGATAGAAATTGTTTTCAAGTTGTTGATGATTATTACTTTGATATAATAGAGTTCCAAATTATATTAAGATAAACTATTGAGCATATATTTGAGAGGGATGAGTCTAATATAAAAACCTATTAATATAAAATGTTCATTCCATTGGCATGCATAATGAAAATATATGAACATAAACTAACATCTCTTAAAGGAGGGATTTCCTTATCTAGTGATACACCTTACATACACTATTTGGACCTCACTTGGGTGCCATTTTTCTCCCATATTCGAGAATAATAGTTTTATCTCATTGTAACAAAGATATTGAAATAAGTTTGGTCTACTCTACGTAAATAATCCCTAGGTAAAATAAATATAATATGAACTAAATTTTTAAATACATTTGACAAGTAAATAATATAGTTAGATTAGTGAGTCCATGGATAGATTCACAACAATAAAACCCTCAAAATCACTTTAAAATCTTTTCATATCTATTTGTTACTCATACCATATTTGATTTTCTATTATCTAGTATAAACTTAAAATAGTGAAAACAATGATGGCCACTTCACATCTACACATGATGTTTAGTCATTTAAAAAGTTTGAAAAAGGACAACCTACTAATAAATTTTCCTTATAACACATAAATTAACACTTGTACAACATTGTGGATAAGTGGAAAATATAAAAGTACATTCTTAAAATAAAAAAACCTATCAAAATATAAAAATGAGTAAGAATAAAATACCTATACAAACACCACCATAGCTTTTAATTATCAGCCTTAAAATAAAATACACTTGGTAGATAATTCCTCCCATTCTATAGAAAAAATATAGATTAAAATAATCTCTCACTTGAATAAATATTTGTTTCATCCATTTGTGGTTTAAGGCTAAATAGTTTCTTCACAAACAATTAAAACATTGGCACAATGTAGACCTATGATATGACACTGAAATACAACAATAAAAAATGTAATATGCTTTAATTAGTAAATAAATTAAAACAAAGAAATGAATAAGAAATATAATTAAAATATAAGTGAAGAGTGATGAAAATAGACACACCTGGTAACTATTTTGAATTTTTAAGACTGAAAATGAATTCTACAAGTGAATTAATTAATACATGCCTTGTGAATATGACTGTCAAGTGTTTTTGGTAAAACATTAATGATACATTAAATGTTTACTAGACATAATCAATTATACTACTATATATTATGTACTTGGCCACTACTTCTATACTTTATTGATTTTCAAGTTTTTCAACTTTCTATGTAGGTTCCCTAGTAGATGATGAATAGGGTTGTGCCCTCACATTATTGATCTAGTATCACTCCAAATTCATGATTTTTGGTTTAATTTATATATTTTTGATTCTTAGATATGTCTTAATAGTCTATAGTATATATTTTGAGTCACCTATAGGTTTTAGATTAGTCTAAAATTTGAAGTTGGCTTCATTTGGCATTTTCCTACCAAAATGACCAATTCAACATTTTCAATAGTTTTCTTTAGTTTTGAAGTCTTTTACAAACTCCTGCTAGATGTTAAAGGTGGATATTTGTTTTTTTAGATGTATATGGGTTTTTAATGTGATTTATAGTGTTTTTATCACCTTTTATTATTTCATTTTCTATGTTTGATCCATGGTCTAGTTTAAAATGCATTTAGGTTCATTCAAGACCTATGTTGGAGCAATATTGAGACAGTTTGAGTATTTTTAGGAAGATATAATGTTTTTAAATATTTAAATGAATAATATTTAAATATTATAATAAGGTTTTAAATATCCAATAATAAGAGAGGGAGGAGACAATTCAAATAAATAAGACAATCGGACCAAGAATTATGTGCATGCTTATAGCAATCATGAATTTCAATGCAAAAGATTAGTTTATGGAACATATTTGATTGAAAATTTAATATTTATGAGTATGTTAATAATATAATTATTTAATATATTTATAAACTAAGACAAACTTGATCATATTTAGGTAGAATAGACAGAGAAACTTAGTTTTCATACATTTTTGCGTCTCCAACAAGTTTGAGGTGAAGAAGATAGTTCTTACATTATTTAGGATTGTTTTTATGTTGGGAAGGTATTGAACCAGGGTTATTAATTTAATTATTCTTGTTTTAAGACAAAAATCATGATAAATATTCAACTTTGATCAAAACCTTCAATTCTACCCACACAGGCCCATACATTGCTTTTTGGGAGTCTTGTTCATGTGAGTTTTGTAAGTTTTTGAATCTTTTTGTCAATAAATATTAGTGTTTTATATCCATTATTTTTAATTACATTAAAAAAAACTATTAAAATATAATTTAGTCCTTTAAACCCCATTTTTTTTTGTAAATCTATCTTTTACTCTCTCTCACCTATGTGAAAAACCTAGTGAAAGGTTTTAGTCATTTCATGGTTTGTGTATGTAGACAGTGTTCCAAACATTAAAATTTGGAATAAGAGTTATTTTTTATGTAATAAAGTTCAATAAAATATTATTTTTTATTGGTGGCACATGTGAGACATTTAAACTTCAAAACTTGGTTTTAAGCCTAAGAGACATAAAGGAGGCCTAATTAGAAGAATGATCAGTTGAGTTAGTACACTTATATTGTGAGTTGGTTCACCAAAATTGGTAGAGATGACAAAACTGATAATGGGTATCCTAAAAATATTTAATATTTATTATAATATTTGTATATCTAAAAAAAAACTTCATAATTTATCCCTTTGGAGGGCTACTAGGAATATACCTAACTATGTGAAAGGTTTGAAAAATAGAGAACTTACATTAAGAGTTTGAGATTTTAAATTTGTATGATCCATAACTAAGATAAACGATACTTGAAACAGTAGTTTTTTGGCTTTGAATTCTTGTGTAATTATCAAGCCATTCAAAAATTTGGTCTTAAAGAGGCTAGTAGCTGTAATCCTAAAGTAAGAAAGTTTGTTCAAAGTAGTTATTCACTCTCCCTCTACATCAGATTGGTATAAAAATAGGATTGATACCTTAAGGAGGATTAAATAAGGTTGGTACTCTTTGATAATAAGAGTGATTTAATTTATTGTTGGTCAATGAAGTTGAAGGAAATAGAATGCCACCTAGAAGGAATCCAAGAGGAGGTGAAAGAGTAGGTATCCAAATGGGAGATGCAATCCTAGAAGAATTAAGGAATATCAAAGTTAGTTTTGATGAAATATTGATAATAGTATAGGCAAACCACATCAGAGGATTTGTAATAAGAGATGTTAGTGACAAGGAAGAACAATAACCACAAGCACTAAAAGAAGAAAAATGAGTCAAACAAGATGAAGAAGGAATAGATAGGCTATTAAATTTAGTCATGGGAAAGGGGTCTAAACCCAAGATATAAATACCCATATATACAAGCACCTTGATGGAGAAGAATTGATTGATTTATTGGATCACATAACTAGATAAGTGTTTTGATTATGTGAATTTACCTGATGAGAATAAAGTGAAGTTTGCTTGCACCAAATTTAAAGGACATGCATCCCTTTGGTGGGACTATGTGTAGGATAAAATAATAAAGAAAATAAATACCAAGATCAAATCTTGGGATAGGGAGGTAGCTAAATTAAAGGAAAAATTCTTCCCTGGTGATTATCACACTAACTTATTCAAGAAGCTACAAAAGTTGAAGCAAAAAGAGATGGGTGTGAAGTAGTACATAAAATAATTTTATAATTTTAAAAATAAATCATGTCATGTATAAGAATACATGGAAAATATAACTAGGTATCTCAATGTGTTGAGATACAACTTGTAGGATGAACTCAATTTGGTAAGTCTTATAAAATTTGAATGGTGTTATGAATTTACTTTGAAACCTAAAGGTAAGTTGATTACAAGACAAACACAGTAAAATAGAGGTAGGGGAAGAAATTATAGAGGTAGAGGTTAGAAAAAAGAAAGAATCAAATCACAAAGAACCAATTCAGAACCTAGTACATCTCAAGAACATCCATCAAATTCAATAGGTGGATTCAGAAAAAGGAGACCATATATTTGTTAAATGTGGAGTCTGTTTCACCCCTAATGTTAAAATAAAGTTAATAGGGAAATTTTAAAATGTATTTATTTAATTATACAAATTTGGGGTGAAATTTTTAGTGTGATAATCACTTTACACATTTATTTCATGATTTGTGGAGAATTAAGTGTGATTTAAAGAGGTTGAGAGAATTAGGGGATTATAATTTATCCAGTTTGTTAAAACCTTCCTTATTTTGTGCCACTTAGGTGGGGATATGGCTTATCACCAAGGTATGTCATTTTTTAAAGAGTATAAATAGGGGTGAGGGGAAACACATTATAATTGTGTTTTGCATCTCAGTTTAAGCTCTACTTTCTCTCTGTGGTCAGTGTGATTGGTTTTGAGATGTAGCTTTATATCTCAAAAATTTTGGTGTGAATTCAGGATGGAGAAAATTATTCTCTATGAGAGGTTTATTGTTTAGATTATTTTTACTCTTGTTTATAATATTATTGAGATCCTCTTGGTGGACGTATCCCACATTGGGTGAACCATGTTATAGTAGTGTTATGTGTGTATTTGCTTAGATCTAAATTTTTCTTCCATATGTTTCTACTACTGTGATTCTATGGAATTATTTTTTATTGAATATTATTTCATTATTTTTAACTTTAATCACTTATTCCTAATAACTGGTATCAGATCTAGCTTTAGTGGTTTTGCTAAAGTGGTAAATTATAGGGAAAGATATTAGCTTGAGTGGGAGCTATGGCAAATAAAGGTAGATCTAGAGTAGAAAAAATCAATGGATAGAAATTTGGATTGTGGAAGATTTAGATGGAGGATTAATTATTTTATAAGTATAATCATCTCCCTTTTATGGGGAAAAGAGGCCAACCTTCAAGTATGAAGATTGGAATTTTCTTGATAGGAAAGCACTGGGAGCCATGTGGTTGTGTCTTGCATCTTTGGTTGCCTTCAATAGTTCAAAGGAGATGACCACATTTGGTTTGATGAATAAATTATGGGATTTATATGAAAAACCCTTTGCCTCTAATAAAATATTTTTGATGAAATGGTTATTTAATATGACAATGTTTGAAAATGGTTCTTTAGATAATCATTTGAATTATTTAAATATGGTTATGAGTATGTTAACTTCTATTGGTATTAAATTTGAAGATGAAGTTAAGGCTTTATTGATTTTGTGCTCCTTATCTGATAGTTGGGATAGACTGGTTATGGTTGTGAGTAATTCCATCCCTACTAAGGGAAGTTTAAAGTTTGAGGATGTTATAGGTGTGATTTTTAGTGAGGAAGTGCAAAGGAAGAACACCAAGGAATCATCTTTATGAAAGGATTCGATGGTGGAGAATAGAGGGAGAAAAAAAGATAGAAGCAAATGAAACCATGGAAAATCAAAGAGTTGGGGAAGATCTAAATCTAGAACCAATATGGTGTGTTGGCACTATGGGAAAAGTGGACACACAAAGCAGGAATGTTGGGAACTTTAGGACAAGAAGACCAAACATGAGGAGACCAAGGAGGTAAATATGACAATAGTTAATTTTATTTAGGATGCTTTAATTATTTATTTAGATAATGTTTGTAAATCTTGGGTATTAGATTTAGGGGATACTTTTCATGCCACCCCACATAGGCATCGTTTTACTAATTATGTTCAAGGAGATTTTGGACATGTTTATCTTGGTGATGATGAACCATGTAGTATAGTAGGGAAAGGTTGTGTTAAAATAAATATATTTTATGGGAACACATGGTTACTAAATGATGTCATACATGTCCCATAACTAAGGTACAATTTACTATCAATAGGGCAATTAGACAATGAAGGTTGTTCAATGATGTTTTTAGTAGACTCTTGGAATGTTACCAAGGGTGATCTTGTGGTTCCAAGAGGTAAGAATGTTGGTACTCTGTATTTGACTAGTAGTGCTCATCATTGTAATTTAGTTGTTTTATATGGAGATGTAACTTTGTGGCACTATAGGCTCAATCATATGAGCTAGAAGGGCATGGAAATCTTGAAAGACAAGTTGCCTAGATTGAAACAAGTATATTTGGAATTTTGTGATGATTATGTGTATGGGAAGCATAATGAAGTTAAGTTCCTAAGGGTTGGACCTAAAAAGAAAGAGAATAAGTTGAGTTGGTTCACTCAGATGTATGGGGGAAAGATTAGGTATCATCTATTGGTGTTTCAAATTATTATGTTACATTTATTGATCATGCAATTAGGAAAGTTTGGGTTTATTGCATTAAGAATAAATTTGATGTATTTGAAACATTCAAGAGATGGAAATATTTAATTGAGAATGAAATATGTCCCAATTTGAAATGTCTTAGGTGGGACAATGGAAGTGAGTATTGTAGAAAAGTATTTAATGATTATTGTTCATAGAATGGTATTCATAGGCAAAGGATGGTTCCCAATATTCCTTATGAGAATGGAATGTTTTGGCCTTATTTTTCCTTAACCTCACACCTTTAGCCCATTTTCCTCTCCTATTTTAATCCCCTTTAACTCCCTTCCCTCTTGTCCATTTACTTCTTTTTCCATTTACCCTTTACCTCTTTACCACCTTGACCATTTACCCCTTTTGCCTCTTTGCCATCTTGACCTCTTGACCTCATAATCCCTTTTACCATTCATCTTCCCTTTCTTGACTATCATTTACCCATTTAAAAATTTCAAACTCAATCAAAACCTTATCATTTTCTTTTTAATTTGAATAGGTCAATCATGGAGTGTGTTAGGAGCATGAGGTTGCATGTAGGGTTGCCCCTAATGTTTTGGGTAGAAGTAGTTAACATAGTGGTATATATGATTAATAGAGGACCTTCAGTACCTTTGGATAGAGGCATAACTGAGGAATCTTGGTCTTCTAATAAAGTTAATTATTATTTTCTTAGGGTCTTTAGATGTGAGGCATTGATTCATGTTCCCAAGAAGGATATGACCAAGTTAGAGGCTAAGTCTGAGAGATTCACATTTATTGGTTATGGTGAGGATGACTTTGGTTTTCAAGTTTGGAGTCTTTAAGACAAGAAAATATTTTGGTCTAGGGATGTTGTCTTTAAATAAAAAGTAATGTGTAAGAATCAATTTCAAGAACAAGAATTAAAAGAGTACACAATGTTGGATGATATTATGAATAGTAAAGTGTCCAAAGAGATAGTTAAAGAACCTCCTACATAGGAACCCCAAACTCCTATGGTAAGAATGTATCTTAGGGTAAAAAAAGATCCTAAATATTTTTCCCCATCTTTGAGTTATTTTTTACTTACTGATAGTGTAGAAATAGAATTCTTTGAGGAATTAATGTAGGTGAATGCTAAGAAGAAGTGGGAACAAGCCATGGAAGAAGAACATAGTTTTCTCATGGAGAACTAGATGTGGGATTTGGTGAAGCTACCTAAGGGTAAAAGAGAATTTCAAAATAAGTGGGTATACAAATCAAAGAAGATGATGGAGGAAGGAAAAGTACAAGGACCAATTGGTGATCAAGGGGTTTACGCAGAAGAAAGGTATTGATTTTGATGAGATTTTTTCTCTTATTGATAAAATGACTTCTATAAAAATTGTGCTTGGTATACTTGTAGTAAAGGATTTGTATTTAGAATTATTAGATGTGAAGATTACATTATTTCATGGTGATTTGGAGGAGTAATTATATATGGAATAACCACAGGGTTATGAGGTCAAAGGAAAGGAGAAATTGGTGTGCAAACTAGAGAAGAGCTTGTATGGCTTAAAACAAGCTCCATGACAATGGTATAAGAAGTTTGATAGTTTCATGTTGGAATAGGGTTACTCCAGGTGTTATTATGACCATTTCATGTATGCTAAGAGATTTGAGGATGGTAATTATATTATCCTATGTTTGTATGTAGATGACGTGTTGGTTGTAAGAAAGAACATGCAACAGATTCAAGTACTTAAGAAGCATCTTGGTGATTCTTTTTATATGAAGGATTTGGGTGTAGTGAAGCAAATCCTTGGTTTGATTATAACTCAGGATAGGAAGGAGAAAACTCATATCTTATCCTAGGAAGAGTATGTGAAGAAATATTTAGAGAGGTTTAGTATGCATGATACTAAGCTAGTTGGGACTCCTTTGGTAGGCCATTTAAGATTATTAAAGGAGAAGTATCCCAAGATAGAAGAAGAAAAGCTAAATATTTCCAAGGTACCTTACTCATCAGTGGTTATTATCTTGATGTATGTTATGGTTTTTAATAAACAAGATATTTCTTATGTAGTGGGAGTAGTAAGTAGGTACATGAGTAATCTAGGTTATGAACACTAACAAGTAGTAAAATGGATTCTCTGATATTTGAGAGGAACCATAGGTATAAAATTATGTTTTGGTAGATCAGACACCACTTTGCATGGTTATGTGGACTTGGATATGGTTTGGGATGTTGATATAAGGAGTATAATAGGTTATGTATTTACTATCAATAATATAGTGGTTAGTTGGATTTCTTGGATATAAAAGATTGTGGCTCTATCAACCATAGACGTTGATTATGTTGCTACTACAAAGGTTAACAAGGAGATGATTTGGTTAAAAAAGTTATTAAATGAGTTGGGGTATAAGAAAGAATATTAGAGACTACATATTAATAGTCAAAGTGCTATACATTTAGCCAATAACTCCACTTTCCACATGAGGATGAAGCAGACATAGTTGTGGTATCATTTAATCAGGATAACTTTAGAAGAAAAAATGGTGAAGCTAGAGAAGATACATATGAGCCAAAATCCTATGGATATGTTGACCAAGGTAGTCACATTAGAGAAGTTGAGGTTATGTTCAGCTTTGGTTGGTCTACATTAAGATCATGGAGGTGTGTTAAATTTTGTTCAAGGGGAAATGAACTCCAAGTGGGAGACTGGTAAATGTGGAGTCTATTTCACCCCTAAGGTTAAAATAAACTTAACAAGGCAATTTTAACATGTATTTATTTACTTTTAAAAATATGGGGTGAATTTTTTAGTGTGATAATAACTTCCCACATTTGTGGCATGATTATGGAGAAATAAGTGTGTTTTAAAGAGGTTGAGAGAATCGGGGGATTATATTTTATCTAGTTTGTTAAAAACTCCCTTAGTTTGTGTCATTTTGGTGGGGATATGGCTTATCATAAAGGTATGGCATTTTTTTAAAATAGTATAAATAGGGGTGAGGGAAACCATATTGTAATTTTTTTTCATCTCATTTTGATCTTTGCTTTCTCTCTGTGGTTAGTGTGATCGATTTTGAGGTGTAGCTTTGCATCTCAAAAAATTTAGTGTGAATTCAGGATATAAAAAATTATCTCTATGAGAGGTTTCTTGTTTAGATTTGTTTTACTCTTTTTTATAATATTATTGAGATTCTCTTGGTGGATGTATCCCACATTAGGTGAACCATGTTATATTGACATTATGTATTTTCATAGATCTGAATTTTTCTTTCACATGTCTCTACTACTATGATTCTGAGGAATAATTTTTGTGTTGCATATTATTTCATAATTAATTAATTTTAATCACTTATTCCAAAAAAGGTAGAGGTTTAAGTGGATTCATAGGTAATTTTTTTAAATACAATAATTTTTTTGGTCATAGGTTTTGGGATTTTCTATAGAATGATCAAGTAGTGGATCAAGAAATGAAAATAGAAATCAAATAGTTCAAGAAGAAGAAGAGAGTGTGGGTTTTCCATCTCATGTTGAGGAAATAGAAGTGGGTAAATTCTTGTTGATGAGAAGAGTGTTGATAAAACCACCTAAAGATAAGGACCTTTCCCAAAAGAAGACTCTATTCAAGATAACATGTAAATGTCAAGGTAAGTGTTACAAGTTAGTCAATTATTTTGGTAGCATAGATAATCTAGTTGTAATTGATATGGTATATAAACTTGGATTGAAAAGAATACCAAAACCAAATCCTTACAAACTTTCATGTATAAAAAAGGGACAATAAGTTTTGTTAATGAGCAATGTTGGGTAGATTTTTTGATTGGAGGATACAATGATAAGTTATTGTGTGACATAATGACCATAGATGTGTGCCATGTGATTTTAGAAAGGTCTTGTAAATTTTATAGAAAGATTACACATGATGGTAGAAATAATGTCTACACCTTGGAGAAATATGGAATAAACCATACATTTTTACCTCTCAAATAATAATATCAAAGACAAATAACCAATGCAAGTGTCATGATGGTCAGTGAGAAAGAGTTCTTGAATGTCATGAAGGAAGAATAATTAGGCTTTGGGATTGTAATCAAACCAAGAAAAATTATAAAATACACCCAATTGAATGAATTACCTAAATAATTACAATATATGTTAGAATAGTATGGTGATATAGTGGTGGAAGAACAGCCCAATGAGATGCCACTAGTTATAAGTATTAGTCATCATATTGATTGTGTTCTAAGTGATAGTTTGCCTAATAAAGATGCATATAAATTGACTCCATAATAATTCATATATAAATAAGTAAGTACAATACTTTTCAAATAAGGGATTGATCAAATAAATTTTTAGTCCATGTGTAGTATGAGCTATACTAGTTCTGAAGAAAGAAGGAGATCGGAGGATGCACACAAATTCAAGAGCAATCAACAAGATCACCATAAGGTACATATTTCCTCTTCCAATAATTAAATAAATTACGTATTTTTTGATGGGTTCCAACTAATTTTATAAGATAGATCTTAATATTGGTTACCACCAAATAATAATCAAATAAGGAGATGAATGGAAGACTGCTTTCAAGATAAATGAGGAGTTGTATGAATGGCTTGTCATGTCATTTATCCTTACTAATGCCCCAGGCACATTAATGAGACTCATGAATGAGATATTGAAGTATTTAATTGATAATTTTGTTAGTGTGTACCTAGATAACATGTTGATTTATAATGTTTCACTAAAATTTGAATCTATTTGATGTTTAAGGAAAAATAGAGATGAAGGGTAGGGATTAGAGATTAGACAGAACTCAGATTGGTTACATGTTTTATCCAGATGATGTTAAGCACTCCTCTTTGGCTAGGGAGGTCTACCTATAAATAATAAAGCACTACCACTAAAAATATTTTTTAGTAGATATATGAGTGGGTTGCCAAGCTATGTGCTTGTTCCTAGACGTGTCAAACTTCTTTAGGGATGAGAGTTCATATTTTGAAACAAAATGGTAATGAATAAAAAAATGAAAGAAAGAGTAAGAGAGATATATTCTTACCATTCTTGTAGTCTGAGTGCAATAAAGAGTGATATAATATAGGTAATGTGAGTTATTAGTGTTTTTGGAGATTATTTAGGTAGGTTTAGAGAAGTTGATGGAAATAAATAGTCACCGACGTTGGTTAGGATACCGATGTCAGTAAGGAGATATGACCGATGTCAATTATGTGATCAATGTTGGTAGGGGTAGTATATTCTTATGGAGGTTGTAGGATACTTTCTAGAGATGGGAGGTAGATGTTGGTCAATTTTATGAGGTTAGGAAGAGTTGTAAGGGAGTGGGTAAGACTCAGGTGGGTCTAGATAGAGGGTTGGTATGTTTGAAGTAGAGGGAAACAAGTGAAGGAGTTTTACAACTCCTTCACAAGGAGAGTAAGGACTTTCATAAAATGATAAATAGTATAACATAAAGTAATTATAAAATAACTATTTAAAAGAATTACAAAATATAGAGATATACTTAGCTAGTGAAATGGATGAAACATGAGTGCTAGATAGATGGATCTGATGAGGCATATTTGAAGCAATATGTGAATAGGAAAGATAGGCATGTGCTATTAGTTTAGAAGAATCCAAGATCTGTGTAGTATATCAATTCCTAGTCTGGATTGGTTTGTGTAAAGTAATGGTAAGATTGGATGTATAAAGTTGAATGCCAAAGCCTATACATGAATAATTGATTTTTTTAATTTGTATTGAACTCAATATTAGCTTGGAATTTGACTTAAGTAATTGATGTTGGAAATCCCACCAATGTCAATCAAGGGTTGACTAACATCAGTGGCATGAGAATAAGTGAAAGGGCTATATTTATCCTATTTTTTGTTCCTTCTCTTGCCAAGTGTGGTATTTATTAGAAAATGGTAGAAATATGAGGTTAAGAAGAATGTAGTTAGTTATTAATTTATGTTAAGGATGAGAACAAGTCATGGGTATTTAGGATTAGGAGACTAAGTCTTGAGGTGACTCAGAGGGTAAGAATTAGTCTTAGGATGAGGTGGCTAGGTAAGGTGGCATAAGTAGTTTTTAATTAACTTAACTAAATATTTTTTAAATGATTAAATGTGTGAGGGGTGAAAACATGGGTTAGGAAGGCTAATTATTAAAAGGGGATCGAGGGGGGTTTTGACACAAGGAGTTACACATGTGTGTGATGTAATTTTGGTGTCTACATTTGTCCCTTTTGTCTTGTAATTTATACTAACAAGCTGTAAGACAAAAATAGGAGCTAGATGCTCTGGGTATGGGATGAGGTATCCCCCCTCAAAATGGGAACTGACAAAGGAGAATCTAGAATTGGGTACTAGTGTGATAAGGAGTTAATTAGGTGGGTGGATGTTGAGTGAGAGCATGGTATCACTACTTATACATATACTACTACAATTTATGGTCAACATAATCAATAATAGGTAAAGGCAAGGAGGACTTGGATAGAAATAACTAAATCATAGCTTGTAAGTGATAGTTGATAAGGTTAAAATGATCAAAGTTGTAGCTCCAATGGTCCATGTGTTCTAGGTATCTAAGTTAGGAAGTGCTCTTGGTAAACACACAAAGTTGAAGGTGATAGGATTGGCTTGGTTACAATCCAAAATACTTGATATACATGTGTGCATGAAATATCCAACTATAGTGAGGTAGCATAAGCGGTCAAGACAAGCAATGCAAGGTTGGTTCAAAAAAGGGTCAATGGTCAAGGAGATATTCATGATCTCTAGTCAGAGTCATTATGGGTGGAGTTTTAAGTGATCTCCAAGGTTGGTTATCATGGTTGGGGAGATATATGTGAAATCTAAGGTTTTTTTGTCATGGTTAGGGAGATATACATGATCTCCAAGTTATCCCAGACTTAGGGTGTAGTCCAAAGGGTGGTGGTTGGGTTGAAAACTCTAATTTTAAGGTTGACAATTTTGGTTATGTCATTGATGTTAGTAGTAATTATTGCCAACATCGGTGTCTTAGGTCAAGACTACTAACATTGGTGGGAGACAAAACCTGACAAAAAGGGGTTTGGTGGCCCACCAAAAATCATTTGCAATAGTTAATTAGAGAAAAAGAGTTGTGAGGGTTTGGGGACATAATATAACTCTAGCTTATCTGTTTATGGTGAGTTGGTGAGAGATAAGTGGTTGAGAAGAGTGTGTGAGAGTGAGGGTTGGATTGAGTGCTTGGTGGGCCATGTTGTGACCAAGAGAGTGCTAGTGTGGGTAGAGATGGCAGAGGTAAGAAAGGACCCAGCTAGAGGCATGCCATTATAAGTGCCAACCATTCCAGCCTAGAGGAGATGAAGAGATGAGGTAAGATGCTCTTTGAGTTGAATTTGGATTTATGGTAGTTAATTTGTTATTTGGGAAAAAAATTATGTTTGGGGGGAGAGAGGGTGATTAGAGGGGTAGTAAATGGGGTGAGGGTATGTTTAAGTGAATTTGGGAGGTGTTAGGGGGTAGTTTTTAGGAAAAAACCTAGATTTTGGAGGTAGTTTATTTAGCCCTAGGGTCAAACCAGTCACTGATGTTGATGGGGCTCACTGACATTGACTAACACTATTGGAAATATTATCATTGATGTCAAAGGTTTAGTATTATTGGTGATAAAGGCCCCATTGCAATTAATGTTGTTTATCTTGGCTAATATGAGTAAATTCTTCTTTAATATTAATGAATATATTTTTGGTTGCATATGAGACAAAATAACGGCACATGGAGAAGTCGAAGAGTCACGGGATAAAGACAAAAGAAGGATGGGACACATTTTCCCATGAAGAGTCATCTTGGGGAATACCAAGAGTCACCAAGTGAAGACAAAAGAGTAAAGGGAGAATTTATCATGAAGGGACACTTTGAGGAATATAAAAAGTCACCAAAGATAAGGACAAAAGTGGGAAAGACATTTTTGGTCATGAAGGGTCACCACATGACTTTTCAAATGCTTGGATATGAAGGGTCATCCAAGATTGGCACCATTTTCCATGAAGATTGAAAGGTCACAAAGGGGGAATGTGAAAGGTCATTTGGAAAGCTATAAATAAAGGCTTGAGAAACCATTTGTAATGTGGATGTAAGAGGATGATTTGATATTGTAATATCTAGCTTAGAAGAGCAATTGTGAGAGATGAATATGATTTGTATTTGTTATATCTAGCTTAGAAGAGCAAAGGTGAGAGAGAGAGGAAGGAGATATTGTATTGATCTATCATTTATTGAGATAACAACATTGAGAGATAGGTGTGTGGTATACACAAAGGGGTTGGTGCTCCTGTGGGTTGGTGCTCATGAATAGGTGCTGGGTTGGTGCTCGGCAAAGGGGTTTGAAGCTCCTATGGGTTGGTGCTCATGAATTGAAACTGAGGTTTGTACTTGGAAAAAGGGTATGGTGCTCTTGTGGGGTTGTTCTCATGAATATATTTGAGATTGATTCTTCATGGTTTTTCCCACATTGAGTTTCCACGTTATATCTGGTGTCTCTCTCTGTCTTGTGTGATGTTTATTGTTTGAGTTTTATTGCATATCTCGAATGTTTTATTAAGTGGAATTTGATAAAGGGAAATTTTTATAAGATATATAATATATTGATTCACCCCCCCCTCTCAGTATATTCCATGCTTAATAATTGGTATCAGAATAGGTTCCTTTTTGAAAAGTTTTACAACTTGAAGGTAGATTAGGAAAGCATGATGGCTGGGTCACATGAAGGATTTTCTACAAATAAGGCACATTTGTTTGATGGGACAAATTATGCTTTTTGGAGCATGAGAATGAAGGTTTATTTGATGGCCCTTGGATTTGACATATGGAAATCAGTGGTGGAGGAATATGAAGAGCCACAGACATCTCCAATTACTCCAGTAGAAAAGAAGGCAAGTGAATGTAATGCTAAAGCTTTAAATGCTATTTTATGTGGTTTATGTGAATTTGAATTTTTTAAAGTTATGCAATGTAAATCTGCTCATGAAACTTGGGTAAAACTTGAGAATATTTAAAAAGGTGATGAAAAGGTTTAGCAAGCTAAGTTGTAGACTTTTAGAAGGCAGTTTGAAAGTTTGAAGATGGAAGAAGAAGAAGATATAGCAAGTTATCTCTTACGAGTTGATCAAATAGTAAATTAGATTCAAGGTCTTGGAGAAACATTGGAAGAGTCAATAGTGGTGCAAAAGGTTTTGAGATCTCTACCAATGAGATATAATGCAAAGGTTTCGGCAATCGAGGAGATGAAGAATTTAGCCAAACTAAAGATGTATGAGCTTCATGGTATTCTCACGGCATATGAGATGCAGACAGAACAAAATAAACCCTCAAGGAGAGAAGTGGCTTTCAAGACATCAAAGAAGGAGAAATCTAAGATTCAAGAATCAAGTGATAGTTCTAGTGATGATGAAGATGACAATGAAGCACTTTCCATTCCCAGGCCGAAAAGAGGAACAGGTAAATATTAAGGAAAATTACCTTCTAAATGTTTTAATTATGGAAAGATTGGAAATTTTTCAACTAGATGCCTAGATAAAGTTAAAGATGATGAAGAAGAAAAGCCTACATACAAAAATAATTTCAAAGGCAAATCCAAGAAGGGATTCAAGAAGAAGAGCCTGTATTCTAAGGATCCTAGTTTAGGCAAAGATAGTGGCATCAGCAATTCAGAAGAAGAAGAGATTCTATTCATGGCCATACATAATAATCAAGAAGAAGAAGAGGAGGAAGCTAAAGTAGATATGGAAGGAGAACTCAATTGTGCCCTAGAAAAGTTAGAAGTTGTTCAAAAGAAGAATTGAAGGTTAAAGCGCCAGATCAAGAAAAATTAACAAGAGTCAAAGGAAATGATTGAAGATCTACAAGCACACTTTGAAGAAGCCAAGAAGAATGAAGAAGATCTCAAAGCATAGTTGGAAATAGCAAGAAAATATTGTGAAAGGTATGTTATTGAAATTGCCTCTTTAAAAGAAGATATTCAAAAAGCAGTCAATAAAAAAGTAGTTAGTGATTCAAAATTTGAGGATAGCATTAACATGCTAAATAAGATATTGGAAAGTCAAAAAGCATATTCAGATAAGACAGGGATCAGATTTGAAAAGAAAAAGAGCTATGCTAAATCTCTTATAGAAGAGGAAATAAAAAGGGGAGAAGATAAGAATACAAAGGACATTCCAAACAGAGAAGGCTGGAAGGAACAAAGCTACAAAAGACAATCAAGTCAGAGATATATAGACAAGTCTTATTTTTATGGCTATTGTTTTTATTGTAATGGATATGGTCATAAGAAAGTAGAATGTAGAAAAAGAGATAACAATTTCATAAATAAGGAGAAGGAAAGTCAAGTAGAGTCAAGCAGAAGCCACAACTCTTTTGCTCCTCTATCAAGCTTTAATGAAGAGACCATAATATGCTACAAATGTAACAACTTTGGACACATAGCTCAGTATTTCAAAAGCATGTTTGAGTCAGTCAAGAGGGATCAGAGGTTCAAATCTCCATTCATCAAGAAGAAGGATTAGAGTTTCAATGCTCCATTCATTAGGGAGAAGGTTTAGACATGTTCATGGTAGAAGAAACAACATGAAGATTCTATGATGGTGCAAATAGCTCTGCATGTGAGAGGTAAAGATCAGCCATGGTTAATTGATAGTAGATGTTCGAGGCATATGATAGGTGATAAAAGTAAGTTCATTTATCTAAAGAAGATAAATGGTGGTACAGTGTGATTTAGAGATAAAACCACTACTAGGATAGCCGAAAAAGGTACTTTGAGTTTGGATTATGGTAGAACTAAGACTAAGAATGTTTTATATGTAAAAGTTTTTGAGCATAATCTATTGAGTGTTAGTCAAATTTGTTATCAAGGATACACATTAAGGTTTTATGCTGAAGGTTGTGAGATTAGAAAAAAAGATTCAAATGAGTTGATTGCAGATGCTTAAAAGACAGGGAACAATGTATATGTTTTGTCAGATATCTTCTCAAAGGCACGATCAAAGGATACATTCAAAAATTGGTGAGAGGAGTTGGGAGTAATTTCTATTACTTCCTACCATTGATGTTCAACATCAAGTGAGGGGGAGCTAAGTGTTAGCTCCAGGTAGGCCCTTTTCCATTGATGTCAAAGGGGGAGAATAATAAGTATAGGTACAAGTGCCAAAAATAGGTACAAGGAATAGGTACAGGTTTCTACAGTAAGGAGGAGTTACTGTATGTTTTTAGATGATGGTATGTGCAGGTGACAGGATGTGGTACTTTTAGGATTGAGGTTGCCATCAATGACAAAAGTGGAGATTGTTGGAAATATTGGCACTGATGTCAAAGGTTTAGTATTATTGGTGATAAAGGCCCCATTGCATTTAATGTTGTTTATCTTGGCTAATATGAGTTAATATTTATTTAATATTAACAAATATATTTTTGATTACATATGAGACAAAATAAGGGCCCATGGAGAAGTCGAAGAGTCACGGGATAAAGACAAAATAAGGATGGGACACATTTTCCCATGAAGAGTCATCTTGGGGAATACCAAGAGTCACCAAGTGAAGACAAAAGAGTAAAGGGAAAATTTCTCATGAAGGGACACTTTGAGGAATACAAAAAGTCACCAAAGATAAGGACAAAAGTGGGAAAGATGTTTTTGGTCATGAAGGGTCACCACATGACTTTTCAAATGCTTGGATATGAAGGTTCATCCAAGATTGGTGCCATTTTCCATGAGGATTGAAAGGTCACAAAGGGGGAAGTCCAAAGGTCATTTGGAAAGCTATAAATAAAGTCTTGAGAAGCCATTTGTAATGTGGATGTGAGAGGTTGATTTGATATTGTAATATCTAGCTTAGAAGAGCAATTGTGAGATATGAATATGATTTGTATTTGTTATATCTAGCTTAGAAGAGCAAAGGTGAGAGAGAGAGGAAGGAGATGTTGTATTGATCTATCTTTTGTTGAGATAACAACATTGAGAGATAGGTGTGTGGTATACACAAAGGGGCTGGTGCTCTTGTGGGTTGGTGCTCACGAATAGGTGCTGGGTTGATGCTCGGTAAAGGGGTTTGAAGCTCCTATGGGTTGGTGCTCACGAATTGAAGCTGAGGTTTGTACTTGGCAAAGGGGTATGGTGTTCCTATGGGGTTGTTCTCATGAATATATTTGAGATTGATTCTTCATGGTTTTTCCCATATTGGGTTTCCATGTTATATTTGGTGTCTCTCTCCGTCTTGTGTGATGTTTATTGCTTGAGTTTTATTGCATATCTTGAATGTTTGATTAAGTGGAATTTGATAAAGGGAAAGTTTTATAAGATATATAATATACTGATTCACCCCCCATCTCAGTATATTTTGTGCTTAATAGACACCAACACCAATGTCAACTGACACCAAGCATCAATATCAACATATAAGATAGATATTGGTCATAGGAAAAAACTCCAAATAGGAATAAAATGCCCATTTTGGATCCCTAATAGAGTTAGTCAATGAGGTTAATGGCTAAGCTATCCTTCGAATATCCCATGTCAACTGAGTGCTACCTAATAGCTCGAGTGAGGGCCTTAAGCCAATGTAGTTCTCCCAGTGCATAGGGAAAAAGGGTGAGGTATAGTTAAAATTTTGTTAAGGGAAGTGGTTAAGAAAAGGGAGGTTGAAATAGGTTATGGGACCTAAGGATTAAAATATAGGTCATGGGGTCAAGGGTGTGAGATATAGGCCATTATGCCTAGAGTTTAAGATATAGGCCATGAGGCCTAGAGTTGAAAGATAGGCAATTAGGACTAGGGTTTAGAGATAGGTAGTTGGGCCTAAGGTTTAGGTGAGTTAATAGATTAGACAATTATGTGGGTATATGACTGAGCTAACCTAAAAAAAACCCATGTTAACTAAGTGCTACCAACATAGCCTTGGTGAGGGCCTCAGGCTAATGTAGTTTTCCTAGAGAGAATAAAAAAAGGGAGGAGGTTTATAGTGGAAAGTATGTGACTTGATATTTATGCTTGTGCATGCAAACTAGGTAAGAGTTAACATTACAAGATAAACTACCTATATTACTAACAAAGATGAGGAGGGATGTCACCATGGATGAGTGGGAGCACATGGAAACTATAGGGTTAGGAGGAATACGATGATATTTCTAGGTTACACATGATGTTACCTTGATGATAGCTTTGATAGAGAGGTGGGATTACACCACCAATACTTTCCATTTTCCTACTAGAGAGTTGATAGTGACACAAGAGGACATGTATAGGATTTTATGGTTTCTACTCTAGGATGAGGAGCTCTTCTCATGTTCAAGAAAGGAGCATGATATTCACATGGATACATTGTTTGGAGAGAATGTTAGTGAGGTAACCTATCCTTGTCCTTAAGATTGGTCAATCTTTAGATTCCTCTAAGCAAGAATATTATGCCACATTTATTTGTTAGCATATTATTGTATTTACCTTAGGTTATTTACTAAGGTAATTTATTTTGGTTAGTTTCCTTAAACACTTTGGTTAAGAGGTTAGTTGTTTATTCGGCCTTTGTTATTTCATGCAAGCCGACATAGGTTAGTTTTATTATACCCGTCTCATGCTTCACGGGTATTTCATTTGTTTGCCTATTTAATAGGCCTTCATGCTTAGTTGAACGTGAAATGTGTGCTCTGCTATTCTCAATCTCATTTTTTCTCTGTATTTTGTTTAATCTAATATGGTATCAGAGCCTATGGTTTGTAGAACCTGAGTGAAGGTTTGTGGAAGCCAGAGAGAGGTCGATGTCTTGCCAGGGAGGAGCTTCAGGCACCCAGTGGAGAGCCGAGGAGAGAGAAAGCATCACGGAATTCGGAAAACTCAACCAGAAGGTCTGAAAATTGCCAGGAAGTATCAGAAGGCTAAATAAGACCAAAAGGAAGCAAAAACAAGCTGTTTTAGAGGCTCAGAAGCCTCTGTTGAATTTATCTTTTTCAGTGAAACAAAAGTCTAAATCGCAAGTTAGATCAAAACTAAGACACTGGTGAAAACGGTTTGCAATTTGGTTGAGAAACGGGCTCAGAATCTTCGCCTGAAGTTTCAGAGGTAGGCCAATTTTCTGATTGGCTGAATTTTTTTATAAAATTTTTAGCCTAAAGTTTTTAATATTTCAATTATTTTTATTTTTTAATTGAAATAAATCAAAACTTTAGCTAATAAGGGTTATTGGGGACCTACCGCTGACTAATAATCACGGAAGCGTCTGAAAAGCTAAAAATTTTACCGTTTTCTGGGTTTTTTATCTGGATGTCAACGGAGAAAGAATTTTTTAAATCGGAATTGTAGTTTTCCCGATTTAATTGTTTCAGTGGTAGATTTTTTGTGATCTTGCAAACGGTATTGAATTTATTGCCAAAAACCGGATAAGGTTGTTCAGTGTCAATATAGAATCAGTGTGTAGAAGGAATTTTTTTTTTTTTTAATTTTTTTAAAAAAAAAAAAAAAAGTCATTATAGTTTTTCCGATTTTATCATTTTCGTGAAAAACTAGGTAAAATGGCTAGTATTCAACACCTGTTACTACCAGATTCTCAGAAATTGACTGGCAAGAACTTTAGTTTGTGGAATCACAAGGTTTTGACAATATGTGAATATCTGAATATTGATCAAATAGTGCTCGGTAAAGAGCAAAGGCCTGCCACTACTAGCAATGACTATGATAAACGTCATCGTGAGGCTCTCATGTTGTTAAAATTGTCAGTAGCAGATAATCTAATCTCAGAGGTCAGAAATGCAACTATAGCATCAGATTTATGGAAAAATTTATCTTCAAAATATCAGGCTTCTGAAGCCGGTAGAGTGTTGTATTTGAAGAATTTGTTGTTTTCCACTAAGATGCAGGAAGGTGGCTCCATTTCTGAGTTTTTATTGCAGATCAAGGACATCAGTGACCAGTTGAAAGCAATGCAGAAACCTGTTGATGAGCAAGATTTGATTGCTCTTGTTATGCAAAATCTTCCACCATCATTTGAGTCATTTGTGGAGTCCTTGCACATGATTGCTGAGATGCAGACTTTGGATTTTGAAACATTGTCTACATTGCTATTGCAAAAGGAGAGACGACAGGAGCATGCAGTGTTGTCTACATCCACTTCCACAGAGAGTGCATTCTTTATTAAGGAAAAGGGTAAACAGTCTGATAAAAATAGCTATCCATCAGAATCTTCACAAGTAAGTGGTAATAAGAGATCTAAATGGAAATGTTTTTACTGTAAGAAACCTGGTCACCTTAAGAAAGATTGTAGGAAAAGACAACATGATATGGCTAACCCCAGAAAGAAAGCTCATCATGCGAATGTAGCTGAAGGTGAAGGCGAGGAATCACCAAATTTTGCTTTCATGGCTTCCAGTGGTAATTCTGTGGTGGATCGAGCTTGGTACTTTGATTCAGGGGCATCTCGCCATTATACATGCCATAAGGACTGGTATGTGGATTTTGTTGAAGATAACAGTAGTAATGAATCTGTATCTTTAGGAGATGGTACAACATATTTTGTGAAAGGATTTGGTAATGTTCATATAAGTTTTAATGGTACAGTAAATTATACATTCAAGAATGTTAGGTATGTACCGGATATGAACAAAAATCTTCTTTCAATCAGTGAGATCACCTCAAAATCTGATTTTGTTGTAAAATTTCAAGAACAACAATGTTTAGTCACCACTAAAGATAACAAGATTATTGCTGTTGGGATCGGTGAGAAAGGCTTGTATAAGCTTGCAGATCCAATCAAAGCAAAAGAAAGTGCACTTGCAGCAGTTGATAGCACAAGTTCACTATGGCATGAAAGGTATGGGCATTTGAATTTTCAGTATTTGACTACATTGAGTAAGACTAAGATGGTTAAGGGGATTCCTTCTATTCGGCATAGTCATCATGTATGTACTGGATGTCAGTTGGGGAAGCAAGTTAGACATTCATTTGATGTTGGTAAAGCTTCGAGAGCAAATGGAGTATTGGATTTGGTACATGCGGATTTGCATGGTCCAATGCAGACACCTACCCCTTCTGGTGCCCGTTATTTCCTGTTACTGGTTGATGATTTCTCTAGGAAAAAGTGGGTATACTTTCTAGTAAAGAAATCTGATTATTTTTCTAACTTTCTTACTTGGAAAGCTATGGTTGAAAAACAGGCAGGACGGCCAGTGAAATCTCTTAGAACGGATAATGGGGGTGAGTTCATCTCAAAACAGTTCAAGGACTTTTGTGCCACTGAAGGCATACACAGACAATACACTACACCTTACACTCCACAGCAAAATGGAGTTGTGGAAAGGCGTAATAGGACGGTGATGGACATGGCTCGTTGTATGGTCCAAAGCAGAAATGTCCCATACAAGTATTGGGCAGAGGCAGTGAATATAGCAGTATACATCCTCAACAGAAGTCCTACAAAAGCTTTGGAGAATTTGACTCCAGAGGAGGCTTGGTCAGGTCGAACTCCAGATGTAAGTGATTTCAAAATTTTTGGTTGTGTAGCTTTTGCAGTTATTCCTAGTCAAAAGAGAAAAAATTTGGATGCAAAAAGCAAAACATACATGTTTGTTGGATACAGTGATCAGTCAAAGGCCTACAGATTACTTGATGTTTCTACTAACAAAGTTGTGGTAAATAGAGATGTCATAGTAAATGAACAAATGCCATACTTCACAGCAACTGGTCAAGTTTCAGATATTGAGTCATTGTTATCTAATGATTCCATTATTAGTCATAATGTGAAAAATGAGCAGGATTCTTGTTCATCAGTGGAATCACATTCCAGGGAGGGAATTGATACAGGTCATTGTGATGTTCCAGCAACAAAACCAAAGAAGCCAAAGTGGTATACTGCCACAATTGAAGCACTAAAAGAAGGAGACTTGCCACAAGATGTGGAAAGTAGAAGACTGAGATCGGGAAAGCAGTTTGGTAATAGAGGTGAGCATGTTAATCTTGCTCTAACAACTGATGTTTCACAAGTATTTGAGCCTAATTCTTTTTCAGAGGCCAAAGGGAAGTCTGAGTGGGAATCAGCTATGCAATTGGAATATGATTCCTTGATGAAAAATAATACTTGGAAGTTAATGGAACTACCACCAGGAAAGAAATCCATTGGTTTTAAGTGGATTTATAAGGTAAAATACAAAGCAGATGGTTCCTTGGACAAACACAAAGCCAGACTTGTTGCAAAAGGTTATGCACAAGAGGAAGGGGTTGATTATGAGGAGACTTTTGCTCCAACCACCAAGATGGTAACTTTTCATTTGATTATTGCTATTGCTGCTCAGTTTGGATGGCAGGTGCACCAAATGGATGTAAAGAGTGCTTTCTTGAATGGAGATCTAGAGGAGGAAGTCTACATGGTTCAGCCACAGGGTTTTCAGGTTCCTGGTAAGGAACATCTTGTTTACAGGTTGATCAAGTCCTTGTATGGACTTAAGCAGGCTCCTCGAGCTTGGTATACAAAAATAGACTCATATCTTAGGGAGTCAAGTTTCAAAAGGTGTAACTCGGAACCAACTCTCTATGTAAAGGTGTCTGGTGATGATATCTTGATTCTCATTATATATGTTGATGATATAGCCATCACTGGGAGTAGTACTAGTCTCATTCAGCAAATGAAAGCTGATGTTTGTTGTACTTTTGACATGACAAACTTAGGACTACTGAAATACTATTTAGGTGTTGAGTTTTGGCAAAGTGGTAATACTATATTTGTGTCACAGAATAAGTATGCTAGTTCATTGCTAGAAAGGTTCAGAATGATGGATTGTAATCCAACTCACACACCTATGGAAACAGGAGCTAAAATTTCAACAAACACTGATTCACCTCCGGTCAATGAAACAGTGTATCGGCAGCTAGTGGGTAGTCTCATTTACCTCACTACCACTAGACCGGATATTTGTTTTGCAGTGAGTTTTCTATCTCGCTTCATGTCTAAACCACAGGAAGTCCATTGGTTAGCTGCAAAACGAGTATTAAGATATGTCAAAGGTACTCTTGACTTTGGCATACTGTATAAGAAGTCTGTAGATTTTGAACTTTTAGGATATTCTGATTCTGATTGGGCAGGTTTAGTTGATTCAAGAAAATCTACAACAGGGTATGTTTTCACTTTTGGTTCAGGAGTTTTCTCATGGCAGAGCAAACTACAAACTACAGTAGCATTATCTTCAACAGAAGCATAGTATAAAGCTGTGGTTAGTGCAGGTTGTGAAACCATGTGGATAAAGAAAATTTTGGAGGATCTTCAGTTTGAGTCATCAAAGCCTACTCCAATTTTTTGTGACAACCAAAGTGTTTTGAAGATGGTGAAGAATCCAGTATTTCATGCCAGGACCAAACACATTGAGGTTCACCATCATTACATCCGACAGTTGGTTACAAATGAAGACATCAGTCTCTTCTACTGCCCCACTGCAGAGCAGCCAGCTGATATAATGACCAAACCACTTGGTACAGACAAGTTCATAAAATTTAGAGATAAACTTGGTCTTGTTTCTGGTTTAGTCATTAAGGGAGGGTGTTAGCATATTATTGTATTTACCTTAGGTTATTTACTAAGGTAATTTATTTTGGTTAGTTTCCTTAAACACTTTGGTTAAGAGGTTAGTTGTTTATTCGGCCTTTGTTATTTCATGCAAGCCGACATAGGTTAGTTTTATTATACCCGTCTCATGCTTCACGGGTATTTCATTTGTTTGCCTATTTAATAGGCCTTCATGCTTAGTTGAACGTGAAATGTGTGCTCTGCTATTCTCAATCTCATTTTTTCTCTGTATTTTGTTTAATCTAATATTATTAATGACCATAGCAAAGCCTTTACTTGGTCTTATAATGACATGCCTAGTATTGACCCCTCTATCATCATTGATAACTTTTTCACCAATTGAGATGCTAAAATTGTTAAGAAAAAGCTTTGCAAAATGTATCCTTGTATTGGTATCCTTGTCAAAGAAGAGCTCCAATGCCTCCTTTCTTTTAACTTTATTCAGCCCATCGGCTACCTATAATGGATTTCCAATATTGTTCTTATTAGAAAAGTGATAGGGGAATCTACATCTACACTGACTATCATTACCTAAACCTTGATTATCCAAAGGATGACTTCCCTTTACCAAGTATCGACCAACATGTTGATCTAAGAGCTGACCATGAGATGCTATCACTTATGGATGGGTTCTCAAGTTATAATCAAATCTTGATTTCTCTCGAGGATCAACACAAGACAACTCTCATTACACCATGGAGGACTTTATGTTATCAAGTCATGCCATTTGGTCTAAAGAACATTGGTGCAACCTACCAATGCACAATGACTTACATCTTCCATGATATACTACACAACATTATGGAAGACTACATGGATAACTTACTCAAAAAGTCTAAACTTCACTAATATCACTTAATGATTCTTTAAATCATATTCACTTGTCTCCTCTAATATAACATTTGACTAAACCCAAAGAAATGCATCTTCGGTGTCCTTTTCAATAAGCTCTTAGGATTTATCATTTCTCTCCATGGTATTGAATTCAACCCTACCAAAGTTTGAGAAATATTAGACATGCTTCCACCTGTTAATATCAAACAACTCTACAGCTTACAAGGCAATCTTTAGTCAATCTATTGCTTCATCTCCAAATTGTCAGATCATTGCCAACCCTTTCACCATCTCCTAAGAAAAGATGTCTCCTTCCATTGAAATACAAATTGATAGGAAGACTTTGATGCACTCAAATGGTATCTCTGCTATGTACCTAAGGATATGATATATTGATGTCTATGGGTTGATGGAGATGTCGTCATGTGGCACACATCCCCTTAGTTATATGGGTACACTATATTAGGATAATAGAGTAACTTATGGAAGTATTACATTGGCTAATGTTTGGCCTACATTAGATTAGGAGGTTACCCAACCATGGGTTAGATAGATGTATATATGTAGGAGATGAATATCATGGTAAATATATCAAGTAAGCATTAAGTATTCTATTGTAAGAGGATATTGGTAGTTTTCCCCTTGAAGAGACATTGTGGAGTTTTTCCTTTCTAAAGGAGTATTATATGGTGTTTCTCTACCTTAAGGGTATTTATGCATATATTGAATAAGAAGATCATTACAAGTGGTATCAGAGCTTTGATTTGGGCAATTTGTGTGGAGAGAAACCCTAATTTCACTATATATTTAGAAATATAAAGAATTTTTATTCGAAATTTTTATTGGAGATGTAAAAGAATATATTAGAAGCGTAGCAAAAATTTCAGAATTTGTGGAGCTGTTTTGTGGGAGTTATTTCTATTTTAGGATTTATAATAATTTTGCTATATCTTTCAAAATATAAGGAATTTTTATTTGAAATTGTTACTAGAGATGTAAGCATATTTAAGAGAAGTTCAGTAAAAATTTCAGAATTTTTGGAGCTGTTTGGAGTGATTTTTTGCAATTTTATGGATCAGTTTTGACATTTTAGGGTTTCATGAACCTTAATTTTTCTGTGGATCATGGAGTTGTAAATATTTTTAGGGGAAGATGATATTGATGTTAGAGAATCATGGATCCTTTTGGATAATAATTTTAGAAAAAAATTTAGGCAAATACAATTAACTCCTTTTTTGTCTAGGCCTACACTAGATTGATTTGATCAGTTGTGCTGTACAAAAAGGTTTTCTTCATGGCAAGAATTGGAACATATTTTTTTAGATCGATGGGCTAGAAAACAAGTAGAAAAAGAAGAATCAGTAAAAGAAGAAGATGAAATAGAAGAATCAGTAGTAGTAGTAGAAGAAGAAGAAGAATAAGAAGAAGAAGAAGAAGAAGAAGAAGAAGAAGAAGAAGAAGAAGAAGAAGAAGAAGAAGCAAAATAAGAACAAGAAATAGAAGAATCATCAGAAGAAGAAGAAAAAGAAGAATAAGTAGAAGAAGAAGCAATATAAGAAGAAGAAGAAGAATAAGAAAATAAGGGTTCAAATAATTTGTCTCCAAAGAAATTCGAGTCAATTTTTCAATTTCATGGATGCATTCAAAAGAAGAAGGTGGTTATGTCCATAAACCCTACTAGCAAGTATAAATTCATTAACATGAATGTGGCCAAGCATCTACATGTTCAAGCAAAGAATATCAAAGAGGTTCAAGTAGATGGTAAGAATATTTCAATGTTTGAAGATTTGAAGCTCATTATGGAAAAATATGTTTTGTATTCAGATTTTTATGCTTTGGATATGGATGATATGGATATAGTTCTTGGATATCCATGGTTAGAGACTTTGGGAATAATGAATATTAATATTGAAAAAAAAATCATGAAGTTTTGGTATAAGAAAAATAAGATCACTTCACAAGATATCATAGTGAAAAAGGCACCAATAACAATCCAGGTAGATCATGAGAATAAGATGGAAATAGGTGATGAAGAACATGATGAAGATTCAGATGATATAGATAAAGACACACTACAAATGAGCACTTCATCTACTCAAGAGACAAAGAAGGAAAATGTAAAATAGGTAGAAGCAAAGGTGGATAAGGTCAAAGTATTGGAAAAGGCTGAGGTATATAGACACCCACATCATCATGAGAGGAAACAATCATGGAACTAGGTAAAGAAGTGTCATAACAACAATCATTTTTTCTATACAAAAAATAAAATTTCCAATCATTATGGATATGCATGGAATCCAAAGAAAAAATACTATGGCACATGGAATAAATGGGGAAAACACTATGACTATTCATGGAAGAATACCTACTATGATTATGGTTGGAATCAGAGTAGTGCAGCAGAATATGGTACATGGAATAAAATGAGGAATAATTATGCTTGGACACCAAAGTAGTATAATTATGATCATGAACAAAATCAGAGGAGTACAATAAAATTTGGAAACAAGCTTGGAGAGCTATCACCTACCAAGATCACATATGGATGGCTAGATGATCGAGATTGGAGACAAGTGTGCAATGATTTGAAGCACACTCATTATTTGGTTTCTTCTTATGTTTTGGAGATGAAACATGTCAAGGAGGGAAGGAATGCTATGTACCTAAGGATATGATATATTGATGTATATGGGTTGATGGAGATGCCGACATGTGGCACACATCTCCTTAGTTATATGGGTACACTATATTAGGATAATAGAGTAACTTATGGAAGTATTACATTGGGTAATGGTCGGCCTACATTAGATTAGGAGGTTAACCATCCATGGGTTAGATAGATGTATATATATAAGAGATGAATATCATGGTAAATATATCAAGTAAGCATTAAGTATTCTATTGTAAGAGGATATTGGAGGTTGTCTCGTCGAAGAGACATTGTGGAGTTATTCCTTCCTAAAGGAGTATTATATGGTGTTTCCCTACCTTAAGGGTATTTATGCATATATTGAATAATAAGATCATTACAATCTCCTTTCCCTATCAGTTCTTATTCCACCTATGGAAAACTAGCCTTTCTACCTTTACATCTCTACAATAGACCATTCTCTAGGTGCTATGATTGCACATTGGGGTGATCACCATAGAGAAAAATTAGTTTACTACATAAGACACACACTTATTGATTATGAAACTTGATATACTCATAAAAAAACTTTGTCTCACATTGGTATTTACAGCTTCCAAGCTCCATCATTGCCTCTTAAATCACCAAACCTATGTCATCACGCATATTGATCCCCTCAAATACAGGCATTTCAAGCCATATCACAACCAACATGTAGCTTGGTGGCTCATGTTATTTGCTAAATTTAACTTGAAATTTATTCAACAAAAGTGTATCAAGGGGAAAATGATCGTTGACTAGTTTGCTACCACCCCTTTACCTGATAACCAACCTTAAATCTTGAATTCCTTGATGAATCTATCGCAACACTCTACACTAATGATATCTCCTATCAAATGATGATGTTCTTTAATAGGTATAAATGTCAACATGGTGGGGGTGTGGGGGTCATCCTCATCCCTCTTGATGGTGAGCCTATTCCTTTATCATTTAAAATAGATTTTGAATGTACTAACAATATGACTAAATATGAATCATTGATCTTAGGGCTTTAAATGGCTATTTTCTTGGGTGTCAAATCAATAACCATTTTTAATGACTCCCAACTAGTGGTTAAATAGGTTAATGGTTCCTACCTATGCAAAAACAAAATTTTGCAATGATATAAAAATCATGTAGATATTTTATTGGAATCATTTAACTCCTACCTATTGCAAACTATTGCTTGATCTAAAAATAAGTTTGCTGACACAATGGCTTCTCTTTCTTCACACATGCTCTCTTCACCCTCTTCCTCAAAAATCTGTCACTGTATATCACTTAACATTAACCTCCTATATATCAACTAATATCCTTTTTATAGGTAATTTAACATGCAAAACACATGACTTATGGTACAAGAAACTCATAGATTATCTCTCATTTTATATTACCCCTTTTGACCTCTCAAATAATGGGAAACATGCCTTCATGAAATGTGTCGCTCATTATACTATGCTAGTGGGACTTCTCTATAAGCAGGGTTTTGATGGTCTCCTCCTTAGATTTCTCAATAGTAATGAGATCCCCTTCACCATTAAGGAAGTACATGATGGGCTTTTTGGTGGACATTTCAATAGTAACGTAGTTTCCAAATGTATCCTTCAACTCAGTTACTATTGGCTAACACTCCGTCAAGACTATAGTGATTACATTCAAAATTGTGCCAAATGTCAACAAGATGCTAACCTCCTTCACATTCCAATCCATGCCTTACAAGTCACCAAAGACTTCTAGACCTTCTCCCAATGGGGTTTAGATTTAATTGGTGAAATTAACCCTCATTCATCTCTCTATCACTATTCCATGATTACAGCTACTGAATACTTCAGCAAGTGGGTTGAGGCCATTCCTTTCATCTCCACTAAGGCTAAAAAAATTATTGACAATATCAACCATCACATCATCTATCATTTTGGTGTCCCCTATAAAATTATGACAGGTAATGGTAATATTTTCAAAAATAAGACTATCCAAAATCTTTGTGACACTTTTGGAATCAAATTAAGCTTCTCATCATCATACTATCCACAAGCAAATGGATAGGTAGAAGCTTATATCAAAACCTTAACCAAAATCCTCATGAAGGTAGTCAATGATAATGGCAAGGATTGGCACACACACATTCCCTTTGCTTTATGGGATTAACACACTAGCATTCAAACACTTACAGGTGCTACGCCTTTTTCCTTGGTCTATGGGATGGAATTTGTTCTACCTCTTGAGGTCTAGATTCCTTCTCTTTGCATCTCTCTATAATACATACTTACTAACAATGATTTTTGCCAAGAACATTTGGCTCAACTTGAGTTGCTTGATGAATGTCATCTCATAGCCCTCAACCACCTCCAAATCTATCAAGAGCATATCAAAAGCACTTACAAAAAAAACTCAAGGAGTGAGATTTCAATATCAGAGATATCATCTTAAAGGAAAATTAACATGTGACAAACATGTAGAAAAGAAAACGGGGTAAGTTTTTTCCTAATTGGCTTGGACCCTACATCATAACTCAAAAGGATGGCTTAGGAACTTATCACTTATCTTCTCTTAAAGGAAGGAAAAAACCCAAGCCTTTAAATAATTTGTACCTACTACCATTATTTTGTTAATCAAGTGACGCTTCACCTCATGTTTAACTTGAGCTCATCCCTTGAGTAACCCTATTACATTCATCTCCCTTCCTCTTAACCCTTATTCCTACACACTTAGTTAACCTATGAAGTGATATGATTTTGTCCTCAAAGTGGAAAACCTCTGAGCCTCTATAGTCTTATCCATGACTAATGAAAAAAACAAATGGGATACATAGACAAGTTATAATCTCTCAGGTCAAGGACATCTACGTAACTTCTTCTTGATACTATAAATAGACTACTCACTTGAAGGATAGCTATTAAAAATTAAATCAAAAGCTTAGACCACTCCCTTGAAGGATGGCTAAGCCAAGTTTTATTATCAATGTAAATAATGACTTAGAATCTTCTCCTATTTATCAAATTCATATGACCTCAACACAAAAAAATCTCATTGTAAGCTCCCCACATTGATCAGCTTACACAACAAAAAAAATATTAAAATTTAAGTCATAGACTTGCCCATAGTATCTCTCAAGTCACCCATAGAAGGGGCATACCATCCCCACTAATAAGGTTACACTACCCAAAAAATACTCAAGGCTATAGTCATGGTCATGAATAAGTAGTATCATCACCACTCTCTACTTGTCTACATCTACATGACCTAAAAGCCATAGTATGTGTCACTGATCTCTCTTGATCTCTAAACTTAGAATACCTTTAAATCTATGGGAATTACTTGATGGTTCTTTCATAGTATGCAATCTCATCTAAAGTAGTGTTGTACCTTTCTAGAGATATAGTTTGTTGTGTACCTATCAAACCTACAATAGGACCCTATACTAGTCCTTATGGTAGAGGAGGAGGAGTAGTCTATCTTGCTGATCTCAAACTATCTCTCTCTATTGTCAGTATAGTAACCTAGCCTTGTAATGCCCTAAACTATCCCTATAATGTCATAATCTAGCCTTGTAAGACTAAAACTTGTGCATGTGTTGTATCTTGATCTTGTATCATTGCATTTTAGGCTTGTATTGTTGCATTTCTCTCTCTCATCACTCCTTATAAATATGTTATTTTCCTCTTGACTTGAACCATGAGATGCAGACCTGTCTGCCATGCAAGATAATATTCTATGCATCTAAGATCTACTACATGTGAGCCTACTGGTAGCTCCTCAAAATCCATCTCATATATTTCTTGGGGTAAAAGTATGGGTGCCTCTATATCATCCTTCCTATATAGAGTAAAGGTAGGAGTCACATCCTATAACAAGCCAAACTATCTCCTAACCTATGCCATGGGTATCATCTCTAACTCTCCAACTCATCGCCCTTTGACCCATAATGTGCTCTATAAACTAACAAGCTTCTCTATCTATCCTTTGAATGTAGGGTATGTTAAGTAGGGCCTCTAAACAATATCTATGGGAATCAATCCATCTATCATATGCTTATAATAATCAATGTCCCACAGTATGTCATCTACTCATGTTTAGGCCATGGCCTCTCTCCACCATCTGAACATGACCCTAAAACAAGCTATAATCATGGTGGGTAGCCCTAATGTCCATGTCACCATGATGTGTCCATATGTCCAATAATGGAGTAAATTCGTAATGCACAAACTCTACCATCATCATAGCCTCAAACCCTAAAACTATCTATATAACTATGCCAAAAAAGTTGGTCCCCATTCATACACTATCCAGTACTCAACCATCTATGCCAACACACCTATAACATAGTAGGAAATCTTCCCCCATATACATCTAGTAGTGCATATACTATAATACCTATCATCATGAGGATACTCAAGTAATGATTCTCCTCATCGATAGTGTATAATGGCTCATATGCAAATCTCATCAAAAATGATGTTTTCCTTGAAAAAATTGCATACTACTTCTGAAGTAACATGCTTGGTTAGAATAGCTTCCACCCATTTGGTGAAGTAATCTATGGCTGTGAGGACATAATCATGTCTAGTGCTTGAAGATTGGTTTACAACACTAATGAAATCGATTCCCCATTGCTAGAATGGCTCTTCTATTACTACTGGCTTAAGAGGCAAAGCAACTAACTTGGGTCTTCCAATAAATTGTTGTCATAGTTCACATCTTCGTACCCATTTGCATGCATCTTGAAATAGATTAGGCCAATACCTAGCTCATATAGTCTTATGGGTAGTTACAGGTGCAAAAAAATGTCTTCCATAGGCTAGATTGTGGAAGGAATCTAAAAGATGGTTCTGCTGCTCCTTATCCACACAGTGAAGGAACACTCGATCGAGGTTCCTCTTATATAGACCATTGTCCCAAAAGACAAAATTAGTAGCTTTTAACTTAACAGTCCTCTTTTTTTATGAGATAAGTGAGTAGGATACTCACCATAAGTAAGGAAATGAGCAATACTCGAATACTACTCATTTATGGTGGAGACAAAGAGGACTATTGGCGTATCTTCAATTTTTACTTCTTCATGCCCTGCTTCTTCTGGTCTGTTATCAGCAATCAATTAGTAGAGACCCCTCCCCCACACAATCTTCATTGGTTTGATAACAAGATCAAACTCCTAGATTTTAGCAATCCAATTGCCCCTTTTGGTTTCAAACTCTTGCTGAGTTAATATGGATTTGACTATGGTATCAAGAACTAGGGTAATAGTGTGTGAATTCAAAATGTAAAAATGGAAGTGCTTTACTACCTTTATCACTACATAATCATAATTCTCTAGATTTGAATATTTTAGTTCATGAGCTTTGAGAGGGTAGCTCATGAAGGATATGGGAGATTCCACACCTTCTTTGTTTTATTGAACTAGAATTGCTGAAAGTGTGTGCTCAAAAGCATAACTATACATTATGAAATCTTTGGTATAATCTAGAAAAACAAGAATTGGGGCATGGGCAATAGCTCTCTTGATGTCTCAAAATGCCAATTTTCCTTCTTCAATCTAGCTAAAAGTGGCCTTTTCGTTCATCATGTTTACAATATGGTGAGTCTTCTCGGTAAATTTAGTATTGAACCTCTGTAAAAAATTCACCTTTCCAAAGAAAGAGTGAACTGCAATCTTACTTGTGGGTAAAGTAAGCTCCTAGATGGATTTGACTCTTTTTGAGTCAATCTTTATGCCTTCTTAAGATATAATGTGTCTAAGAACTTTCCCTTCTGTTACCCCAAATACATACTTCTTGGGATTTAGAGAAATGTCATTCTGGCGACATTGTTCCAGCACTTGTTGCAAATGGCACACATGATCAGGATGATGCTTGGAAAATACTATTAAATCATCAAGGTACACCATAATGAACTTACCCATTTCATCTTTAAAAGCAAGGTCTATTGCTCTCTGAAAAGTGGTGCCATCATTTATCAAGCCAAATGGCATTCTTCAATACACAAAAGTACCCCAAGGTGTGGTGAAGGCAGTCTTATGTTGGTCTGCTTCACCAACTTTCACTTGATTGTACCTCGAGAAGCCATCCAGCATTGATAACATCTCTGAACCAGTCACTATCTAAAGGACTTGATCCATGATGGGCAGAGGATAATTATCCTTTAAGGAGGATTGATTCAAATTCCTAAAATCCATGCAGAGGCAAATTTTGCCATTCTTTTTTCTCACAGGAACTATGTTTGCAATCCATGTGGAATGATGGATTAGGAAAATTATTCTAGCATTTGGCATTTTCTATATTTCAAATAGAATAGTACCTAATATCTTTAGATTATACTGCCAAGATTTTTGCTTGTAAGGCAATGGATCACTTTTGAGAGGAATTTCATGGTGAATTTCTTTAGGCCTGAGCGACTTTAGATCATCATAGGAGTACACCAAAATATCCATGTACTGGTAGAGTAGAGAAGTAAATTTAAACTTCTCCTCAGGAGTGCAACACTTCCCAATGTTCACCATCTTGGGATTTTCCTTAGTACCCAAATTTATCTGATCAAACTCTTGAGAAGAGCTTGAATCCATTTGCTGCTGTTTGATGAACCTGTCGTGCTTGTCAAATAGTTTTTCAAGGGAAACCAATCTCTTGGAAATTTTATTCCCTTTTAGCTATAGGAATTATTCACCTACGTTTTAACTTGTTTCTTGAGCTGATTTGCATTTTTAAGGCTCACTACCTTCGAAGTGAAGCTATTCAAAGCTATCTTTTTGTTCCAACAAGGTGATGATTTGGTTGTCACCATTGAACACTTGCCAATAATTGGCATTGTAAAGCACACTTGGTTAAAAGACTAGTTTGATAGTGTACTTATCTCCCTTAAAATCTAGGTGAATAACCAAAAGAGTTACAAAAATAGCTAAAGCATCAGCTTGATCATTGAATTCCCTAGGTACTATAGAGATACTGAAAGCATCAATAATTTCAATTTAGTCCCAAACTAGATTGTGGTAATGGTGTAATCTCTTATTTTTAGTTTGGTACAGGTTTCTGACCTGGAAAACCACTAGCTCAACATCTCCTTTAGCGTGAAGGAGTTTGATGCCCTTGTCTTAATTGGCCTTTAATCTAAGCAGTAATGATTCATATTCAGCAATATTGTTAGTGTTGCTAAATTTCAATTTATATGAATAGGGGAAAATATCTCCTTAAGGAGATATCAACACAATTCTAGCTCTTGAGCTGATAGAATAATAGTTTCCATCAAATTTGAGAATCCACATATTATCAAAAATTGACCTTTCCTTAGATTTTTCATCATTTGGAGGGGAGGATTCCTTTGTGCTTGTACTACATTCTACAAATCCTTCTACTATTTTATCTAAACTAATTTTCAAGCTTTCACATTTAAGAATTTCATCAGATACCACATGAACCTCCTCTGTGAATAAGAAGTAATTACCCGTGTCTAAAGACACAAATAAAATTTGAGCTTCAGGCGTTGATGTTTGAGTGACAATGTATTTTGCCTCTTTCTTAGGGAGCAATCTCTGCATGACACCTTTGACTGGGATCCTTGCTTTTGATAGGTCCATATTTAACTCACCACCAAGATCCTTAGAAAAAAATTTCCCAAGGAGAATGTCGTATGAGGCTGGGACATCAGCCAATAGGAATGTCATCTTAATTCTCTTGTATGAGAATGCTACAAATACAAATTGGGCATCCTTGATTTATCCTAGTAGTGGCACTTGTTTGTTCTCCATGGAGAAACATCTTCCAAAGGTCTTGGTTAGTGTGATGCCAAGAGATTCAACTACTTTGGTGGGCTTGACCTTGTTAGATGCACCTGAGTCTATGATGTAATTGTTTAGCTGGTGACCGTTTATCAACAGGGAGACATAAAATGGTTCTATCCTCCTGGAAACAGTAAGAGGAGTAATGACAAAGTTATTTTAGATGGATGTGGGAGTCACCTTTGGAATATTTGGTCTTATAGGGATGGTTTTATTCTTTACACATTGAACTAACTTATCCAACTACTTAGGGTTGAATTACAGAAACTAAAATTTAGACATTTGAATTTTGATTTTCTTGACATGGTCGATTATATCAAATGTCTGAAATGAATTAGGAATAGTGGAAAGTAGTTCATCCTTTTTTTTTTTTGCGAGGGGAGGACTGATCTAAAAAATTAAAGTTGAACGTGAAGGCATACTTGAGGTACTTACTTTTTTAGTGATCATCGGGTCTTTTGATTGAAAAGGCAGAGTGGTTCCCTGCTTAGCAATTCAAATTGTTGGTTGAGGTCACTCCACTATTTTTGTTTTATCAGCTTGCTAGGCTAACTGGTTCTAGGACTGGGTGAATATGGCATATGATCTGCCAAACACTTCACCCTTACTTCTGGGTTCATCTTGATAATTTAGGAAACCAATGTTGGAGTCACCAACTAATTCTTCTTCTCCCTCTGTGAAGAGATTAGCATCATCTTCTGGGTTCAACTTAGGATGGAAGGAGAAATTGGATTCTACTTTAAGATATCTAACTATTGAATTGGTTAAAGGTGCTTCAATGGAAAGTTTCCCCTATGGGGGAGGAAGGCGATTTGGCTACCCTTGATTTTTGGTAGCATTGCCTTGATATGACTGATTGGGAAATGTCCTCCTTGGTATATCTCTATATGAAGGAGCAGAAGACATCCCTTGCATCATTTACTTTTTGAGAGCTAGCAACTCATTTACCAACTTTTACACCATTAGATCAGTGGTGTCTATAGATGAATACTCAGAGGATGAAGAATATTTATCTTTGTTAAGATCTCTCCTTATCTTCCCTGCCAAGATGAGATCATCTTTCACCTCAGTGGCCAAATCCTAAGCTACAGTAAGGTCTATGTGGCTATCCCATCTCAACAAGAAACTCACTTTAGGAAGCTGAGAGTTGATGAAGAAATATTTGAGATTCTCACCTATCGACTGAGTAATTATGGGAATCCTATTCCTCAGCTTGTCAAACTTAGCTATGAAATCCCTCATAGGCTCATGAGGCTCCTTCTTCATTTGTGTGAGCTGAGCTAGCAGGGCATGCACATCTTCTACAGGCTTGAACTTGGCTTCAAATTTGGCTTTGAGAGTGTTTCAATCAGTCACTAATCAAGCCTACAGATGGTAGAACTAATTTGCAGTAGCAGCTTGTAATGTCTCCACAAATACCCTGATTGCTACATCCTCATACTCCACACCTATCACACCATAGGCTATGTTGAAGGTTGTAATATGTTCATCAAGATGAACTCTCCCATCACCAAATAATTTGGAGAAATTATTCCTTAAACTACATGGTAGCTCATGTAGAGGTGAATTTAGATTGAGTGGGCCAAAAGAGTTACCCAAGGGGCCTTAAACTACCATGATTTGACTAGTGAAGGGAGGGATAATGAATGTTTGAGGGGTATGTATTGATAAATCTCTGCTAACAGTAGAAATGGACATTTTACCTGGTGATAAAGACCTAAATTTTGTTAGAGGAAAACTCTTAGTTCGCTAAAGGTGAAGTTATGGAGAAAATAAATCAAAATTGCTCTACTGCACCAACTCAAAAATAGGGTCAACAACACCTTTAGATCTCTGGCTTTTTGTATACTGTGGAGCTACTAGATTGCAAAATTGAAAATGGATAAGGATAGGGATTTCTTCAATTTGAAGTTTGAGGCTTCAAATTACACAAAACGTTCCCCAATAGAGTCACCAAATTTTTTTGGGTAAATATTTTGTCAACAGCTAACTGATGAGTAAAATAGGCTGTTTCAACAATAGCATAAGGAGACTGATTGGCCAAATGTGCAGGTTTACCACATCAAAATGGGACAAATCTCTCCTCTCATCAAGGGGAGGATCCCTATAGCTATGAGGTGCTATATACTATATATATAAGCAAAAAATAACACTCAAGGTAGGATAACACCATCCATCTCTCCTTTTTTAGAAATCATGTTCATAGACATAGGAAAATTTTGGTGAAAACACTGAAGGCACTTCTCTTCTTTCAGAAGTGGTTTGCAGTAAATAGCAAGAATTCTTTCTGGTAGTGACAATTAAATGTGATAGGGCACAATAACTAGCAGAATGAGGTGTAGCACAAAGTTTCCACTTTAGTTGCCAAATATTGAAATATGAAAGACAATGGGGGCACAAAGCCATCCCAAAATCCTTTACATAGAAACAAACTAAAAACATACACACACTAAAGACCATTGTGGCAGCACAGTCTCTCCACAGTTGGCTTCAGGACACCTTCTTGATTACTTCCACTAGTTCTACTTATTTAATTAAATGGATAAGAATTCATTCAATAAATAGACATAAGAAAAATTTCCTCAACAACACAAGCTATTCTAGCATAAAGTATAAAAGGTCACTTGGTTTCTCATTCAAATAGAAAAAATATTATTAACAATCTGAGCTCAAAGTCTCAGGAAATGCCTTTCAATTTGGGTAGAGTTTTACTTCTATAATAGAGAGATCTCCCTTGCATAAAATAAGAGATTACAATACATAGCAGCCAAGAAAGGCTTCACACTTTGTTTCATGGAATGGCCCATGCTGCATTCAATGCCTTAAATGCATTTTTAGTTCTGTGAAGGGGCCATGCTAAAATAGGGCATTAGCCTTGACTTTTATGTACAAAAATATCTTGAATGTCTTCTCCTTAGCATTGGTCAATAGTTCTATTTTTTGATATATACGCAACTATCCACTTGCTTTTATTCAAAGGGAGAAAAATATGCCATGCCTTTTAATGTTTACCCACTCAGATGTCTACTTGGTGGACTATTCCACCTACTGGAATAACTCCCTTATAGATATTTTAGTATCTCCTATAGCTTTCCCTCTTTTTTGTTGAAATTTGAGCTCTCAGGTTATCTTCTTACCTTAAGTAGGCCCTTTCAGCTTCTTTCTTTAGCTGTTCACTGAGTTTTGTTCTTCAAGTTCCACGCCATATTTGAAAATAAATGGGCATTTCATTACCTTGAATTTGACATCCATGGGGATGTCACTGGTTGCTAGTTGCTTGAACCACATTGAACCTTGAACCTTTGAACCTTGAGAGTTCATTGGTTCAATGGTTCAATGGTTTGGGCAGTCCTATCGGCTCCTTGGATCAATCACTTCTTTCCTTCAATCACTTTCTTTCCTCTTCGGTTGAAGCTTCCCTGAATCTTTGAAATTCCTTAAACCTTTGAACCTTTGAACTTTTAACCATTTTGGTTCAAAGTTTAACGGTTCATTCTCTTTCTCAGAATATTTTGTTTTTCTAATTCTTTCAAACTCCCTGAAGGGAAGGTATCCCTTCAGGCCTTGAGAATGGTCCATTTCATGGTTGCTGAGAGTCCCCTATAAGGTACCTACCCTTCAGGGTCCTTCAAGCAGCCTTGTTCTTCAAATCCTTCAGACATTTTGTCTAAAGGAAATCTTTCCTCTACCTTTGCCACTTTTTGTTGGGCCTTTCAACATTCCTTCAAACAAAATGTCTGAAGGAATTCCTTCAAAAATTTTGTTTGAAGGATTTCATTTATGAAAATTTTCCATGAAAAATCTTTCTGAAAGATATCCTTTTGTTGCTTGTGATTGAACCATTTGATTGAACCAACAATGGTTCAATGGTTGAATACTATGTTCTACTCATTCAATTAACTGCTTGAACCAACTTCTTTGAAATTTTATTGAAATCATTGAACCTTGAACCTTTGAACCATTTTGGTTCAATATTCAACGGTTCAATGGGTTAAATCTTTCTTCTTCGAAGTCTTCTTTTATTTAAGTCTTTTAATCTTTTTAAACTTATTAAACCTTTGAACCCATTGAACCATATTGGTTCAAGCTTCAACAGTTCAACCTTTACTCTTTAAAGCCTTCTTTTCTTTAAGTCCTTTGAAGCCATTGAACTTTGAACTTTCTAAAGTGCTTAACTCTTTTAAGTCTACCGATGTCATCAAACCTTTAAACCCGTTGAACCTTTAAAACTTTGGAGGTAGGGTTCAATGGTTCAATGGTTCATTCCATTTGTTTGAAGCCTGTCGATGGACCTTTTGGTTGAACCTCAATGTTGAACCAACCTTGAAATTGCCTAAGAGTTGGGAACTTGTTTCCTTGTGAGAGCTCGCCTGTTGAAGTCATTGAACCTATTGAACCTGTGAGTCCCTTGGCTGAAAAAGCTTGAATAATTGAAGAACTTGGGTGCTCAGAACATTTTTTTAGAAGGGAAAAGATAATTTTGGTCTAAAGTAGCCAAAATAGTTGATATGTTGTCCCCAAAAATGAGTGATAGATTTTGGGAACAATAGAAGTCATGATTGATGGGAGAGCTAGTATTAATATCATCTCCTCCCATAACTATAACCAACTCAACCTTTTGTAAAATGTCATGTCTAAAACCTCGACTATCCTTCAATCCTTTAATGACACATGACCACTACCTTAGGTACATTTTTCATTCATATCTATGTAGGCCCTTGCATGCTCCCTAAACTCTTTTATGTAGTGGAAGGAAAGTTATAATACAATGTCTTACTAGGAGGACCTTTAATCCACTCCATGGGTTAAATTACCTCTACCATACATCATTGCATTAAATTTGAGCATGAAGTATAGGTCATAACCATCCAAACTAAACCAAGTCTCTTCTCAATATGTAACATGACCTACCAACCCAACAGCATTCTCCTACCTCCATCTAGCACAACCTACTTGGCCACAACCAAGACATCAACAACAAAAGAGGAAGTCACACCTTCTTCTACAATGAGTCATCAAAAATTTCATCCATCCCCTTCAATCAGATCCCTACCTTAGACCAATTGTAATCCATATTTTAATGTCTTTTATTGGGGGAATATCACCTCCTTGCCCTTGATGCTTTCCCTACTCCCCACAAGTATGGGAAACTTGACCACCAACCTCAGTATGACCCTAATGTAAGAACCATTATTCCCTTTAGACATACACACTATCAAAATCATTTCATTTATGGGTGAATTGATAAGCCCCTTGGCACTTCCATGACCTCCTCTTTTCCTCGACCATTCACCTTTAGTTTCTTGTATCTAGACAAGCTGAGCTTTGCTAAAACATACCTTCATAAGTGTGCCTAGAAATTATTTGGTCTTATATGATATGAGCATGGACCATATAATTTGGTTTTTATTAAGACCTGAAATCCTCATGAAAACATGGCCTTGGTTTCATTTTACCCAATAAGAAGCAAACCAAAGCACCTACTATCACCATTATTGAGGAAGACACCCCTTCCTCACTGACCTCTCCTCTACCTACATGTGAGGATGATGAAATAATCCCACCTAACATTTTTTTAGTCAACATGATCAACCTTAAACTCTTGAATTATCAGAAGGAGGGGGAAACTGTAAACATCCCTTTGATCCATATTGAGATGATATGGGATGACTCCCCTACCATTAACACTATTTAGTGTTAGGATGATGATTCTATTCTCACCTACCTTGGTGCCCCAAATTCTTCCATCCATAAATACCTTATTCCTTATACCTTGAACATGTTGAATAAATATACCATGGATATCAACTTGGGCACCTCAAATGACCCTTACAGTATCAAACTTGGTCAATTGTTGAATATTGATGAACTTTATGACTTCCCCTCTTTCCTCCAAGACTATAACATAAAATTTCCTTGGTATTATAGTGACATGCCTAGGATTTAACTTGCCATTGCTACCCATCACATAGTCACCCATAATGATGCCAATCCCATCAATAAAAAACTTTGATGCATGCACCCTCACATAACCCTTCTCATCAAAGAAGAGCTTTAACATCTTCTATCTATGAATTTCATTCAACCCATTGACTATCCATAATGGGTCTCAAATATTTTACCTATCACCAAAGTCATATGGGGACTATGAATTTGTGTGGACTTTCAAGACCTCAACCTCATTTGCCTTAAAGATAAATTTTCTCTACCAAGCATTGACCATATAGTTGATCTTATAGCTAGACACAAGATGTTATCTCTCATAGACAGATTCTTGGGTTATAATCATATCATAATTACCCCTAAAGATCAGTACAAGAGTGAATTTACCACCCCATGAGGGACATTATGCTATAGAGTCATGCCTTTCAGGTTAAATAATGCTAGTTCAACCTACCAACATGCCATGACCTACATATTCCATGACCTTATCCACAAGATTACAGAGGATTATGTGGATGACCTTCTCAGAAAATGCAAAATCTAAAAGGATCATTTGGATTTTCTCAAGATCATCTTTGTATGGCTTATCCATTACCATATCTACCTAAAACCTGAAAAGTGTATTTTTGAGGTCTTATCAAGAAAGTTTATTAGTTTTATTATTTCCCTTTGGGGAATTGAAGTTGATCCTACCAAGATAAAACTAATTTTTGGCATGCTTCCTCCAATAAACCTCAAGTAACTCCATAGTCTGAAGGGAAATCTTTAATCCATTCATTACTTTATCTCTTAGCTTTCATATCAATGCCAACCCTTCCACAACCTTCTAAAGAAAGATGTCTCTTTTAAGTGGAATAGAGACTATTAAAAGGCCTTTGATTCACTCAAAAAGTATCTTTTTTTATCCATTTATACTCACCCCTCCCAAGGATGACCAACATTTCTACCTTTATATCTCTACCACTGACCACTCCCTAGGGGTAATGCTTTCTCATTAGGATGAACAACACAAAGACCAATCTATCTACTACATTACCCACATCCTTATAGAGTATGAGACTTGGTATAACCACATTGAGAATATTTTCTTAGATGTAGTCTTTGTGGCCACCAAAATTTACCACTACTTAATTAACCATAAAATTGATGTCATAACCAATATCGACCCACTCAAGTACATATAATCCAAACCATACCAAAACCAACATATGGCCAAGTGGTTCATGATTTTAGTAGAGTTTGACCTTGAGTTCCTTTAGCAAATGTTAATTTAAAGGGAAATTCATTTCCAACCAATTGGATGAAGCACCATTAGTAGACAAACAACCTCTTCCTCTCAGGTTCCCTGATGAGTCCATCATAACCCTCTCCTAGGTGAATTTCACCTATCAAGTCACCATATTCTTTAATAGATCAAAATTTCAACATGGTGGTAGAGATGGTATCATCCTTATCTTATTTGATGGTGAACCTCTTCCTTTGTCCTTCAAGCTTGACTTTTAATGTACCAATAATATGGCTGAGTATGAAGCCCTAGTGATAAGCCTTTAGACTGCTTTAGCCTTTGGAGTCAAAATAATCAACATATTTGGTGACTCCTAACTTGTGGTTAATGAAATCAATATCTCTTACCAGTGTAAGAATAATGTTATGCAATAGTAAAAAAACTAGTTAACAAACTCTTAACATCATTTGAACACTATCGCATCTAGTCAACCATGTGATCTACCAACAAGTTCACTAATACCATGTCTTCCTTCACCTCTCATATCCCATCTACACCTTATAAATCTAATCTATTTATTTTTATCCACAAACTCACTGAACTTTTCTATGTCAAACCTGATTCTTCCACCATTTTTAATATGGAGGAGACCCAACCTGACCTTTGGTATCAACAGACCTTCGAGTACCTCAACCTCACCATCATTCCTCTTAGACTTTCTAGGAATTTTTGAAGATAATTTATCCAAAGTACCTCATGTTATACCATCATGGGAGGAATTATGTATAAACATGGCTTTGATGGCTTCCTCTTTTATTTCCTATGTAGTCACGAAGCCTCAAATGTTATTAAAGAAATGTATGAGGGAATCTATGGGTGGAACTTAAGTGGACTCATTTTAGCTAAACACATCCTTTGACTTTGATATTATTGGCCTACTCTTAACCAAGACTATTGTGATTATGTTAAAAAGTGTGTCAAGTGTCAGCAATACACTAATTTAAATCATGAACCTAGTCATAGTCTTTATGTTTCTATTGATTTCTAATCCTTCTCATAATGGGGTCTAGACCTTATTAGTGAAATTAATCCCATTCTTCATATTGAAACCATTCTATCATCACTACGATCGAATATTTGACCAAATGGGTAGAGGTTATTCCTCTATTCTTGACTAAAGTGGAAAATATTGTCTACTTTGTCAATCATCACATCATCTACCACTTTGGTGTTCCTCACAAGATTATCATCAATAATGGTAAGTATTTTAATAATAAGTAATTCTTAGGTTTATGTGATGTATTTAACATTAAGTTGAAATTTTGCTTTCCTTATCACCCTCAAGTGAATGGATAGGCTAAGGCCTCTAACAAAAATTTTAACAACATGCTAACTAAAATGGGCAATGCATCTGATTAGGATTAGCATTTGTACATCCCCTTCACCTTATGGGCATATCACATTAGAATAAAAACTCATATAGGAGCTACCCCTTTTTCTATTGTGTTTGGATCATAGGTAGTTTTACCTCTCAAAGTTCAAATACCCTCTCTTTGCATATCTTTGCAAGATCTCATTTTTTAGGATGATTATCATTAGCATCGGTTGGCCTAGCTTAAGCTACTTGATGAGTTTCATGTATCAACCCTTACCCATATTCATGTATATCAAGAGTGTGTCTAGAATGCCTATAAAAACACCTTAATGTGTAAGAATTCAACATTAGAGACATCCTAAAGTAAAAGTAGCATGTCACCAATCTAGAGAAAAGCAAGTAGGGAAAGTTTAATTTCAATTATCTTGGACCCTATATCAAAACCCACAAGTATGGATCAAGAGCTTACCAGTTATCCTCTCTTGAAAGAAACCCAGAACCTAAGCCCCTCAATGCTTTGCATCTACATCCATTCTTTTTTAAGAAGGATCAAGTTCACATTTTGATTTAACTTAAGCTCATCCCTTACTTTCACACATTAATCTCCCTATTTTAGGGGCAACTAATTAAAACTAAATCATGTGATTATCCAACATAGTCATAGCCTAATCTTGAATAATGGGTACCATGGCTCTACCCATGACATGATTCTCATGGTACTTTCCACTCCTCTCCCAAGTCAAATTCCCATGATGTTTGTCACCTAAACCTATTTACACTTAATCACCCTTTTTGTGATTTTGGTTTTGCCTTCATAAGGGTGAAACTATAATCCTATTTAAGCAATTTTATGTCAAGCAAAATCCAAACAAAAAAAAATAAAAATCCAACCCAATAGCAATCATGGGTGATTCCTAGCATTTGTAGACACTTCCCTTGAAGTAAATTTATCATAAATCCTTGAACAAAGAAAATAACTTAGACTAATTCCTCGAAGGATGGTTGAGTACAAAATTTGTCAAAAAGCATAGCATTTTCTTGGAAGCTTCCCACATCGATCAAATTCCCATATACAATAATAAAGTGAAAGACCTATTTTCAAAAATCAAAAACAAAAGTAAACTAATCTTGAAAGCTGCAATCAGCTCTCACACAACAAAATAAGGTGGAAGTAACAATTAGATTTCATAAGAAGACTTATCACATTGATCAGTCTACATCTTATATGGCATAGACTTGTTTATATTGGCTCTTTGGAAATATATAGAAGAGGCATGCTAGTCTCACAAGAAGGTTTCATTTTCATCCATCTCCCTATTATACATTATAAGCAAGGGATTTGGATCTCGCTTGACATTATGTGAGCATGGCACCTTTTTACCCACCTAAAAAATGTTAATGTGAAGCATTTAAATGGATTATGTTCATTAAGCCAATCCAACTTTATTTTTGTATTAATACTTACCAAAGAAGAAGAATTGTGCCTTCTTCTACTCCTATCATGAATAGTTGATATTTTAACTACAACGGTTGTGTCTTGATTATATTCTTTGTCCTCCCATCTAGTGTGGTTAATTAACTTACCTCATGTGTTTTATATTTAAACAAATTAACAACAAAGCATATGCACATGTATCATAAGAAACAACATAACCATAATAAGCATAATAAAACCATAGCATCCATAAGCAATAAAATAACCAACCACTTTCCACCACATGTCTAAATCTAAATAATGAAGAAAATACTCATTAAAATTTAGCATGTCATAAGTAAATAGGATACATAGCTAATAATAAAAGTTGTAAATATTGTCATTTATGTCAAATTATCATTTAATGCTGAAAAGTGTTTTTAATGTTTATATCTTAGCTAAAAGTGTTTTAATATTAATTAAATATTAACAAATATATTTTTGGTTCTATAAAGACAAAAGAGGGCCCATGAGGAAGTCAAAGAGTCATCAATAAAGGAAAAAGAGGAAAAGGCCACATTTCTCCATGAAGGGTCACCTTGAGGAATTCAAAGAGTCATCACTAAAGACAAAAGAGGAAAAAGATGCATTTCTCCATGAAGGGTCACCTTGAGGAATTCAAAGAGTCACTAGGTAAAGACAAAGAAAGAATTCAAAGGGTCATGCAAGGGTGAATGACAAAGGTCATTTTAAAAGCTATAAAATGAGGCTGGGGAAGCCATTTTTCATTATTGAAGTGAATGATTTTATCTAGCTAAGAAGAGTAGAGAAAAACAAAGAAAAGAGAAGAAATATACTAGTGTGCTATCATTTTTTGAGAAAGCAACATTAAACGATAGTTGGTGTTTTATACACAAGAGGGGTTAGTGCTTCTCTGGGTGGGTGCTCACAAATCATTGTTGAGGTGGTACTTAGAAAAGGGGTTGATGCTCCTATAAATTGGTGCTTGTGAACTTTTTAAACTTGAGTTGGTGCTCATTTATATAGTTGAGATTGTTCTCCATGGTTTTTCCCACTTTGGGTTTCCATGTTAAAATCTAGTGTCTCTCTCTCTATTATGTGGTGCATGTTATTGCTTTCAATTTTATTACATATCTTGAATGTATGATTAAGTAGTTAAAACGAAAGGAATTTGATTAAGTAAAATATATATATCATGTGCTTAATAATTGGTATCAAAGCAAGTTCATTTGGAAAGGGTTTAACAACTTGAAGGTAGATCAGGGAAAGCACAAGATGGCCAAGAAGCTAAAGAAGGATAATCAAGAGTTGAAATCTATGGTCAAGGCTCTTAAGGAACATATGTGTATCTTAGATTCTATGTTGGATATAGAAGAAAAAAATAAGATGTTTATTTAGGATCTTAAGAATCATCTAGAGGTTGAAATTTCAAGTTGAAATCAAGAGAAGAAGAGTGTAATTAGTTTAATGTTAAGCTATTTAAAGGATAATCATGAGAATCTCATAATCAAGTTTGAGAAAGATCATGAAATATCATTCCAAGGTAAGAAAGATGAAATTTTTAATGGAAAATTGAAGAAGCCAATCAGGTAGCCCAATGCTTTCGAGTTTTTAATTTTTTTTCATGGCCACTATTTTTTTTGTCATCATGTTGGTCATAGGGAAAGAGAATGTATGAGGAGAAGAAATAAATCAAAGGGATATCTCAGTCACATTCAACTAAAAGGTATGAGAAATATTTTTTTCTTTTGTTGTCATATGATTCGCCATATTGCTAAATTATGTCCAAATAGAGTAAAGAGATCTTTAAGGTATGAGAAGAGAAAAATTTAGGTTTGGAGACTTAAGATAGTAAAAGTTGATCAGGATGAGTTTAAGAGTGAGAATGAATTACTTGTTATAGTGGATATAAAATTAGATAGGAAGGACTATGAAGAATCTCTTGTTACATTTGAGCATGAGCCTTATCAATATAATATAATTGCAACAGTTGAGAAGATGAACACCATCATGAATGTTGAGTTTAGTAAGTCAAATAAGTTAGACATGCTTAAATAGATTCTAAGAGAAAGACACAAGAAGATCAAGGAAGTAACAGAGGAGATGTGGGAATATCCTAAGATTATGTTCTAGGACCTTTTGTGTGGGGTGTCTCTTCTAAGATTTAAGGAGACACTTTTAAGAAAAAATTGAAGCATGATGGATGTTGTTAGGTCTTGGATTTGTTGTATGACCAAAAGGTGAGTTGATAGATTAATTTGTATATCAATTGAGGGGGAGATAAGTGTAAGCTATAGGAAATAAGTACAATAATAGGTACAAGGAATAGGTATAGGGAACAAGTACAAGAACAAGTTCAAGAAATAAGATGCTACAATAAGGGGGAATTACTGTATATTTTTAGTTGGTTTAGATTACATGTCTTAGTTTCAGGTTGCCATCAAAGACAGAGGGGGAGATTATTGGAAATATTGGCATTGATCTCAAATTAGCATTTAATGTCTAAAGGTGTTTTTAATATTTATATCTTGGCTAATAGTGTGTTAATATTAATTAAATATTAATGAATATATTTTTGTTTGTATAAAGACAAAAGAGGGCCATTGAGGAAGTTGAAGATTCATCACTGAAGATAAAAGAGTAAAAGTATTATTTTCTCCATGAAGGGTCACCTTGAGGAATCTAAAGAGTAATCACTAAAGATAAAAGTGGAAAAGGATGCATTTACCCATGAACGGTCACCTTGAGAAACTTAAAGAGTCACTAGGTAAAGATAAATAAATAATTCAAAGGGTCATGCAAGGGTGAATGCCAAAGGTCATTTGGAAAGCTATAAAAGGAGGCTTGGGAAGCCATTTTGTATTATGGAAGTGAATTATTTTATCTAGCTAAGAAGAGCAAAGGAAATCAGAGAAAAGAGAAGAGATATAGTAGTGTTCTATCATTTTTTGAGAAAGCAACATTGAAAGATGGTGTTTTATACACAAGAGGGGTTGGTGCTCCTATGGGTGGGTGCTCATGAATCATTATTATGTTAATTCTCATTAAAGGGGTTTGTGATCCTATAATTTAGTACTTTAAAACTTTATAAAATTGAGTTGGTGATCATTTACATACTTGAGATTGTTCTCCATGGTTTTTCTCACTTTGGGTTTCCATGTTAAAATACGGTCTCTCTCTCTCTATTATGTGGTGTATGTCATTACTTTCAATTTTATTACATATCTTGAATGTATGATTAAGTAGTTAAATAAAAAGGAATTTGATTAAGTAAAAGATATATATCATGTGCTTAAAAATAAAATACATCTCATGTCTATCTAGCTAAGTTTACATTAGTGTCTAACAGCCATAACACTAGCATAATCCATAAGCAATATATACATTACATCATAAGTATTAAACATCAACACAAATCATAGACCATGAACATAAGTGATAAGAAAATATCATATATATAGCTCATGATTCAAATAAAATCATAATGTATACAAATATCTCTCTATCAAACTATACATCTCATCACATTGACTTGCAAGCCATAATTAATATGATATACAACATAGTATATTATGTCATGTTTATGCCCTAGGGGCACTACTATCTCTTGGATCACTGCTAGATCCTAGTGCCTACCCCCTATAGTACCTAACTATCCCCTACATGTACCTATCTATCTAGCTACATATACATACCATTGACTTTGTATCACCACACTAGTACCACCTACCAAGTTAGATCTATACTTGCCCCATCAGGGATTTATAGGATAGTGAGTGAAGACTCCACCTCATAGTACCATAAATCCTATACATTGGCTATGTACCTCTACATATCAATGGTCCCTACTAGTGCTGGTACTACCCCTTAGCCCTAGGTGACTTGGACTAGTGTAGCTTATGCCTAGTCTCTCTCACCTATCATGGTGACTAGCTACCCCTATAACATAGTAATGTGACCCTATAAGGTATCCACCTATCCCTATAACACTATGACTTGTGCATGTGTAGAGTATAATGCCACTCCTACTTATCTATTAGGTCTAACCCCCATAAAATTATGCCCTTTGGCCCCCACTCCTACTTATCTATTAGGTCCAACCCCCATAAAATTATGCCCTTTGGCCCCCACTTCTTACTAGGTCCATAAGCAAAACCTCCTACTTTTCCCCCATTACTTTCCTTAACAACCAATGGTCACCTTAACCACTAATGGTCACTGTGGAAGAAAATAACAATTTATTTTCACCCTTTTACCCCTAACCTAATCTAGTTTTATGTGTCCCTACCTATTCATAAACCCCTGCCTAGTTTTTTGAAGTAGACCTAAGCCATTTAGCACTAATATTGACTTGATTATCATTGCATTAGTTATTTATGGTTTATTTCTTTAACACACATTTCTTGTGTTAAATTTTATCATTGATGTAAGTACTTTATATCTTTTTTATAAACTTAATTATTTAAAACATGTGAATTGACATCCCCCAAAGAAGCTCTTGCTTCTAGGATCCAGCTAATGCTAAGTAATCCACCCAACTATCTATCTAACCAACCATTTGATTTAGTATTGTCTTATTTTTAGGTAATCCTCCCAATTGAAAGAGTATTTCTTCACAATATTTTGATTTAACATGCACATAATCAAACAAGTTTTTCAACCATACCCATATTTAGTTTATTCTTCTTCCTTTCTTGAAATATAAGATAAAATTCATTGAAACAAGTTGGTTTCTTTCTCATGGCATCTACCTTGTGGCTTTCCTTTGTGTCCTTCTCATGAGGAGAATTAGTGACACCATCATTGGTCACATTATGGTTGTGATCATGTAATGAGGATGACTTTTAGGAAGGTACATATCACATACCTACACACACCTCAAACACTTTGATATTTAGACACTCATTAACATATTCATCATAAGAGGTGGGTTCATGATTGAGGACCTCAAGGTGAACCTCTTGCCTCAGTGATCACATGAACATATCATAAAATTGGTCATCTGAGAACTTGGTTCTATACATATGGATAAATGAATGCCACCTATGTAAAAAATCAAAATTTGACTAACCCTTGGCCTACACCATATAGGTGAGTGACTAGATGTCAAGGTCAAAAGGCCTAGAAATATCAAAATATTAGAATAAATCATCCAAAAGGATTTAAAACCTAGAGAGAGAATCTAGAGGTAGATTTTGAAATTAGATAAGAGCTTTAGCACATAGAGAATGAGTGAACAGATTCAAAAACACACCTTCATCCTATTCTTAATCCATAAACACCATCATGAATTCTATAATATGCTCTATAGGACTAAAGTCCTAAGTCCCATTGAAATTTTTTAGTTTAGGGATAGGAGTAAGAAGGGGAATAACATGCACCCAAGGAGCTAAAGGATTCTTATGGAGATCCTCATAAGCACGATTGACAGCTGGCTAGTGACAAGCTCTAGGAGGGGGCTCATGATGGTAGTGATGTTGCATATGCCTATAGACATCATCATAACCATGGCCATGGAGAGCATGATTCCAAGGTGGCTCCTGATAAGGGGGTCAGTCATAATATAAATCATCTTTACCATGAGGTTGAGAATGGCCATGGGAAGTATGATGGTTTCCATAGGTATGATGAGAAGATGTGGCATACTTAAGGAAATGATCATGATGAATAATATCTCCCTGATGTTGGTCATATGCCATCAAATAAGGGTCAATTGGTGGCTTTTGATGTTCTTGATATGTGTCCCATGGATATCTAGTCCATAATTGGTGATCAAAATCAACATGCTCATTAGAAAATATAAAAGAAGGGCTAGGAAGATGGGAAGAATCCTCATGATGAAGATATCTTCTTAAATGGGAATACATATGATCCATATCATGAACATGTGAATATTCTTGTAGAAGAGTTTTTAACTGATAAAGGGGTGGGGAACTCATGCAAGAACTAGTTGAGGCACTTGACAATGAATGGGTATGACCTATATCTCTAGAGGATGCATGTCGTTGACTCCTAAGGGAAAAGGATGCACTTCATTCACCTAAAGATGTTTAAGATAATTATCAATGATTACACACAACTCATCAGGTCTTAAATAGGTAAAAGGATCCTCATCACCTCAAATGGGTGAGTGAGATATAGCATGATGATGAGCATTAACATCCTTAGATGAATGACGTTTATACTAGTGGAAAGAAGACCAAGTCCATCGGTTATAGTCCTACCAATCATGTTCCATATTGAATGAAAGAGGGTGTAGACTACCATGCTAGGTTAAGGGAGGCTCTTAGTTCCTATGATGTCTGTGGCATCCCATTATAGTTGTATCTTTCTCATGAGTGAGTTTAGGGGTGAGACCCTAAATCCAATGAGAATAACATCCCAAAGGTGGGAATTCAACCATGGATGAAATAAAACAAGATCAACATGAAAGAAAAAAAAAGGGCAAACTAAAGGAGAACCAATAGGGAAAATAATGTAAAACCAAAGTAGGATACAGTAACTAAGGAAAGACTCGAAACACAACTAAAATCAAAACTTGGCAGCTAACAGAGGGGAGTTGGCTAAGAGAGATCTAAATAGGGTAGAGTTAGTATGAGTCCATATGTGAGGTCGCATCAGGCATTCTAGAATGTAGCTCTAAGAATCTAAATAAAACCACCAATGTTTGGTAGGGTGATAAAGCAAACCACTAAGAGACTAGAAGGATCAAGGGTTCTATGGGATATAAGAGGTCTATAGTGGCTATCTATTTTGTTGGCTTGCACTAGGCTATAAATAGATTTGTAAACTAGGTTGGGGATATTATAAACAAGTACATAAAGTACATAGGGACCTCTAGTGGATTTAACCATAATAAAGCAAGTGGCTAAAACTATATTATTGGTTACATAAATAATATGAAAGCAACAATACTAAATGAAATGAGATAACCAACGAAATGTAAATCTAGTGATTAAGGCACTTTGAGGCCAAATGAAAGACATTTTTCAAAACAAAGATGTTTTCAAGCAAGTTTTCAAGAGCATGCTTATTCTAGATTTGAGTTATCCTTTCAAATCAATAGTATTGTTTTTTCATCATGCAATGTTTTAGTTTTAAAAAAAGATGGAGAAAATGTTTGAGCAAGTTTTTTAGTGTGTTTTGCACATATATATCTCTACTATGCAATGAGTAAGGGTTCCAAAGAGAACAATTGAATATAAAAAAGGAATATTTCAAGAAATTAAAATGTTATTCAAATATATAAAAATGAAATAAACAATGGAAGCTACTCTAAGCAATATACATGATAACTAGTTCCCTAAATAGTTCAAACCCTAGCATATACACTACACAAATAATAGAGTTTCACTTTACATAGAAAATTTCCCTTAGATCAAGCTCAAATATGAAGTGTAGCTATTCTACCAACTATGAATCCAAGCTAGGAAGCAATATAGGAGCAAGACCAAGCTAGGTTTAAGTTGAAGTCCAAACCAAGAGCCAAAAACTATGGAGGAGGTGAAGGAGAAGTCACAATCTATGGAAGAGACAATGCAAGGAGAAAACAATATGTAAAATGGAGTCTTAAGGGAGTAAATACCAACCCAAAAGCTTTAGGAACACTATCAATATAAATGAGAATCACCAATGGAAGATACAATAGTATAGGGCATCCCCAATCACAAAGGAAGCTGTTATGCCAAGAAAAAATCAAAAAAGATTCAAGGAAGCAACCAAAACTCCAATAATATGATCAATTGGGAATATCATAGCAATATAATGATCAATAAAGAGGAGAGAGGCTCAAATTAATGAATAAACACATATATATCCATCCCTAATCCATTAAAAAGTCAAAAAACTAGTTGTTTATGACTGTTTTAGACCAAAGTTGGTCATTTTCATGCATTCTACCCAGGCCATAGCCTAGGCTTCAGATTTCATAAAGGAAACATGTAGCCTATACCATGTGTTTCCTCCTTAAGCCATGGCCTAGGCCAAAAAAGCCCCTAGGCTGGTCAATAGATTCTCAAAAGGGGCCTAGGGGTCCCTAGAGACCCTATCTTGTATGAAAAAGTGTAGATATGGTTAGAGGATGGGAATAATGTGTGGGAGAGGTTTGAGAGACTGGTCGATGTCTCAAAGTAGTATGAGCAAGGTTGGTAGTCTACATGTGATTTGATATATAATAATAAAGAGGATTAGGGTCATGGGAAGTATGATTACACTAACCAGAGGTCAAAAATTTGATAGAGTTTTGGATACCCTATAGGTTGGGGAATTTGTAAGTTTCATGGAGAGAATTTAAGGTTATGATATACATTTATCCATTCTATTCACTAGTTCTTGGGAGGAGAGGTCTATTACCATCAATGAGGTAATGTTATATATCATAGAGAAGCTTCTTTCTCAAGTGATAGGTCTTACAATTGAGGATACCAAGAGCTAATTCAATCTTAGAGATTTTAATATAGATAAAGAGGATTTTTTGGAAGATGGAAAACAATTGGAACAAATCCAAAATGGATTCAAAAGGGAACCCCTTCCCAAGTCCTTCATTGAGGTAACTTTTCATCTTATTTTTGTATATTACTTTAGAGGGTAGACAAAATGTGGTGAGATGGTCTTTGTTCAAAATGCTTAATTATTTTGGACATGGGATGTCTTTTATCCTACATTTCTTTATTCTTAAATCAATGGAGACCTCTATTCTAAAATTAAAAAAGGGAACTGTTCCACCCTAAGACACAATGGGTAATCTTATTGTCTTCAAATAATTTAAAGGTACGAACCAAATCATGCCTAAAATTTGTCAGAAACAATAAAATAAGACAAAAGAGGGGTCAATGGATATAAGGAAGATGAATAAATTTTGGATTAAATATCTAGGAATTCAGAGTAAGGCTTATGGAAGTAAGAATAATTCTGTCAAGAAGGATGTTGGTAAGAAAAGTAAAGAGGCCCTAAAATATATGAAAAAAATAAAAAAAAACACCTCAAAAGTGATTTTAAAACCACAAACCATAGTAAATAAATTCATGGGATATAGGGGCACAAGAGTCTGTAGGATATGTAGGTTAAGAGAGGGGAGGTCAAAGTCTATGAAATTATAGCGACATTGTAGATTTGGAAGATTTTGATAACCATGGAGAGAAGTTTAGAGAGAAAGATGAGGCTTAGACAAGGCCAAATATAAATAAAGAGAAGGAGAATACAATGATAGAGAAAGGGGAGACAAATCAAGATAAAATGGATAAAAATAAGGGTTTTAATCATCTCACCAAGTCCCTTAAAGGAAAGGAAAATGATGATAAAATTGTTGAAGAACTCAATCTACAAAAAGCTCTTATAAGGTGGTTCATGGAGGAAATGATGATCCTTAAGAGTAAGTTGAATGCTCTTCAATAATAGAATGATAAGCTATCTAAAACCTTGACTGAGAGAGGAGGACATCTAGATTCAGCAACTAAACTTTATAGTGGACTTACTTGAGCATGCCAATGATAATCTACAAAACAAGATTTGTTTCTAGTTAATTATAGTAAGTCTATAATGAATGAAAGTATTTAAAACATGTAAAATATCAAAGCTCACCTCAAATATCTATTTGAGCCTAGCTATGTTGGTAAAGGTAAGGGATAATAGGGCTAATGTAGTAGTGTCTAACATAACATAGATCATGAAATTTTATTGATGCAGATAGATATGAATCTCAATAAAATGAAGGCATGCTAGGAAGATATATTTGAAACCCTAAATTAGTCTAGTTCTTAGGAAGTTTATAGGCTATTTCAGAGTAATTTTGTTGTTGTTGTTGTTTTTGGATTGTGTTATTCCTATTTCTCTATTTGTCTTGGTCAGCCTTTTGTCTCTTTTGTTCTGGACCGACTCCTAGGGTGTGGGGACCCTAGCTCAAAAAAATCCCCCCTTTAACCTTAACAAAAAATTAAATGTCTCATAAAAATAGAAGTGTGCACACACCGTTATAAGGGATTGTGCTATAATTATGATTAAAAATGGACTTGAGGCCATAAATAGATCTAAAAATATATATATTTTTAGATGTTATTTCCCCTCTTGATATATAGGAATGGGAGGATGCTCCATATTCACCCTTGCCATAACCATAACTTAAAGTTGAAGAATCAAGATCAATAAAATCAAACCCAAATTATACTCACTTCAACAAGGGTAACTACTCTTCAAATGATGTGAGTAAAGGGGTATTTAAATAAAAATGCACTTACCATTATCATTAACTATTTTAGCACATAAAATTTCATTGATCCTCGATAGGAAAAATACATAGATTGTTTTGTGCACCTTTGTTCTAGTTTTGAGGTAATTATTTCCAATGGTGGATCATTTCCATGTAAATAAATATTTCACAAAGTTCATATTTTGATAGGATACTATAGCCTAATTATATAAATGTGTTTTTTTCCTTGGGTGGATGTGATGTAGTCCTTTGGTTACAATGGTTACATACTATTATACCTATTTTATATAATTTATTAGATCTTTAGATGTAGTTCTTTGATAATGGATAGAAATATACACTAAAAGGACTTTTACCATACTCTACTAGTAACAACAACTCCCATTGCATGGAGGAAATTCACAAGAATGGCTCACATGTGATCATTTCCCTAATTTTCTCTCTCAAAATCAGTTTATCAATTGATTTTAGCCAATTGGATGAATCACATAATGTTCTTGTCAGGAATACATCAATATTTGAGGAACCAATGGGATTTCCACTTTATAGACTAGAATACAATTGCATTCAACTCCTACCAAGTAGTAAACCTCCAAAAATTCATCTATATCACTTACCCTTTATCCAAAAGGAGTAATTTTAAAAAATGGTTCAATAACTATTAAAAGTAGGATTAATTTAGTTAAGCACTATCCCATACTCTTATTTGGTTTTGTTTATCCTTAAAAATATAAATCATGGTGGCCCCAAATTTATTTCCATTGTCTTAAAAAGCTCATTATTAAGGATAAATTTCCCATTTCAGTGATCGATGATATTTTGAATGAAATCTATGATGTGAAATTCTTCTCTGAGTCAAATCTATGCTTTGGTCATCTCTGAATCTGCATCTGGGATTAAGATATCCCTAAAACTATATTTCATATACATGATGGGCACTAAAAGTTCCTAGTCATTCAATTTAGACTTACCAATGCCCCTTCCACACTCTAAGTTTTATTGAATAAAATATGTTACCCTTTTTTTACAAAAAATCATTATAGTCTTCTTGATGATATCCTCATTCATAGTAAAAATTGGGAAGATCATCTAAGACACCTTAAAATTACCAGTTTGTAACTTATCTTAGATAACTAGTTATGTGAAAAATGGTAAAGTTCCTATTTTGGATAATAAGATTTCAAATATCTAGGTCATGTTATCTCAGTAGTGGGTGTTCAAGTTGACCCTACAAAAAAGAGGCCTTTAAAAATTAGCATAAACCTAGGACACTCAAAAACTACGTGGATTTTGTCCTTATGGGGTACAACAAAAAAAAATTCAATATTATGCAAAAAATTCCACTCCTTTGATGCATATGTTCAAAAATTACACATTTTTATGGTTGGTATCATCAAAACCAGCTTTTTATTTACCCAAGCAAGCCATGTGCACTACACTTGTGTTGTCCATGTCCAACTTCTCTAATACATTTTTCAATGAAAGTTAGATGCTTATGTCAATAAACTTGGTTCTATGATCATGGGTTAATAACACCCAAGTTATTTTACCAACGAGGCCCTCATTAGGCATAATTAAACATAATCCACATATGATAAGGAAATGATGATTATCCTCCCTGAAGTCAAGAAATGGTGTCCCTACCTACTAGGTTGACATTTTTATATCAAAATTGATCACCAAATCCTCAAATATTTTTTAAGACAATGAATCTATTCCTAAAATAAAAATAAATGGGTATCTAAACTCATGGGTTATGACTATGAGATCACATTTAAAAAGGAAAGGAACATCTAGTTCTTGATATAATATCCTACTAATATGAATAATAAGCATGAAAAAGTGCAAAACAATTCCCCATTTAAAAATAGATGTATTCCATTCAACATGACTATTATCAAGACAAACACACATAAAAATATTTTTGTTAGTTGTATGTTGACCCTATTTTCAAACCTAACTATACTTGGGATGGACATTCATTATGATATTAAGGCCACATTGTCTTGATCTATGGATCCAGGTTAAAACAAAATATCTTACATGAATTTATTACCTCACCTTCTATGGGTCATTTAGGTTTTCTGAAAAACCAATGAATGAGTCCACCATAACTTATTTTGGTTGGGAATCAAGTAAGATATCAATAATTCTATCGAGGAATGTGATATGTGTCATTGTCACAAAGGGGAGTCACTATTATTTCTTGGTTTTTTCCAAGCATTAACCATTCCAAAATGCCTTTAGATAGACATCTTTATGGATTTATTAATGGATTACAATTTTTTTTGGGTAAATAGATCATTTTAGTGGAGGTAGATCACCTTTATAAATATGCCTATTTCAATGTTCTAGCCTATCTGAACACTACTTATCCCATATCCAATTTTTTTTACCAAATCTTATGGCTTCACAACATTCTAATATCCATTGTATCTAATTGAGACTTAGTTTCCATAAGTAATTTATGGTAGGAACTCTTTAAGAACATGTGAACCTCTCAAAAAATCAGGTTTGGCTACCATCCATAGCTGAATGGTTAGGTAGAAATTATTAATAACTGTCTTGAAACATATCTCCATTATTTCACCACTGATCGACAACATCATTGGGTCAAGTGATTACCACTTGCATAATGGTGGTACAATACTTCATATCACATAAAAAATAAGATGAATCTTTATGAAGTCATCTATGGTTGGAATCTACCATATCTTCTCTTGTATATAATATAAAATTATTATGCTCATGTAGTAGATGATACCCTTAGTACCTGAGAAATATTATTTTCCTCCTAAAATACAATCTCCACATGTAACAAAACTGTATGAACTAGAAGGTGGATAAATAATGTTCAAAACAACATTTGACTGTAACCTTATAATTATTCTTCTCTCAAATAAAAAAATCATCAGTAATAATTTATCCTAAATTATATGGGCTTCATAAGATTCTCCAATATATTGTCTTGGTCACCTATGAGTTTAAAATTTCATCTTCCTTGCATGTACATCCAGTTTTTCATTTTTCCTACTTTAAGAAAGTCCTTGAACCAAATGTCATAGATTATATAGTGTTTCCTAAGATTGATTAAAAATTGTCTCTCATTATATAACCTAAAATTATCCTATATAGGGTCTCTTTCTAACTGTGAAATCTAGTCATCATAAATGTTCTAGTCCAATGGCATTAGATGAACCCAAAAGATGTGACCTAATAGCCTCTTCTTTAGCTCTAGAAATAGCTTACTCACCTTCAACTTAGAGGGAAAATATTTTTATGGGGACATACTTTTTTTACCCTTCATTATTTTTTTTTCATATAATAATTCTCTTTGATAAAAGGGTATGGACACATATATGCTTTTTAGGACATCCCTCGATCACATTGTAATAATCCAACATTCATTGGAAGTAGTAGTCATATAGAATGGAATTAATATAAATAGTAGCCTATAATTTTTAGAAATCATTCAATGATTATATTTTTTCTTATCTCACTCAAGGATGTTTCTTCGTCACAGAGGCCAATGATATTGCAATGTAATTCTTCTCTTTTAATACAAATAGTTTTCTTATGTTTCATTTATAGTCATATTTCCATGTGTTTTTAATGTTGTTCTAATTTTTTGTATGAAAGATATTAATAGTTGAGTTTAAAGGAGAGGAAAATTATCTTTCCAAAATTATCTAATAAGACACATACTACCTCTAATCCCTATAGTAACTTATTTCCATCAACGTGGATTGCTAAAATATCCTCATGTAATTTGACTATGATTTTGGGTTATTGTTTATAATTGGTTTTCTTGGTGGGTTTAGGTTGAGAAAGTTAAATATCAAGTTTTTTGATGTCTTTTATCTTTAAATTATTCATAAAATTATGAGATTAGTATTTCAAGGTTATATCTTGATCATCACCTTCAATAAAGAGGATGTCTTCATTAGGAAGGGTATCCTGAATATGCCTTTTGATAGAAAAATTTGTAGTGGTAATTTGATTGGAAATCACTTACCCATTAAAATTATATTAAGATAGAATTACATTAAGATTCATACATTTCTCATTTATATTACCTATAGACATATAAATTTAATCATTAAGTGCTTCACAATGTTTAATGTTGACATCCTTACCTCATTTATTCAGTTTGCCATTTTGTTGACTCATAATTTATAAGGATATTCTCCACTATCTTAAAAAAACATAAAATATCATACATGCATCCATATTTTAACCTTATTCATTAATATTTAGCATATATATTCTTATTAGACATTGTACAATAATATTTGTCCTTTTGGGACAAGACTGTGATAGGTTAGACAACGTTACATTGTAACATTTCTCACTAGTGAAACCTTGTCCCCATTGCTATAATGGTCAATTTTTTAAAGTAAGAACTTTCAAAATGTATATCCCACACTTTTTTTAAGGTATATTAGTGAAAATATTCCAAATATTCCACTCTAAAATCACACCAAGGTACTCACTTGAACCACCTAACAATATAATAACAAATCTATTGTACACTAAGCAAGAAGGCATTATTTATTCCAATTTAATTCTACCACATTATAATATTCATAAGCCAATTATTAATATATTTTATATAAGTTTAATTGAATCTATTGTCAATAATTTCAATCAATATTATTGATACATTCATATAGTTGTATAATCATGCATCACACAATCACCTTATAAAGGAGAAATACAGTAGGCCGAGACACATTTGGGCTATGTAGACAACACTTAGATTATGTAGGATTTTTTTAGGGTTGATATAATATTATCATAACCATATTCCTCCTTTTGGAAATCAATATCTATTGTGTTTGTTGTGCAAGAACATGGGTTTATTTTTTTCATGTCCTATATGTGGCATATTAACACACAAAATTAATCAACAAACCCTCACAAACAATTGCATAGATCCATATAAAAAGATTAGTTACATAGACAAATAATATGTAGACATAATCAACAAATAAGGTCAAATTTGTACCCTATCCTTCTCCATAGGACTTGTCCAATCACATATTAAATTCTTGCATTTGGCCATGACACAACTTTAAGGTCTTTTCAAGCATTTTATAGAAACAATCAACATAATTATTATTTTAGCAAGGCTTGCATATCTATAGGTGTATTTACTATTTTAAGATGTTCTCAAATTATGTAAATTATGTGATTTAATGTATTCTATTATATATTCCTTTATTTAAATTTCAATAGTTTATATTTATTAGTTTTATCAATTTCAATTTAAAATAGATTAAACATTTTAGTGAACCCACTATTTTTAGAACATTTCTTGCTCTTTTCTTTATTTTTGTCATAGGATTCAATTCAAATTTATGTAATTTCTTGACACTAAAATAAAACATCCTTAGACTTTGGATATAAATCTAAAACATAAATATTCAAATTCTTTAACCTTATATTTAATCTAACACTAAATAAATTTGTGTTTTCACCTCGGATAAAATATGGCATGGAAGCTCTTTATTTTGACTTCAAGTTGAAATTTGATGATATATATACACAATATTTTGGATTTATTTTTCTCTTTTTTTCTTTTTTTTATAAACTATGTTCTATCAACTTCAAAACTACTTAGTGATTTTTTTTAAGAGCTACATGGTGATATTTTTATAGACATCATGGTGTGATGGATTTAACCTAATACTATTATCCATTGTAAATTAATAAATATGGAGTTTAGTTTTCAAGTCCCTCATGATATGTCACAAATTCTTAGGACCCTTAATTTATATCATAAGAAGCCTCTTTTATTCATTTGATTTTTTATGCACCTAAGAGGAGTGCCTCACCTAGGAAGTTAATCTTACCATACCCTAAAACCAAGGTTAGTTGGCTACATGAATGATTTATTCTCTATAGTTGGTGCTTTAAAATATTACGGTGACATTAATAAATGAACAAACAAGTATATTTGTGAGTCCAAAAAATTATTCAAACCCTTACATAGATCACATTTATACCTTTTTTTTAAAATTTTATTGTGTTATAAAAATTGACAATATAAAAAATAAAATTGAAAGTATAAGTAAAAATGTTGTAGTTAAGTGTTCACTTAATTAGGCAAGATGCTCAATAATGCACACAAGTTTAGTTATCATGAATTTCTAGGGTTACAAGGGTTAGGCACAAGGGGAGCAAGGTCTGATGCACAACATTTAAACACACTACTGCACTAGCATTAGTTTCACATAAGGTGTGAGCTTTATGCAATCACCCAAAGCGTGATAGTGAGGGGACTAGGTCTATGTTGGGATAGTTACATCATGGTTCAGTCAAGCGTTATGTAGGGTGTAATGGTTTAGGAGGTTCATTGGGTCTCTAGCACAGAGGCTCAAATGGATAGGTTCATTGGTGCATTCTTACACAAAGGGGGATATACATGGGGATGTCTATTCATCTTAATGTGCCCTTCATTGCTGGGTCTAGCACAAGGGCATTTGTAGTGGGTAAGAGTTTAAGTGGCATGGAGGTGTCACTTACTACCAGGGTGGAGTCCTAGTTTATCAAAATTATACACAAGGAAATAAATTCACAACTCAACCACTCTACAACAAACTAAGATATAACAATAATAATTTATATTCATCCATTAATATCTTGTTTCTTTTGCAATAACCACTAGTAGCTTTCACTGATCAATGCTAATTTTACTGATGTCAAAGGCTCATAGATGAGCATGGATTACATTCTCTATTAGAAATCAAGGCTTTATCATTTTATCATTATCCAATTCATTAGAGCTTCCTATCAAATAGTCTCTCTCCCTCACTCTTGGAGGCCATCTTATTTATATTTTTGGCCACTCATTTATTAACTAAATAGGCACGTGATAAAGGGTGGGTAGGTGAGAGATTGTTGGATTCATTACACCATATAGAAAAACTAAGGTGCATGACAAGTTCCAAGCTATTAAGCCTCAAACCACTACATGTAAGACTAGGTAGGTATATCTCGAGACTCATGATGCTATACAGTCATTGGCCAGTTGGCTCAAAGATTTTAGGAGTCTATCTAATTAGTGCCAAGGTGTGTAAAAAGGGTCCTTCAATTCCTCTAAGGGTCTCTACATGTTGACTTTGGTCCAATTGGTACAGGATCAAGTCTTCTAAAAAAGGGGTCCCAACATCACCCAATACAAAATTACTAGTCCACCCTAGACTAGCCCTAAAGTGCCTTAGGTAGGCAAAATTTGGGTGAACCTTGTTGTAAATCCTCCTTAAAATTTTTAAAGCCTTGGATGGTGCCCTTCAACTCTTTAATGGTTCCATCCACTTTTTTAGATGTTACTTCTAGAGTAAGTACATTTGTGTTTCCCAATTCCTTTCTAAAGGCTTCTATCCTTTCCTTTGCCCTTCTCACTCCTCTATCTAGGAGTTTGCCTTACTCACTGGCCTTCATTTAAAAGGTGAAAAATACTACCTATATGTCTTTCTCTTGTGTTTTTAGCTAGGCACTAAGGGAGTTCACTTGCACCATCCCCTGCATATGCTTAGTCCTTAAAACTATGAAGGAACACTAGATTAAGGCATCATTCTCCTCCTTTATCTACTTAAGGTGTGTGTTGATGATCTCCACTTGGTACATGAAGTTGAAAAAAATGGTATCTACTTATTTGGTGACTCCTTCAAGCTTAGTGAAGAGTTATTCAACCTCTTATATCTTCTTTTCTAGTTCACCTTTTATAACCTCACAGGGGTCCTCTTTCTCCCCTAGTGCTAGCTTTAGCCTAGGATCATCCTCTCAATGAGTGTGTAGGCCTAGTTGACCTCCTTCTTGTCAGAGTAGTTGATGTTGTCTTAGAGGGAGGGCTCTACTTCCTCGATGCACTTGATCAGTTGTCAGAGCTTGAGTTTGGTTTCCATAATCTCTTTCTCTATGTATCTATCAAATTTCCTCTAGTTGCTAGAATGAACATCATTGATGATATTCCTATATGCCATAGAGGTTACCATCTTGATCAAAGCATTGGATGAGTGCATGGGGTTCATGTCATAGGGGATTAGTAAATGGTATTCATGGCCCTCTTTTGGCTTCTTGGCATGTTAGATGGCCTTTTTAGGGACCTCAAACTCTAGTTCATTTATGTATCAATCTATGGAAAATGAAAATTGGTTGTGCATAAGGGTTGTGGTAGTTCATGGAGGCATGCACTTTATCATGTAGAATTCATCATCCTCCTTGAACCCCATATATGATTTCTCATAGTTTTCAGGCTGAACCTCTACTTTTTTCCTAAGCTCTTCTTCATTGGTGCTAGTGTCAGTCCCTATTTCTTCAACTCTTTCTTTTTCTTCTTTGTTAAAACTAGTTTTAGTCCCTCTTTTTTCAATTCTCTCTTCTTCTTCCTCTCTTTCCTCTTTAGAACTAGTATCTTCATCTCATTTTTTATGTGGGGGTTCTTTGGTAAACTTTTCACCCTCATCCTCTTCCTAGTATGGCCCCTTTTCCTCTACTTATTTTTCTAAGGAACAAACATCACCCTTTTTCTCCTTAGGCACCCACTTAAAGCTAGGGTACATCTTCTATGCAGCTTATTTTGTTATTTGGGTGTTAATGCCGAGTGTTACCTTGTCTTCTTTTCCCCTAGGCTCTATATTAGTGGAGCCCTTCTTTCTTTCCCATTCTTTTAACATTCACACCTTTTCCTCTTGGGTTGTTTTTACTTTCCATTCCTTCTTCTAGGTGCATTTTTCATGTGCCTTCTCCACCCTTTCTTCTCACTTGGCATTCCCTTCTTTGGCCTTTATTTGTGCTACTTATACAACAAACTTTTCTTCCCTCTTTTTAACTTCTTTGGCCTTAATCTAGTCAATATCATCCTAGGTTAGGCATGAGGCCCTCAACTCCTTGTGCCTCCAGTGTAAGCCAAGTGTTGCATCGATGTGTCCTTGGTCTAGGCCCATTTTTCTCCATTTATTTAACATCTCTTCCTCTTCATTGCCTACACTAGAGGGAGTTGCTTCTTCAATCACTTCATCTACTTTACTCATCTCTTCCTTCTATGCCCTATGCACTACTTCACTTTTCTTCTCCTCTACCTCTACCATTTGGATGACCTCAATGGGCACCCGTACCTTGGCTATCTTCTCTTTCTAATCCCTTAACTCTTGTGCTATTTTGGTCTTAGCCTCATAGGAGTCAAGTCTCCTTAGCCTGTGCTTTGGTTTTTTTAGCTGTACATGTGGAGGAGGTGAAGGGGATTATTCACTAAGGGATGATTCTACATCCTTAGGTGCAATGTAGGTACCTTGTCCCCATTCTTACTCTTTTGATGTATCTTATTTTGGTGCAAGGAAATGGGCCTTTTCTTTATCTTTCCCCTTTGGGCTTATGGGGGCTTGATATGTGAAGTTCATGTGCTTTTGGTGTGTTTCTATATTGAGGCTTCCCTTTCTGAATTAGCTTCAACCTCTCTTCAATCTCTTCTATCCTATCCCCCCTCTTATTTTTGTAGAGATTCTTATTTTCCTAGGGCATGGGGGTTCTTTCTTTCCTAACTAAGACTGGGGTATCTCTTCATTTATCGATGTTAGACTTTAAACCATCATCCTTTCTTTTAGGCTTCATCATATAGTACAATTTATAGATGAAGCTAAGGATTATTATATCTTACATAGGATTGATATCCATCTAATCTGAGGTGTCCTCTTCATCTTATATCATGCCTTCATCCATGTGAGGGAATCTACACCTCATCCACTAGATTTCTACATCTAACTCTTTGATTATAATGTCAAGGTTGTACACACTAAGGCTTCTACTAAGCACATCCCAGAAGAACTTGACTAAGAAAGCAAAGGAAAGGTTTAACCATCTGGACATATTCCCATCCTTGAGTTCTAGATGGATGATGTAGTAGTGTTTCATGATGGTGAAGGTTTCCATTCCAAACATGCTCACTGGGAGCCCTTATGGGATGCGTTAGTCTAACCTGAAGTCTTATATGTATTTATCATACCACTTTAGTACATGAGTCTTATACATAGAACTAAAGGTTGTGGGGTAAGTGATGTCCTTATATTTATATGTTAGGATTTTATGGTGTTTTAGGAACAACCACAAGTTATCTTTTCCACCATCAAGGATCTTGATTTCTTTCATGATTATCAAGATGAGGATGGAGCCCCATCTAAATGTCCCCTTCATGATGTGGGACTCTATCATGTTCTTGGTAATTTCTATAGAAATGAACTATGCCATGTTAAACTTTACCTCTTGTACCATGTAATAGGTTAAGTAGAGGTATGCATTAGACACATTGGTCCATCTTCCTCTTGGGCATAATTTTGAGATGACTAGTCATGTTGCTACCCTTATGCTTGGTTCCTTTCACCTAATAATGGGGAAAGTGTATCTCCACCTATTTATCATCACCCATCAACTTATGGATGTCTCTTTTAGAGTTTGGTAGTCTAGTTATCTTATTGATTAGGCACATGGATATCATCATACACTACCCTACAAAGTACACATGATCTTCATGTTTATGTGAGAGAAAGAACTAAATAGGTTCCTATGGATTTTTGAAATAAGGAAACTCATAGATTTGAGTTGTGCCTAAAGCATTCAATCTATCTCTTATTGAGATGTCAAAGATCACATCTGCCTCTGGGGTCTTACACCTAGTATCCACCATCCAATCTTGCATCATGTCTTGAAAGTGACTTGATGTACAATAGTTGTAATCCTATAGCTGACATATATACATGAATGAGAACTAGGGTTCACCTATCGACACTTTAGTTAGGAATTACATGTTTTAGTAGGACATCTTGGTCAACACCTTATCTTTCACTATCATAATGTTGATCACTTTTACTACTTGTGCCCTTGTCTTGGTAGTAGTTGCTTCCTCTACTATTTAAACCTACTTGGGTTTGAGTTGTGTCTCTTCATATCTCTATGCCTTCCACTTATTTATCATTTTGAATCTCCTATTATTAAAATGTAGGAGGTGTGGCTTTCTAAAACCCCTAGTTTTTGTTTGGCAAGAGTTATCTACTTGAGCTTCTCTAACCATTAATGGTGGCTTAGTATCTATTTTAGTTCACCTTCTCTGCTCTAGTTTTTCTACACCACTTTACTCTTGATACACTTTTTTCTATAGTTTGTTACACCAATCCTTCACTTGATACACCATCTGTTCTATGGGGATTCTCTCCCTTGGGGTCATTTAGATTTGGTTCTTCATCAATTTTGTATAAGTTTATAACCCTATTCATTCACCATTTACCCTATTTATAGATTGATATGTCAACCACCATCATTAATGCCACCATCTAGACTTGATTATCATATTTCCTAAGAGATCATGAGATTTTTGAAAATTCCATGTCTTGTCTACATTAAATGTGTATCTTTGTTCCATCATCACATTAAATACTTCTAACAACTTTTTGGTGACGTGACATCCTTTTTCAAATGATCACTTCCTACTTTTCCTAGGTGGATGCCAGCTATCTTTGATGATCTCTTTCTATGTATCTCCTTGGTATGTCCCTCACCACTCTTTTGGCAACCTAGGTGCAACACCTCACATGCGCATAATTCAACCTCCTCAATTCTAGTTCTTCTAGATTCACTCATCTTCTAGTATGCTCCTTTGTCTTGGTTGATTTATCGTGTATTGTCTTGCCTTGGACTATCTTACCCCATATAAATTCCTTGCATTGTCCCTCTAGTGCTTGGTGTTTCCATTTACCTTAAGCACTTCATAAGAAGTGCATCTTCTTTTTGATCTTGTGCTCAACTAATTTGAGAATCTTATCATCTCATCTTGTGTCCAGCCTAGTTGAATGTCTTCTTTTGTGCTAGCCCTCCAGTGTCTTAGCATGTTCAAGGGATCCTCCTACCATATCACCATGCACATCTTATGTAGATGTTTATTTTTCTACTACTACTTGACCTATAGGATTCACACATCCACATCTTAGGTGTATGGCCTCATGTGTCAGTGATGTAAGTATTCAACTCACCTAATTGGATTTATTCATGGAGTGGTAAAACATAGGGACCTTTGCGGCCATCTTACACTACTTATTTCTTAAAAAATTCCCATGGTTCAACTTGTGCCAAACCTTATTTTGGTTAGCTCAATTCAAATTGACTATTGACCAAAGAGTCAGAGTATCCTTGGTGTAAGTGCCACCCTATTATTAGTATGACTTTAATCAATTCCCATTGAAATTCCCTTAAAGCATTTCACTAGATAAGGTGTGCAGTTTTCATGTGCCAAGTTTTAAAATGTGATGGATGACATAGGGATTCATCCATCAGATCTATAGCTTGCTTAGGTGCCAAAAGTATTTGGATTCATATGATAAGACTAAGGCTCCTATGATCAACACCTTACATTTGATATGCTTATTGTGCCACCTCTTTTGGCATGCCTTCTCAACTTGTTGACCCCACTTGGCCTGAGCACAAGTCTTGTCCAAGTGTTATAATTATTATAACCTTATTCTCAAATATTATTGGTCATCAAGGTAGCCAATTTATTTGATGCATAAGTAAGGTACTAAAAAATCTAGGGGTATAAATGCTTCCATGCCAAACACTAGTTGAAATGGTGTAGCTTTACTCAAGCACTTGTATATCATGCAATAAGCCCATATTACTATAGAGATATGAGCATCCAATTCCTTGTGACCTACATCACATATCTTGGTGAGGCACATTTCAAGGATATTATTGAAGTCTTTAGTCATGTCATTAGACTAGCAATGATATGGGGCAGTCTTGTGCTGTGCCACCATGTATTCCATCAGAAGGATGCACATCATCTCATTGATGAAATGAGTGCCCCTATCATTAGTCAGACTTAACAAGAATCCATATTAGTTCATGATGTTCTTTTAGATGAATTGCATGGTTTTTATATCTATGAAATTTTTTGTTGGTGATACCTTAGCCCACTTAGTGAAATAGTTAGTTATTGTGAGGATATATCTGGCCCCTATGCACTATGTTATAGGGGTGATTGGCCCTACAAAGTCAATGGACCATCTATCAAATGGAACCTAAGATAGAATAGGGATGAGAGGCATCTCATCCTAATGGTTTATATTTTTAATTTGATGGCATATATCACATGCCCATGTGTATTCTTTGGCATCGTTGAACAGGCTTGGCCACCACAACCCTGATTGTAGAATCTTATGCACTATTACATCTCTAGTGCAATGTCCTCTAGCTATCCATTCATGCACTTCTTAAAGGATAGAGTCCCACTCATGTTCCAAAACACACCAATTTAAGACTTCATCCCTACCCATATTGTATAGCTCCCCCTTAATGAGCTAAAAGGGGGAGGCACGAATAGTAAACTACTTCTCCTTATAAGATAGCTTTTATGGCACTAGCCTTGAGGTTAAGAAAATAGAAATCTTTGATAAGTCTTCAAGAATGTGATGAACCTAGAAGATATACATTCCTAACATATCATCCTCAATTTGTATCTTTACATCACCAAAGTTGATGCGAGATAAGTGGTTTAGCCCCAAATTCTACTTTTTAGGTTTAACCATGACTGGAAATTAAAAATCCTAGAAGAGGACAACCCATCTACAAATGTACCCATGTAAAATATGTTTGTTCATGAGGTATTTTAACACCTCATTATTAGTGAAGAAAGTGAACGTCATTGCTAGTAGACACTATCTAAACTTTTATAGGGCATAAACCATTGCCAACACTTCATGCTCAGTGGTGGTATAGTTTTACTCGGCTTGCATCAGCTTTCTAATTGTGAAGGAAATGGGGTGGTCCATGTTACCTTTACCTAGTTATTCCAAAATGGTTTTTATGGCTGATCCTAATGCATCGATGTGGATGTGAAAAGGATTCATCTAATCAAGAAACTAAATTATCAGTGCACTCTCTAATCTCAGCTTTAAAGTGTCAAATGCCTCTTCTTGCACCTCACCCCAATAGAATGAACCATCCTTATGGAAGAGTTCCTCTATAGGCATGGAAATTTTTGATATTCCCTTATGAACTTCTTATAGTAGCCAAAATGGCCTAAAAAGGCATGAACATCCTTCTATGTGGAGAGGTTCTAGAGTTAGATGATTATTGCAATCTTTTTTAGATCAATGAGTAATCTATATTTATAGATGACGTGCCCAAGTAGTGTACCAAATGGGGTGGTGAAGATGCACTTCTTCAGATTTAATGATATCTAAAGCTCTTTACACATATTGAACATAACACACAAGTTGTCATGGTGGTCCCTTAGAAGACCATACATGGTTTAATCATCCAAATATACTTGGAGGAACTTATGGATGATGTCCTTGAAAGTGGTGATTATCACTTTGGAGAATATGGCTAGCACATTATTAAGCCTAAAGGGAATCATTTTATAAGAAAAATAACCCCATTTAGTCACAAAGTTGGTTTTAGGCCTATCATCCTCATCTATTTGCACCTAATGGTAACCTGATAACCCATCAATGAAAGTGTAGATTTCATAACCTATGACCCCATCTAGGAATTCATCAATGAATGGTGTTAAGAAAGGGTCATTGACGCAGGTGGAATTTAGCATCTTATAATAAATGTAGATTAATATAAACCTATATTTATTGATGATGATGACCATCAAACTCATTCAATCTAATTCTTACACTGGGTAGATGACACCAATGACAACCATTTCATCGATCTGCACTTTCATCTTGGTGAAAAGATTGGGGTCCATCTGTTAAGGGTGCTTCTTGACTAGTCTTGCACCATCTACCAGTTTGATTCTCATATTTCCTAAGGATGGGTATGTGTCCTTCATTTTCATGTATCTACATGGTAAGAGATCCTAAAATTTCCTCAAGAGGTCGATGATGCACACGATCTCCACCTCAGACTAGTATGTGCCTATGAGTGAGGGATCTAGATGAGAGATTAATAGTAAAGGCATACACAATATAACACCAAATATAATAGGGAAAACCTCATAATAAGAGGTAAAAAACCAAGGTTGATTATCCATTATATGATAAACATAGTACCCAACATATAACATCTTATTCTCTCACTTCTCTTAGATTCTCTTCACAATATGTTGTCTTGTCACATATGCATAACTATCATACTAACTAACTTGAGGATTTTAGGAGTCTATCTCTTCAATGCCAAGGTGTGTAAAAAGGGTCCTTCACTTCCTCTAAGTGTCTCTATGTGCTGGGGTTGGTCCAATTGGCATGGGATCAAGTCTTCTCAAAAATGGGTCCCAATAAAAAAACATGTACAAAATGAAGGATACCACCTAGAAAATAAGCCACCAAGATAATGAGACACAAGTTGATAAATGCAGAAACTAAATATAAAAATTAAAACCTAATATGTATTAATAAGGCTTAAAAAAAATTATGCTCCAATTAAAATATTAATTTAAGAAAAGAGAATAGAGAAGAAGAATAAGCTTCAAGTGTAAAATTAGCATGAAAACATCTCAAGATGTTCTACTAAAGAATGAGAGAAGAGAGAGCTCATTAAATAGAGGTAAAGAGTAAATAGGATTTAAAATAATATCTATATGATCTTACAAAACCTTCCTAGTGTGTTCCTAGTGTCATTGATAAACACGCAAAATAATGCATATGAGCGAGGGATCTAGATGAGAGATTAATAGTAAAGCCATACATAATATAACAACAAATATAATAGTCAAAACCTCATAATAAGAGGTAAAAAACCATGGTTGATTATCCATTAAATGATAAACATAGTACCCAATATATTACACCTTATTCTCTCACTTCTCTCAGAATCTCTTCACAATATGTTATCTTGTCACATATACATAACTATTATACCTAGCTTGCACAATGTTAGTTCACGTAGCACAAGTTACAAAATAAATTTTTGCATTTATTCTAGTACTTTACACTACTAAATTTTTATTATATAGGCATGGTAATACATAACACTTTCTCTCACTTATTCTCTTAGAATCTCTTTACAATGCATTTTCTCATCACATATGCATAACTATCATACCTAGCTTGCACAATGTTTTTTCACATAACAAAGTTTCACACCAAATTATTGTATTATTATATCATTTTACAATGTTAAATATTTATTATATAAGCATGACAATATGACTATTATAATCGGACCATTGTAGAGTGTCCACTGTAATGTGACCATTTAAAAGTGACCGTAGTGCCCAATGGGTCCTACCTTTCCAATGGTAATATTAGAGGGTCCACCTCTTCAATAGTCATATTAATATACTTTACTATTTATTTACATAATCATCACCTCATAATAAATAATAAATCATATTATTATTTAACTGATGTAATATAATGTATTAAGGGTACATGAATGAACCACTTAACCATTAATTTTTTCAACAATCACTAATACCAATAAGCTGAGGGGGAAGTGTGTGATAAGTGTGGTGAGGTGGGGGGGAGTTAAATGTGAAATTTAACTCTAATATTCCATTAAAAATTTAAAATAGAGGTGTGACACCTTATAAATCCATAATATGTGAATTATAAATTCATATAATAAGAAAAGCTACATGCCTAAATAAACATATGATAAAATGAAACCAAATTAAATATTAATCTCCAAGACTCCCCCTTATATTTTACTTTGGGATTATAAAGAGGAAAAAACCTTAGACAAGAATGGAGTTGACATTTCATAATACTCCCCCTTAAAAGTAACTTAATATAATAATTAAAATGTTTTGAGAGAAAATATAAGGTGTCACCAAGAATATTGAAAAGGTGAAGATATGATCAACAACAATATGTCAATTTTTTTTTCAAAAAAAATATTAATTTTATTTGTAACAAGGACCAATAAGAAAGGAGATGGCAATAAATGATCCATTATACCTACAAAGTAGACATGGTACCACCAATCTTTAGTTCTTAAAAGATAACATAAAATATGCCATAATATTATATACATATAATTAATGTACTGAATCTATATCTAATTATATCAAAGTGACAACTTCATTAAAAAATAGTGGAACCTTACATGGTCAAAATAATTTAGTCAAAAATGAAATTATCTTCAACAAAGGTATCTTTCCTTGAAAATGTACATGAAAAAGTAAATACAAAAGTAAGGAAAGTAAGAAATTTTAAGTTATAATTTTTTTTAAAAGTTAAACAAAGAGGATGTTTAACCTTTCACAAAATATATTCTATGAGCTATAAATTAAGAATCATAAAAATAAGACACATCATTATTCACCAAAACTCTAGTAATCCACATGTTGGGAGTAGAATAGGGATACTAAAATCACAGAGTATAATCGAAGGACATGTGTGTGACCTACACTATTTTATATTTTGAATAATATTTTTGTATATATTTGACCTTTGTAATAATATAAATATATTTTAGAATGCGAAGAGTCATTCACTTCAGGCATAACAAGAGGCTAGAATATGAAGAGACAACATTGTGTAAAACTCTTTATATAGTGGTCAATTACATTTGAATATGGTTTTGATGTGATAGAGATTAATATAATTATTCTAAAATGGTTTTCCTAAATACCTCTTATAATTGTTTTGTGCACAATGAGTACTCTATTTTATTTAATTTATTAATTATATGAGTTTATAAAAAAAGTTCAGATTCTATTAAATCTATGTTCTTTTTATGACTCTCTATTTTAACTATCACTAAATAAATTGAGTCTAAATTATTGTATGTTATCTACTTTTGTTACTTCCTACACAAGATATCCCTATATTAAAATGTTTTTAAGGGTTTTATAAGAACCTCTGATAACAATGGTGTGGTGAGAATGAAATTTTTTGTCAAAACATGTTGAGAATGTTATTAGGGTAAAGGGATATAGAAAGATGGCTAGATGAGAGAATTTAGAATTTTGTAGATTAATAAGTGAGAATAATTGGGAAGACTATAAAGGAAGTGATTCAAGATCATATCTATAGAGAAAATCTATGAAATATTATGTTGTAAATAACCTTAACTATTATTTATGTGGTTATCTAGATTAGAATATTAATATTTTCAGTTGAGGATGATAGAATTCATAACTTGGTCAGAAGAAAAGATAGATATTTTGCATAACCTATATATTGATTAGGCCCACATAGTTAACTGTTTGGTTAATACTACCATAGATGGATACATTACATAATTTTATCTGTAGGGATATTTTGATTTTGAAGTTATGCAAGACTTATTTGTTAGGGAATTCATAAAATAATTCTACAATGACTACCTACTTTGATTAAGATGTTAGTTGTGGAAAAGGCTATGGTGGCTATCCATACCAATATGAAGTAGTCTCTTTAGGTTCCATATGAATGGATGTGATGTAGGAGTGAATGATGAAGAGGTTATTAGAGGAACTTGAAATTGAACCTAGAATATGGAATATTCATAGAGCTAGAGTGAGAATAAAATTATGGGATTGGAAAGGGAACTAAAACAACAAAGAAGATGGAATAAATCAAGTAATCTAGATTTAAATGATAATAGGAGTAGAGATAAAGTAGAATATGTTGAGGAGAGGGTAACCTAAAGAGAGGCTACACAAGATGATATAAGTAGAGAAGGTATATAGTATTCATAAGAGGGAAGAGAAGGGAATAAGAAGGAAGAGGAAAGGAATGAGGATAGAGAGTATATGGATTAGAGTGAAGAAGAAGAGGAAATTAGGATAACAATATAATAGTTAGAGGATAGGAATAGATCATAGCTAATTGGAAGTATATTGTTTAAACTAAGGAAGGAATATTTTTGATAAAAAGCTATGAAAATGCATAGATGTATCACACATTCAAGATTATAGATAGAAGAAGTTGAAGACAAAGATCATTCATTTGGAGAGTACGCATCCTCCAAGCCCAATTTGTTATTAGGTAGATGAAAATAAAGTGCAGATGAAGGGATAGGTAGATTTTGGTTTGAGTCATTTATAGATAAATTTGGTAAAATTAGCACGAGGAATAAAAATTCAACAAATAAGAAAAGGTTAGAATAATTTGGATTCATTTTCGATCCTAAGTTTAACACACCTATAAAAACTAGTGTGCAGAAGACTAAAGTAATAGCTAATAGTTAGTAATAACCTATAATCATAGTTACCAGTGTGAATAAATCTATAATCATAGTTATTAGTGTGTAGAAGATAGTAGTATCATTTACAAGTTTGCCAAATATGGCATTAAATATAGGAATGTTTATTATTTGAAACAATATGATGGGTCAATGGACCCTAAATGGTATTTGTTAACCTGCAACGTGAAATATTAGGTTAAGGGAGTAACCATTGAAGATGTAAAGAAGTTTAAACTCATAGGAGACTTAGTATACTGAGCCTTGGAATTCATTTTGAAAAGATACATTTGAATTAAATTTGGTAGCAAATTAAATAATCAATATGAGAATATAATAGTAGACTCTTAGATGTGATAAATAAGATTGATTTTATTATTGAGGATTGGGATAAGGATACCTATTTTCTAGAATAATTACAACCTAGAATTAGATTTTCCATTGCATAGTCCTAATTCAATTCATGCAGTTGTTCTGTGAGTCAAATAAGTTGAGAACTATGGAGATGCTCCAATAGTTAGCTCTAAAGTTGAGATGAAAATAGATGATTTCCTCAAAAATATGAATGAAATACATGAAAGTGACATACCTAAATTAGGATTATGGTGTATGGAGTGTGTTTAATAAGGGAATCATAGGAATGATTGTCCTAAACTCAAAATAGAGTTTTATGAACTATGTAGAGTAGTAGGACATGTAAAATTAAATTTTCATCTATTATAATAGTATATTAAAAAATCTTAGAGTTTGTACTATAAATTTTTTAAATTTACCAATCATGATGATAAGAATTATCAAGCTTTATAAGAGCTAAAGGAAGATATCACAAAAAATGTATTTGCATTCATAACATAATAGTTACTTACTATGCAGCAAGGAATCCCAAGCCTAGACATGGAAATGATCAGTGTGACACAAGGTAATCCATGGTGGATGTCTTCATCACCTCAATATCAAACCCCAAATCTAGATAGCTAGACATTATGATCTCCACAATATCAATATCAGTTATCATGGAACAATGTGAGTCATTACCATCAATAATCAAACTAGCCTCCAACATCACCTTAAAGGTAACATGATGGATATGGTGCACAACAAACACAACGAGTATTTTTTAGGCAACAATGCACATAGTGAGGGTTGCCTCCATTAGAAATGCTAAAAGATCATATAATCAAGAAAGTGAAAGGGATAAATATCTTGATCCAACTATAGAAAATATATTAATGATCAAGCTACATATGTCCTTTAGGACATATAACATTAGAGTACATTAAAAGGAGATGCCATAACCATTAACACATAAATGTATGGGTATATTGTTTAGATTATGAGACATGAAGGTATTGTGACTACTTTGATAGATTTGTTGAAGCTACTCAGTAATATATGCAATGAAGACATCTCTCTAAACATTACCAACCTTGTTCATAATCTTTTGGAGTTTGCATAGTGAGGATAAAAACATACTGAAAAGGTGGTTTAGTATGTCAAAAATAAGAAACCTTAGGATGTTGACTCATGTATGGACATTAAGATCACATGATATGATATTTCTAATGTAGTATTTGATTTTGGGATTAATATCAACATGATTCCTAGATCTACCTTGGAGGCTATTGGTAGGCAAACCTTGAGTTACATTCTTGTTACTCTCAGTCTTATAGATTATGGGAGAATAGAGCCAATTGGTCACCTGGAAGATGTGGAGATTAAAGTTTTTAATCTAAGTCTATGAAGAGACTTTGAGTTCATCAATATGAAAATAGTTGAGACTAATAATATTACCTTAATCAATATTAAATGGGAATATGATGGCCAAATGATTATTAACACAGTGCACAATCAATTAAATGTAAACTAGGGGGATAAAATAACTTTTATCCCATTGAATAAACTAAATCAAAATCCCTATGTTATTCGAAAAGAACCTGAGTCATCTTGTGCATCATAGGATAATAGTTAATTTAAAGTAAGTATAAATACAAAGCAAAATTATTTATGAGCTGAAGAATGCTAGTTATATAAACCACACCTTGAGAAACACACATAGATGTAGATAGTAGAGTAGGCATTGTACAATATATTTTAAACAAAGTCTCCAATTATCCAATTTAAAATGGAAGGATGTACCTCTCCATTTGTGAGATCTACATTTATGTCAAAGGTAGATTTCCTATATAATATAGGTGTAATAGTAATGAATTATACATAACCTACTTTAGAAGGTGTCTTACATTGGGAAGCAAAATCTTCAATAAGTGTCAACTCAAACACACATATGTTAAATTGGGCTAAAGGAGATTATGGGATATGGCCTTTTCAAATGGTGTTCACCATAGAATGTTGATTTCCATAATATTTTATGACAAAGGGTATCAATCATACCAAAGGGAAATTAAACTATAGACATATGAAGTGGATATTGTTCTTATAGAGATATACATTTATGCTAAAACATAGGAGTGGGAATTTGAAGAAGGTTGTTGACATGCTAAGAGAGTTATCTTATTTAGCTAGATATGAGTGGAAGTCATGGGTATTGATTCCATGAGAGGTTTATGCCATAGATGATTTTTTTTATTAATGGAGGGAATGAATGGATACAAAAGTGATTAGAGGACGTCATGGTTGGATTAATTCATTCATGAAGGAATGCTATTTAAATGAGTGTAATAATGCATACTAAGAGGGACAATGCATGAAAACTTGATAAATGAGAAGTATAATGGGGGCTTAGTAGGACATTTAATGGGTGAAAAGACATTGGTAAATTTGGATGAAGGCTGAATTTATCCAAGGATATCATAAATGTGCAAGAGTATATACATAGGTGCAAATATTTCTAAATGAAAAATGGAAGAAGTCATAATGCAAGGCTATACCAACCACTGCCTATACTAGACAAAATATGGGATGAAATCAAAATGTAATTTGTGTAATTGTTTTAAATAATGTAGATAGGAAATTATTCCATATTTTTAGTTACAAATATATTTTTCAAGATATCACATTTAATTTTATGCAATAATAAGAGTGACATGATGAACATTTCCTATTTGGTCTTTCATGAAGTGGTGATGCTACATGGTTTTTTGTATATCATTATGTCAGATAGAAACATGAATTTTGTAGGCCATTTTGGGCACACATTATGGAAGTTTGGAACAAGAATAATTTTAGTTCATAATATCATCCATAGATAGACAAACTAAGGGGGTGAACAAAACTCTCAAAAATTTAATTAGATGTTTACGATGAGATAAGCCTAAAGTGAGACATGTTGTTAGTGAAATTAGAGTTTACATATACCAATTTTTTTAATTGAAGCATAGGTAAAACAAATTTATAGGTTGTGTGTATATGAATAATGAGAGGAGTTATAGAGATAAGTTATTTGAGTATGATGCATGGAAAGAACAAAAATTATAATATTTCATAGAATATATGTGTATGAAGTACATGAGGAAGTGCACAAAATGTTGGAGAAAAAAATTTAAAATATAAGGAGTGCATGGATAATAGACACATGAGAAAGAAATTTGAATTGGTAGACCTATCATTGACACATTTTCATAAGGAGAGATTAAAAAAGTAATGTATAACAAGTTAAAGATGAATTTAATTGGACCATGTAAAATATTGCACATGTTTTCAACAAACACATAATAGATAGATTTTATTTAATGCTTGGAAGTATCACCCATTTTTAACATGGTTTATCTATATGATTACCATTAAGGGTGAGATTTTGATGGTGTGGAGAAATAAAAATGAGTGCATATTCCTAATTAGAGAGCGTATATACAAGATAAGGATAAGGAGGAAACAAAGGCCATATTAGACTCTAATGTGGTAAAGAATGTATGCAATCAAAAATATAAGAGATGTAAAAATAAATCCAACTTGAAGAGGATATATCCTAATTACACTTATAATTAGAGGTACATTAGATAATTAGAAACATTACCAAGATGGGGATCCATTAGACCCGATTAGGGGATCTCTTATCACAATAACCTCACTAGGGAGGGTTCCAAAATCTCTGGTATAAGTAAAATCATGAAACAAACCTAAGGGGGTCCTAAGTCTTAAAATTTAATAAATTAATAACAAGTAAAGAAAAATTCTAATGTAGTGCTCACCAAAGCTTGTGGCACATAGTGGGGGTAATAAATAACAATATGTAAACATGTATAGAAGACATATGCTCATGTCAATGTATACATAATCCTAATACATGGGAGAGAAGTAAAAATGCACTATATATCTACTCTTACTAAAGAGTAATAAATTTAGGAATACTTACCTTTGAATAGGAACCTGTCGAGCCTCAATATCTCATTTGGCCAAGGTGCTTCACAAGAGGTTGTTACGGTATGTAAGGATGAGAAAGAAAAATCATTTGTAGGCTACATGACCCATCAATACTTATAAAACAATTATCCACAAGATAAGATATATATTTCCAAATAAAGTATGAAACCTTTTAAGATTGTTCCCCAAGTGGAATGGTCAATAAGCAGATGTGTATGTTTGTTATTTCACATCTTTTCTTCTCTTCTCTCTTAATAATGACTGAAATGAATGAGTATATATAGGTAAACCTAGAATAATTAATTCATATGATTTTTAGTTGATAGGGTTGACCTAGTCAACCTAGTATAGTTTTTAATATTCTAAAAGTGTATTAGGTCAATTGGATGGGTAAATGCCAAAATAAACTAGGTCAACCCAGTTGACCTAGTTGGAAAATAGGTGAAAATGGAATTAGGCTAGGGAAAGGCTAAATTAGGTAGGTAAATGAATTGTGGAGGATGAAAATGACTAAAATAAGGTGTAAATAGGAGATAGCTTAGGCAAAATGGTTTTTAAGAGATTAGAGTGTGGATAACAAGTGGTAAAAGGGACAACAATCTTATGAAGCACCAATGGTCTACCCACCACTTTCTTGGTAAATCCCTTAAGGCATGCACTTAGAAATATTGAGACTCAATAGGTTAATACAAGATACAAAGTATCAGTAAATGATAAAAGTTTGAAAATATTATGTGTATACATATGCCCCATATGAATCTCATATGCCCCACACAAATGGATAAATCATACTATCATGGATATGGTATGTTGTATATTAAATTATTCAAGATTGGAAAAGGAATTTTGGTTAGAGGTATTCAAAACCATAATATATATTCTCAATAGATATTCTATTGTAACTCTTTATGGGGTAACACCATAGGGCATGCTTAGGGTGAAAGCCATCTATAGCACATCTTCAAGTTTTTGGGTGAAAATAAAGTATGAACATTCCAAAAAAGTAGAGGAATAAAATTGATATGAAATATGAAAAGTATGTATTCTTAGGGTACAATGAATAATCACTTGGTTATAGATTAATGGATCTAAAGACTAAGAATATCTACACTAGTAGGGATGTTGAGTTTTTTTAGAAAATGGAAGCAGAAGCTCCTTGTACAAGCTCACATTGTAAACTAATTAGTACCATAGAAAATTAAAAAGATGGTTATCCCATAGATAAATACAATGATGATGATGGTAAAAGTGGTGTAGCTTCACCACCCATAGGAACTACTCAATGTATGCCTAAATTGTATATAAGTACACTAAAAGATGTTAAAGCGAAGGGTGTTTTATACACATCTAACACATGACCAAGGACATGTAGTATGGGTAAAGGAGAGGTAATATTTCACTTAATGAGTAAAATTATTAAGTATATTAAGCCTTCTATAGTTAAATAATCCCTATAGTCAAATCCTTACAATGATACCATGGATGTAAAATATAACTCACCAGTGAAAAATAAAACATGGCATCTTGTAGACCTTCAACCAAGGAAGAAGCCAATTGAATGCAAATGGATTTCTAGGTCAAAGTACAAAGTAGAGTGTAGTCTAAACAAGTGCAATGTAAGGTTGGTTTTAAATTGGTATGCTTAGAAAGAAGGCATTAAGTACAAGGAAACATTTTCTCTTATAACTAAGATCAAAACTATCAGGATGTTTTTTCTCTAGTTGCATAGCTTGGTTGGATAGTCCATCAAATGAATGTAAAAAGTGCCTTTATTAATGGATGATTATAATAAGAAGTATACATGACTCAACCAAAATATTTTTTCATATCAAGAAATAATATAAAGCTTATATACTTTACAAAAAATGGTATGGTCTTAAATAAGCTCTTCGATCATGGTATATCAAAATCATTGAGCATTTTTTGAAATATGAATGATCTAAATCTCTATCTCAAATATCAAGGGGGAGATGGTAATAATTTTTGTATATATCGATGATCTAGTCATCATTAGGAGTTTAGTGAAGATGATAAAGTCAACAAATAGAGATATAAATCTATCATTAGACATGATAGATCTTAGACTTCTAAATTATTATCTTTGTTTCGAAGTTTGGTAGAGAAAAAATCACATCTTTGTGTCTCAGATAAAATATGACAAAATAATGCTCAAGAAAATTTTCATGATGGATTGTGAGCCAATTACCACACCTATGGATACAAGACTTTAGTTATCTCAATTAGATCCATCACCACAAGTAAATTCATCTCTATATCAACAATTGATAAGGAGTCTCATTTACTTGACATATGCTAGTCCAAACATCAGCTATATTATCAGTTATCTCTCGTAGTTCATGCAACAACCCAAAGTTTTTCACTAGAAAGTAACAAAGTGGGAATTGACATACATCACAAGAACCATTTATTTTGGCCTAAAATATAATAATAATGGTAATTTCTTCTTGACAAGATATTTATATTCATATCATGAAAGGAACAATGATGACATGACATCCACTTTAGGATTTGTATTCTTTTTTGGATTTGGACAAATATCATGGGGGAGAGATTAAAAAAATTATGTTTCAAGGTCCTCAACATAATCAAAATATCACATAACTAGAGGATATATTTATGAAGAGATTCTACTCAGACATATACTTGAAGGATTTAGAATACCATATAATCATCCAACAATCCTATATGTAGATAATGAAGGATTAGTGAAGCTTGTTCACAAACATGTATTTCATGAATGCATCAAACATACTGAGGTGCAAGTATATTTCATTCATGAAAATATACATAAATATAAAATCTAACTCCAATATTTCTTGACATATCAACAATGTGTAGATGTTTTTACTAAGGCACTTGTGTGGGAAAATTTGAGGCATTCAGAGAATTTATTTCATCTTCACTTGAAGTAATGTTAAATTAAGGTGGGGGGAATGTTAGGATAAATTCTTAAATCAGCTTATATGGATCAAAAATAAAATTTATTTTTATATTTTTTAGTCTATCTTGTTCTAGCCTCATTTTAATAATTATCCCTCCTTTTGTGGGTTGATATGTCCAGGTGTTTCCCATAGGAGTAGTATAGAAATAATTTACATTATTTGCATATTTTTTCTATCTCCATCCTTACTTATAAATGAGATAAGGTAATCCAATTACTATAATAATTGATTACATTATTTTCAATGTAATTATCATAATTATTTGGGTAATATATTTTATTTTGATTTATTTGTAATAAATTCATATGATAACTAAAAATGAATGTTTAGTTCTTTAGTGACAATATAACCGAATCAAACATGATATTGGTGTTAACCCAAGATCTCACCAATTTTCATAAAATTTTCAACACTTTCATATTGAATCCAACTCTTTTATCTAATTTAGTGTGACTAGGGCCTCTTATGGAATGGTTTGGGTAATGTGATCATAGTAAAAGTCTACAAGTGATTGGAACTACATGTGTGGATATGTGGAAGGATGTTCTCATTTTATCTTCTATCATAAAATAGAATTATTTAACTACTATCTAATCAAAGAAAAATAATATAAGAAATTAGGAATACAAAACTAAATACAAAGGCAAAATTGAAATAAAACATAATCTTTCCTAATCAGAGAAGAATGTCATGATAATATATTAAACATGGGGCCAATAGGGTCAAGCTAGAAAAGATCATAGTATTTTTCTTGGTGACATAGTGAAAATTTATTATGTAGGATTACAAAAGTACCTTATCATTATATTATTAGTTTCTATAATAATAGACATTAGTGGGGTCATGATCACCTATAGTTTATGACCAAGTATATAGCATATAGAGGAGCCCTACATAGTCTATGTATTATGGAATAATATAATTGGTTACTTATAAATATACATGTGTCATTTTACTCAAGATACATGGATGGGTGCCATTGAAGATAGGAAAATTTTGTAGGTTTTTGCCTATGAGCACCTGGTGGTCACTAGGATGATTGGGTTGCCTACATAGGGGTGGGGACCAAAGAGTTCATATGTAGTAGATGAGTATCTCTACATATAAGGAGGCCTAAGGCATGAGATAATACTAGATATAGTTAGATGTTTTATTGTCTACATTAGGGTGACATTACATGTCACTCATATAAATAACACCTAGGATGGCTTGAGGTTACTAGATAAATATAGAATATCTAGGTTTCCTAATGATATAAGGATATACATACTAGTGTATGTGATAAACTAAACCAATACTTATTAGGAAAGGTAGGCATTTAAATAAATTAGTATAAAGGAGATAAAATCAAATCCCTTAAAAATTTGAAGATTTTCAATACCAAGGACATTACAGATTTTAGACAGTGATGAAAACATGTAGATGCCCTATTTTAAATCTAGGAGTATATTATGTTGAGGTGACATATGGTTGGGTGGTATGGTGGTAGAAGGTTAGGACCAGAAATAGTATCATCTATATGTGGTGATGGATATTTATAAATCATGATGAAACACCTACAAGAAATAGAACATTAGATAGAGGATAGTAATCCATAGTACTAGTAGCTCCTATAGATGATATTTTAGTAGATTGAAGTAAAAACATGGGTACTAATATTATCAAATATATAATAAGGGTTTCATTTTATTTTAGCATTTTGACAATTATATTTTTTATGCAATATCAACATAATGGATCACCATGACTAATGCAACATTGTGTCAATTTTCATGTGATGTTTATGATGTGCATGCAATGCTCGAGAGGTTTTATTTTAAGGTGGGACAATATGATTGTATTTTTTATCCTTCTAGCTATACTACATTGATGTATATAATGATGGGTCATAGAGATGATGAATTAGAGGATGAGTTTGAATAACTATGAACTTAGCTAGTAGGAATGGTTATATTATTATGCTCAAGAGTAGTAGGTGAAAATATGGAAAGTGTAAGTACAACACCCATGGAAACACATATGGCACAATTAGTAGGATAAGATGATATCTCTCACACTATTTTTTATCACTTTGTATCTTTATAGGTGACACATGCACACACACTAGTTTAGCTTGGATAATATCTAGAGCATGAGTGTCTAGAAAATGCTCACGATAAATGCATATCTCAAAGCAGAGCTATATCAAAATCATTTGTTAATATAGAGGTTATTCATACCATTATAAGATTAGGGATGTATATGTATATCTAGGATATTACCATTCACCACCTTGTGAGAGGTTATATAATTATTGTAATGTAATCCTAAATTTTGATCTATTATGTTTTTAATATATGTATCAAGTTTCATTTTTTCCATAGTTTTCCTACTACATGTATGCATTTGATTTCTTAGCACTAGCCTCAACTCTATCTGACCTATCTGTATGATGTAGGGGCATCACTACCCCTTTGAAAATACTAGTTAATTTCTATTTTAGTAGATCCTTTAGGTTGTCTTTAAGAAATATTTTGATATGTTTTTCAAGCACTTTAATGTTGTGAAAGGTCAAATTTCATGACCTTGTGTCTTAGGAGTGTTTACTATTATTAGGAGTTTAAATTAATTATTTCTCCCTATACAAGAGGGAGTTATAAGGTATTTACAAGTTAGTTTTTGGATCTTTTGAAATAAATAGAGGTTTTTAGAGTGAAATAATTAGGTCATTCCAAGTATGAGAATAATGAGATGGATTAGGAGTAAAACATTGTGTAATTCCCAATAAATGAAATAAATATTCTTTTTTGATGAAAAATAACGACTATAGAATAAATTTAATATTCCATGGATCATAAAAAATGATTGTGCAATGAAGGTAGTTTGTTTAGGAAGGTTTAGTGATGTAAATATTGATAAACTTATTAAATGAGACAAGTTGGTATGTATTCTGTAATAGTGTTTCTAGTATTTTCTCAGTCACTACGATAATATTTTTTAAAATAAATCCAATTAAATAGGATCAAACCTTGTTTCTATGAGTTAATAGATAAATTTGTTGAAATAAATATGTGTAAGGAATCTGACTTGTATTATTAACATGGTAAAGGGACTCAAGACTGTTAATGAAAGTTTTTATTATAAGTACTTGGACATATTATTTCATTTAAGAATAAAAGGTTGTCACAATCTTACATTTTCTTTATGGATAAAATTATATGTATTGAAGAATTGAGTGAATTCTTTTTATGAAATTGAAAACTAAATTAAAAGTGCAGCTATGAATGGTATCCCATGAGGCATTTGGTATTAATAAGGTTCATAACTAATTGGTAAGCATTGATTTAATGCTACTGAAGTAATTGAGGGATTGAAACATATGTGGATTGTCAATGCATGAGATGGATGAGAAATAACCCCTCATATTTTTGTGTCATTGTATTTAAGAATGAAATAATAGTAAAAGCATTTTCCTCAGTTGTTTTAAGGCTGTGGTAAGTTTCCATTTTGTATATATATGAATCTTGATACATCATTAGATTGGGATCTCACTGATTATAACAAATCCATTACAGATCTATGGAGTATTCACTATTTGATAAGGCCAAATAAAGTGTGACAAAGATATAGTAGAGGTATCTTAGAAAGTGGAGTAGGAATGAGTTTAAGAGTCATTCTTTGGAAAAGGTGCTTGAAGGAAAGTTAGACTTGAAATAACTTTTAGATCCCTTTAGTGAATTTAAAAGAATGAAACTCAAGATAAGACCCCTCGAGTCCTACATGTAGAGATGCCTTGATGAAAGCTTCAAGAAAAGGGACATTTTCATATTGTCAATAAAAAGTGGTAGATTCTATATTCGCACATTGTATGAAGACTGGTGACATGCATACAAAGCAATGAACCATGACTATTGGTTACATGAAGAGTTGGTAAGTTATATTATTTAATATACTTAATAAGCTAAGTAATTTGAATACATATATTCTATATAGATTTATTCAAAAGATTATAGAATACACACAGTATAATATAGGATGGTAGACAAAGTGTGTACAAAAATGAGTTATATAGACAGTGAGTAGACAGAGATCATATGGTTTTTAATGATTAGGAAAGTCATACAAAGGTAAATATACCTTGCTATATTATTTAAACATTTGAACACATTGGGAAAGTTTATTTGAATCCCATTCCATGTTGAAAGTTTAATTAGAGTAAATAAAGACCTATAAAATTATGTGAAATGAATACAATGAATGAATACTCGCATTGTTAGGTATAAATAATGGTTGATAAAGTTGGAATAATGGATAAAACAACCTTAGTAAGGTATTCGTAGAGGAATATAAACAAATTTTGGAGTTATTGGCATTGTTATTGACCTTTGTATATGGATTTGGGAGGTTTGTGTGCTAAAATAATCTATGGTGACCTAATAGGCCAATCAAAAGACAAAAGGTGGATAGAAAAATGAGAGAATAAGAGGGATAAGTGAATGTTGAAACAAGACAAAGAGTGAAGTGAAATATTTTTCAAGGATAGAGATTGTGTTGATAACCTCTACATCAATGTACCAACAAATAAAATGATAACTTGTTTGACCTTGTCTAGAGAGCAATGGAATAAATGGACTAGTTTTGCTCACTTTGGAGACTATCAAAGAAAACTAAATGTGGATATGAGTTTTGAGGAGCTGGAGAGTCACTAATAAAGCTTCTCACATGTGCCAAATTTATGTATAGTCCATTCAAAATCTCTCACCTTTTCAACTATCTTCTTGTTTTCAATATGGAACCTTATAAGTTTTAGTTATGGAAGAGTTCTCTGACTCTCACATGACATATGGGATGTTATACCACTCTTTAAAACACTTGCATTCTTATGAAAATCATACAACTCATTAAATTGGCCCAAAAGTGACATGATATGACATGAGGTGAACTATACAAACATGAATAAGGTTGAGACATAATGTTTGACCTGTTTTAAGACCATGGTGGACATTTATAAACCTAGGGGCCCTATGTAAGTTTTAAATTACATAGGGGTTGACCTAATTTGACTAGGGGATAAAAGTATTCAATATTAATCATTTTTAATCATTAGAAATCATGGATAATTTATAATGTATATCTTTATTTTCAATGCAAAACAAGAATATGTATGGTGACCTTGCATTCTATAATATGCACAGTAGTATTTCAATTTTCATATAGGATACATATGAGTTAATTTGATTGAATAATTTATAATAATCTCCCTTATAATCTCACTCGACCTTTTATTAACCTTTATTGTAATACTTTATTACCTATTTTAGATGTGCTCAGTTGTAGATTTGAATTTAGATAAGCAACCTTGTTTGGCACAACATTGGTAGGTGAAGATGGAAACACATGATTAACACTACCTTGTGTTTGAATATGTAAGAGTGTAATATGATTTTATAATAATATAATGTTTGAATTTAGAGATTGATTTTGATTTTTTAGCTCACATATTAACTGGGTCATAGTATTCATTTATTCTTGCAGGGTTTTATGGTTACCTTATTTTAGCATAATAGGATGATCCAAATTTTCCTTTGAAGGGATGATAATATGAAACTGGTTAGAGGGATGCTAATTATCACCATCCTTAGGTTTATAAGGATTAATCTCATTTTTATATATTTGAAATATTCAAAAAAATGATATTAGAATAAGATAAGTATGGGAAACAATTACCAAGGAACAATCAATCATTATAGTAATGATATAGTCATTTTAGGATATTGGATGAGTTTTTTGTAAATATACGATAGGTTATTCTATAAAATCAGAAAATGAGATGAACCTAGAAAAATAGAGAAAAAAAAGTACATGTACAACTTACAAATCTAAATTTGCTAAAAATAGTAAATTTTTTAATTTGGAAAACACATAATATTTTAGAAAATAGGAAGAGGTTTTTGTCTATATAAAAAAAATTATGAATAAAACTATGAAGAATTTGAATTTTGATCTAGTATGAATCATAAATAGCCAAATAATTTTGAATGCTTCACAAGAAAACCCTAGAATATTCCAAATAAAGAATCAACAATTGTGATAAATCAACAATAGTTTTTAGAGAACTTATAGAGGCTTTTTAATAAAATATGATTTTTGATGAAACCCATACATTAATTTCAACATAAGTAAACCATTCACCTTATATGAAAATATTTACTACAAATAGTAAATTGTAAATATTGACAAATCCATACCAATTTTTGTTAAAAAAATATTTTTTTGCATATAACAATATGAGTAGAAAATATTATTAAGGACTTTTAAAATGAACATGTCTAGATGCTAAAATGTTCTGATCAATTAAGAATCCACTTACAAGCACATGCACGTGAAGCCTTTGTGACCAGAGGAGGTAAAACCCTATGGTAAAGTTTTAGATTTGAAAATACCTCAAACCCAGTTGAAACCTTTGGATGAATATAAGCCCTATATTAGAAAAAAAATGCATATTCATATGGATCAATGTCACTAAATTTTTAACATTAATTTGGATTATAGAATCCTACTTGGGTAGATAGGGTTAAGAAATTGAAATGATATGGAACAAGGATGAATATTAGATCTATAATAGGCCAATTAATGTAATAAATCTATATGTTCTATAAGTTGAATTTATTATGCTAAGATAGTCTGAATATGGAAAGTAAAACTAGGCTAGATATTGAAATGAAAAATAAGTGATTACTTAGATTGTTCTGATGCTAATGGAATTCTAGATCTAGATTAGGATGAAAGTAGGTGAGAAAATAGTTTTGAAATAGTTTTCAGATTTTGGATATGGTGTCTTTGGCTCTTCAAATAGTTGTATCATCCTAGGATGGTTGCATTGAAATTAGTGTCTTAATTTGATGATAGTGTTTTATATATAATATATGATCAAACAAGATAAAACCACTTAGATGATTTTGGAATTAGCTTCACCTTTGCTTTGGTGCATTCATATTTGTGTCATAGACTATCACTCCTAGTGAAATGGTAAAACCCTAGCTTTCCATCTTTAATGTGACCTTGGGGAAAAAGGAGTTACTGGGAACATGATGTCAAGTTGACCTATAATGACCCCATTATCGAAGGGTATTGCCTACATATCCAGTAGTCTAAAAGAGGGCCTTAGAATCATGTAGTTCTCCCCTACGTGTTGGTTTCCATATGAGTCATGTAATGTGTGTAAACACAATACACTAGTTACTAAAATTGTAACTTAGCCAATATGAATTTATGATTGCTCTTTTAGTAATTCAAACATGTAGTTGGGTTATTTATTTTATTGGTATCAGAATAGGGTAGAATAAGAAATATTTTGGTAACTTGAGTGCTTCTTGGGTGCTCTTTTAGTCTGATTACTAAGTGGTGAATGAGTTAAGGTTGATATTGTATTTATATTGATCCTATCATGAGATAACTCAAATTTAAGAACTTAATCTAACCATTATGATATGTTTCATTTATAAATTAGATGAATTATAGCACTAGATGCTTACATTAGGTAAAGATAGTAATACCAATAATACTATCTATCCCAGATGTTAGTGTCTAGGGAGGAGAGTAGGTAGATAGTTAAAACTTATAAAGGCATAATATAAGTACATTTTAAGCATTATAGGCAAGATGGGATGTCTGTGTCATCAATATAAGGCTAGCTATACTAATAGATAGGCCAAAGGGAACAAGATAGAGAAGATGTAAGGCTTGCATAAGTAAGGCATGTGTAGAACTAATAGGAATAACCAAGGTTTGAGTTTATGAAGTGTATAAGACTAAGGCACTAAATAATAACAAAATATTATCTACAACCACCTAGTGGGACGCAATATTATACTTTGACCCTATAGGAATAGGCATGGAAATTTATGGGAAGCCTTGTGTATCCCCCACACCATGGGTGGATATCACATGTGTAACTAGAGGTGTAGATGTAGGAATAGTACCAAAAGTGAAAGTTTGAACAACAATGGTTGGATTAGTATATTGAATTGGTTAGTTGATATCATATAATGGGTGATATTATTTCCTAGATGTAATAAATCAATCCAACATTTTTTTCCATATCTCACTACATATAACATTGCATGAAGTGTCTGTATATTTATGTCCATATATTTAGTTAATTATCTTTCATCAACCTCATCAAGTTTATTCACATTGTTTTTTTATTGTTCATGTGTATTTTTATATACAACAATCATAATAACTCCATAAAAATGTATTTGTAGTATTAATAGGATTAATTTAGATTATATGCCCCAAAAAAATGGATTAAACAAGGATAAATATTATTTTTAATTAATTTTAGCCTTATTAGTGTACAAATATTTGATCCATTTGATTACATAGTTGTTATAGATTTTTCATATTAATGGAAAATAATATGTAATGATTAAAACCATAAGTTGGGTAAAATATTAGAAGTTATGTTCATCCATGATAGCCACATGTAATTTGAATATTAGAGAAAATAAAATATCAGGTCTAAAAATCAAACCCTAGGGAAAAAATCTAAAATCCATAGAATGAAGGATGAAACCATAAGGGAAACCTATGGTTTGTCACTATTCATGAAATATTTAGGTTCACTAATATGTTTTATCTAATCTGGACTAATTTGTTAGTCTAATTAAGATATAAAGTGTTGGGTGAATATTTTGTCGTCAACTAAATGATGACAAAATGGGTATATCAACCACAACATAGGGAGATTTACGCCACAAAAAGTATGGGTTTACCAGATCTAGATGAGGTACATCTCTCCTCTCATCAAGGGGAGGTTCCCTATGAACATTTATATGCTATATATATATATATATATATATATATATATATATATATATATATATATATAAGTAAGCAAAAAATAACACATGGGGTGGTATAACAGCATCCACCTCTCTTTTTTCAGAGGCGATGTACAAGGAAAAAGAGAGAGATCCTGGTCGTTGGCCAACAACACTCCTCTTCTTTCAAGAATGGTATCTAGCGTAAAGTAAAAAATCACCTAAACTAACAAAGGTCATAAGGAAACCCATGCAAGCACAAATTCTTTCGTCGTCTCCTCCACTGATGTAGAATAAGTGTAACTGTAGAGTGAAACAAAGCACAAAGTCTTCGCCTGAAACTACAAAAGATAACAGAATCACAAAGATAAAAGTAGCTCAAAGTCTCTCTTCTACTTTTTAGAAATGCCCTCAGATAATATTAACACACCCACTTTGCTTATTAAATTAGATAAACAAGAGATTATCAGGAAAGAGGACATAAGAATTGTTTCCTAAATAACACAGATAATTTCAACACAAAGTCTGAAATAAACCTGCTTCTCATTCATTTAATAAAATATGATTTAAAAGTTGAGCACAAAGTCTCAAAAAGTGTTTCAATTTTGGCAAAGTTTTTTGCTCTCTATTATCCAAGATATATTTACAAAAGAGGTCTCCACTATATATAGGGAGAAACTCTCAAAATTAGAAAATAATAAAATACAAAAATATCTTAGTCAAAGATGACTCATCTTTGACTTTGAGATATTTTTCTGAACTTTTTACATGTAATTACATATTAAAAAATTGCATGCACTTTTCACAAGACAAAAGTGCATAATGAAGAAGAGAGAAGGGGTAAAAACTTTAGTTCTTACTGCCAGACTTCTTTAGATGAGCATCATACATAGCAATAGATGCCTGAATTTCTATACTGTCTAGCACAACCGTGTTCTTGGAGATGACTCTGGCTCTGATTAAAGCATCCTTCAATGCTGTGATTGCCTTAGCATGACCAGTTAACCTAGATTTTAGATTATCCAGAGTTAATTGAGTGCCTATAATATTATCCACAAAAGTCATTGAGAAGGATTTCTCTTCAAAATCTATTTGAATCATCCCCTTGAAACTTTGGATCATTTCTTCTATTGAGGGGAATTGGTTATCCCTAGAAGTTAGGTTGAAAGGTAACGCTTCCAGTCTATTAAGCAGTCCTGTGTCGCTCTTCTCACTATCATCCCTAGAAGATTTGAGATCTTTAACCAACTCCTTGAGTACTTGTATCTTGTATATCAGTGATTCCTTGATCTCCACATAGGAATCCTTACTGGAAGTGATACCGATAAATATCAAGGTGCTTTTCTTCAGATCCTTCATCTCCCTCCATTTACTAAGATATTTTTTAGTACTATCAATATCTTAAGAGATAAGAGAGAGAAGGTCATCTAAATCTACCCTCACCTTTTTCGTTTTGTTTGTCTTTTCAGCAACCTCTATAAGTAAGGAAACTCCCTGAGTATGCATTTTTTCAACATAGTCCTCTAGGACTTTCCCCTTCAAGTAAGTTTTCTCTGCCTTTTGAATGACATGGTCATCTATAGAGAAGGCCTCTGGAGTTGCCACTTCAGGGGGAAGAGTGAATTTCCTTATCACTATCGTTAGCTGCTCTATCTTAGCCTTATAATAGTCTTTCATCTCCTTTTTTTAGTCAAATTTTTGGACCATGATGTCCATTGCTGACTGTAGATCACTTTTCGCACCTTCATGAGTAACTTTTCCAAGTTTAACATGAGAGATGGAATAGATGCTCATTTCAAAACCCTCAAGGGTTGTGTCCTGTGATGGCTTAGCTATTTCCAAAAAAATTTGCCCCTTTTCCTCAACAAATTTTGAGAGGATCCTTGGCCTCTTAGGAGCCTTAGCTTTCACCGGCACTATCTTGCCAAAATCAAAGTCATCTGGAGAGATGGCTAACTTCTTTATTTTAGGTGTGAAAGCTGACATCTAAGGCGGGAGAGAAAAAGTATCTATCATGGTAATGATTTCCACAGCTGGCATTACCATGGTAACGTCTGCACTGCTAGTAGTAATAGTGGTCATAGTTGGAGTAACAGGGGAAACTATCCTAGACATTGATTTTGGCTCTTGCTTGGAACTTTCTCCTAGATTAAAGGAAGGAGATGAAAGAATAGGAATGGATCCAGAGGAGCGATGAGTATCTCCAGAAGTGCCATGAGGATCACCAAATATAACTCTAGAAGGAGAGGCGGCTCCAGAAGAAGGAACACTGATAGGAGAGAGAGGAGAAGGAGATGCCACCAGAAACTGAGGCATAGAAAGAGAGATGTTCTTAAGTAGTTGTGCTTCTTCCTGGGAAGGTAGAGGCACAGTCTTTTGCTATTCTAAAGTCTAGTCATCTGTCTCCATTAGTTGGGCTATCTGTTCCTGAGAATTATGTTCTGCAATCCCTTTAACTGCTATTTTTGACTCTTCAACAACCTTTGATTTTTTAGAAACAAAGATGATTCTAGGCTTGTGAGGCCTAGATGGGGAAGGAACATCACCTTTGTTCTTAGTTTTATTTTTTGCTTTCTTCCTCATCTCTACTTAAAACTCAGCCTCAGATCCTGTGATAAATTCTTTTAGTATGATCCCTTTAGCTGCTAACCAATCATTGGTGTTGGCCAATATTGGTTCAAATCTTTTCCTCAGAGAAGTTAGTTCCTTCTGAGACCACTGAATTAGAGGAAGAGGGGAGCCAACAATATTTTCAGCTAGGTACCTACTATTGATAATGCTCCCATCATCGACCAAATTAGAGAATCTCTATAAGCCCCAAATATTCAATTTGTTTTAGGGTTAGTCTATTATAGTCCATTCTTTTAATTTTTTTAGCTGATCTCAGGTCCACCTAGATGTCTTTGATCATAAGCTCATAGAATTGAGTCTTTCGTTTGATCTTGTCTTTGACTCCCCTATAGTCAAATTTATCTCTTCTCTTGAATTGTTTCAGAGTGACCAATTACATCTTTGTTTCCATGACCTTGGCTTTGGCTATTGTCGCAATGGACTATCTACTAATTTTGACTAGAAACTTGAAACCTAGCTTTTTTAGCTCTATTTGCCTAGTATGCACGACAACCATTTGTCGAGAAAGCTCCATTAGAATCAACTTGTCAAAAGGGAAATTGGGGAGCATATATGGATAGCCTTGGAAAAAGCCAACTCAAAGATAATAGAAGTTAGAAAATTGAAGGAACATACAACCATAGTCATTGACTACCGTCCAAGCCTCATCTAATACTCTCTTCTATTCAAGCTGAGGGTAAAAGAGGCATAAAAATATGGCAAAGAAAGCATCATTTACCCTTTTAAAATGATGAGTTGATCCTTGCAGATTCAGCTAGGGGTAATATGAGTGGACCAGGGTGGTCTTTCTATCCCCTTCAGTCATTAAACCTGGGAAATTTTGCATCAAGGCAACTATGTACACAAGGTACAAGGTCATATAGAACTTGGAAGAAGTCTATACCTTGGGTAGCTGCTCGTGAAGGGTGTTGCTGCTCTACTCACCCCAAAAAATGACCTACTTACTTTGGAGGATGATCTTAATAAATGGGTACATCCACTCATGGAACTATGAGGAAGATGGGAGGCCTTGTACTCTCTTGAGAAGGGTGATCAAGTCACCAACTTCTTCAATGAAATCACTCCTTGGGAAGTTTTGCAACCATCTAGACAGATTAGATATGGGCATCTTCAACCACCTATTATTCATCACTTTCTTCGCCCTCTCAGGGTCTTTGTCATACTCCTTTTAAGCTTCTGTGAAGTTAATCTTTAGCACTTCGATAGCAGGAGGGCACATGAAGACTTTGTCAATGAACTTAGGATCCAGCTGAATTATCACATTACCGTTGGCGTCTGAGACTGACCTTGTCTCTTTTTTATAGAAGTGAGCACATTAGAGGATGAACTCTGTATAATGTGCTGCCACTGGGAAAGTGGCAACCAAGTGGATGTTGCTTTCAATGATCCTCCTTATTTTAGAGCTTGGGTTCATTGCCTTCATTCAAGCCATGAACTCAGCCATATCTACATGGACAATTTTAGTGTCCTTAATGTCATCGATAGTGGAGGTAACTGAGGTGATTGGAAAGATGCCCTGGTACTTGTACTTCATCATCTTTGCCTTTTTTGAAGAATTTTTAGACATCGGGACTTGTCTCCATTGAACAGGGGTTGATGAGTAAGAGCCTTCAAAAAGCACTACAGTCATGATCTCGTAATTAGGAAAAAGTGGGTGAGTTAGGGAATTTGCATATCAAGTGATCATGACCAAGGGAGGGCACTTAAAAGGGTCAAGTTGGAAATCGAGGTAGAAAAGGAGGAAGGAAGGGAAATAAAAGAAAAAGGGGAAAAATCATCTAGAGTTAGAAAAACTCAGAGGAAAAATGCATGGGTGGCAAAAATTGCCGCCCCTGCATAGGGAATAGAAAGAGTGTAGAGGCGATAAATTTCACCACCCCTACAGGATCAACCTACACAAGTGGAAATTTTTTTTGCCCCTATAGATTGAAGAAGAAAGTGCATGGGTGGTGCAAATCACTACCCCTGCACCACTAGCCTGCATTGGTGACAAAATTTATTGTCAATGCAAGAATGGCGCACAAGGTGTGAGTGATGAAAATCACTGCCCGTGCAAGATAGGTCTACACAGGCAGCAATTTTCATCACCCACATAGGTGATAGCAATAGAGGAGACAAGAAGCACAGGCAGTGAAAATTGCCACCTATGTGGGTTTTATAATAGAAAAAAATGCGGGCAGAGGTGAGGGGTAGCGAAAATTACCGCCCCTAAAAGAAAAAGAAGAGTGGGAAGGCTGATGGGGAGGACAAGGTAGAAAGAAAAACAAAATCAAAACACTCTAACAACCACAAAAATCAAAAATTAAGCAAAGAAGAAGGAATGAAAAGAAAACAAATGCTAAGAACAAGACCTACCTGGAAAGTGACGTGCGTAGTAAGCTTAAATCTGTAAAAATGCACTTCAACTCATTCGTTAGATCATCCAGATGTAAAAGATAGGAGGAGAAGAGGAAGAATGAGAAGAAGTGAGGCCTAAATTAGATTATATGGGGTGAAAAACACCCCCAGCAACCCACCACATGTGGCAATAAATGCTGCACATTGAAATCGAGGCATGCATAGGCAGTGAAATTTGTTGCCCTTACATGTTTGGGTTAGTTCAGATGTAGGGGCGGCAAAAATGGCCATCCTTGCAGGTCAAAATGTACGGGTAGCAAAAATTGCTGCCCTTGTAGGCAAAAATTTAGAGGTAGCAAAAATTGTTGCCCTTGCATCTCAAAGGGAAAATGCATTGGCACAATTTTCGTCGCTCGTGCACAAAAACGGAAGAAAAGACACCAACTCTAAAAGAGGTAGTTAGGGTTTCCTGGTCACAATGAGATCGTAACTACTCTCACGTTTCTGGATCAAGATTAGAATGAATTAAAAACCCATCTCAAAAAACAAACTTAGAGAGACAAAAGATGAAACAGACAAGTTTCATAGGGGTTGTTCCCAAAAATGAGCTAAGCTGATTTTGGAAACAACAACTGGCTCCTGTTGGGGAACTTCTATTAATCGAATCAATCAATGGGAGTAGAAATCAGTCTCTAAGTGCCTTTATCTAAGCCATTGGTCTATGGAGTCAAGCTAAAAAAAATAAAAGAAAAATAGACAAAACGTAAATACTATACATATATACAAACAGACTCATCTAAGCTTCAAAGATTGAAGAGCTTCAGATGCAATCCACTGTGAGGTAGTGCAAATGGCATTCCATCTTGGTATTCCAGCAAGAAGCTAGCCTCACCACAGAGCTATCGAATGGTGAACAGGCCTCTCCATAAGGAGTCAAATTTGTCGTGCATCCCTTTTGATTCTCGCCTCTTGTCCCACAACAAGACTTGATCTCTGACTTGGAAATTATGAACCTTAGCTTTCTTATCAACAAGTTTCTTCACCTAGTTCTGATGCACCATAATCTGATCCACTACCATGGCTCATCGCTCATTCAGCTCGATCAGACACATGATTCTTTTGGCGACTGAGTTTTTAAAGGTTGAGTCTTTAATTGCTTTAGTTAACCTAAGCACTAGTAGTTCAAGGGTGATGGGAATTTCCACATTCAATCCATATTAGAAGCTAGAAAGGTGACATACTTATAGCCTTTTTGGGTGTTATCTTATCTACCCATAAATCATCATACAATGCTTTGTGCCATGTTCTTTGATTGTCATCCACCAACTTCCTGATAATAGTGACTAGGTTCTTATTACTTGATTCTGCTTGGCCATTTCCTTGAGGGAAATAATCTAAAGTGTGGGATAAGGTAATCTCATTATAAAAAAAATTGAGTAATTTCATGTGATGAAAAATAGGCTGCATTATCTGTTACAATCTTGAGTGGGACCCCAAATTGGGAGATGATATTTTCTTTGAAAAAATTGCACACCACTTCAGACGTAGCGTGCTTGGTTAAGATGGCCTCCACCCACTTAGTAAAGTAATTGATTGCCGTGAGGACATAATCATGTTCAGCACTTGAAGATGGGTTGACTATGCCAATGAAATCAATGCCCCACTACTGAAAAGGTTCCTTGATTACTACCAGCTTGAGAGGTAAAGTAGCCAGCTTAGGTTTCCCAATGAACTATTGACACAATTTACACCTATGCACCCATTTGTAAAGATCCTAAAAAAGTGTTGGCCAATAATACCTTGCTCATAGAATTTTGTGTGCTATCACCATTGCAGAAAAATGCCCTCCATAGGCCAAATTATGGAAAGACTCTAAGATTTTTTCTTGTTGCGCCTTATCAACACAACAAAGAAATGCCCCATCTAGGTTTCTCTTGTAAAGACCATTATCCCATAGAACATAACCAAATGCTTTTAATTTAACATTCTATTTCTTTTTATAAGAAAGATGAGTGGGATACTCACCATATGTCAAAAAATGAGCAATGTCAAAATACCACTCATCAGTGGTGGCAACAAAGAGGACTATAGGCACGCCTTGTATCTCTATTTCTCCACTTTCTGCTTCATCTGGAATGTTATTGGTGATCAACTGGTAAAGACCCTTTCCTTGCATGAGTTTGGTAGGTTTGATGTCCAGATCAAACTCCTAAATCTTGGTGATCCAATTACCTCTTTTCATACCAAAATCTTGCTGAGTCAAAATGGACTTCACTATTGTATCAGGTACGAGAACTTCAGTGTGTGAATTCAGGATATAAAACCTGAAATACTTGACTGCTTTGACCATTGCATATGCATGTTTCTCCATGATGGAATATTTTAGCTCATGAACCTTGAGTGGACAACTCATGAAAGAGATAGGAGATTTTACACCTTCTTAGTTTTGTTGGACTAAAATAGCTGATAGTGTATGCTCAGAAGCATAACTATATATTTTGAAACTTTTAGTATAATCTGGATAAACCAAGACTGGTGTGCGAGCAATTATTTCTTTGATTTCTTTGAGCACTGATTTTCCCTCAGTAGTCCATCTGAAGGTAGCATTACCTTTCATCATATTGATGATATGGTGGGTCTTCTTAGCAAACTTGGGAATGAATCTCTAGAGAAAATTTGCCTTTCTGAAGAATGAGTGAATTGTAGTTTTGCTGGTAGACAAAGTAAGTTTCTAGATGGACTTGACTCTTTTTGAGTCAATTTTAATACCTTATCGAGACACAACATATCCGAGAAGTTTCCCTTCAGTTACCCCAAAGATAGATTTGTTTAGATTTAAAGAAATACTATTCTGACGATAGCATTCTAGTATTCTTTGCAAATGGTGGACATGCTCAAAACGATGCTTCAAAAACACTATCAGATCATCCAAATACACTACAATAAATTTTCCCATTCCATCTTTGAAAGGGAGATCCGCCACTCTTTGAAATGTGGTACATGTATTTATCAGACCGAAAGGCATCCTTTGATAGGCAAATGTGCCCCAAGGTGTGGTGAAGGTCATCTTATGCTGATCTACTTTTTTGACTTCAACCTGATTATACCCCAAGAAACCATCTAGCATTGATAACATTTCTAAACCTGTTACCATCTACAGAACTTGATCTATGATAGGAAGAGGGTAGTTATCTTTCAAAGATAACTGATTCAAGTTCCTGAAATCCATGCAGATTCAAATTTTGCCATTCTTCTTTCTGACTGGCACTATGTTGGCAATCCATGTGGAGTGATGGATTGGGAAAATTATTCGGGCATCAAGTATTTTTTGTATCTCAGCTAAAATAGTACCTGAGATTTTTGGATTGTATTGCCTAGACTTTTGCTTGTAAGGCACAAAGTTTGCCTTAAGAGGAATGTCGTGGTGGATGTCATTTGGCCTGAGTGATTTTAGATCAACATAGGAATAAGCCAAGACATCTATATATTGGCAAAGCAGACTAGCAAGCTTAAATCTTTCTTCAAGAGTACAACATTTCCCAATGTTTACCATCTTAGGTTCTCCCTTGGTTCCTAGGTTTACCTGATCAAAATCTTGAGAAGAGTTTGAATCTACTCGTTGTTGTTTAATAAATCTATCATGGTTATCAAACAACTTCTCTAGGGAAACTAGACCTTTGGGAATCTTATTCCCTTTAAGTTATAGGAAATCCTCACCTGTATCCATGTTTGGTTCAGGAGTTGCTTCACATTCTTAGAGCTTACTACCTTTAAAATGTAGTTGTTCAAAACTGTCCTTTTGCTCCAAGAAGGTAATGATTTGATCATCATTGTTAAATACTTGCCAATGGCTAGCATTATCAGGTATACTTGGCTGAAAGACCAGTTTAATAGTGTACTTATCCCCTTTACAATCTAGGTGGGGAACCAAGAGAGTAGCAGAGATAGCCAATGCATCTGCTCGGTCATTGAATTCCCTTGGAACGACATAGATGTTGAAAGCATCAAAATTTTCAATTTGATCCCAGACTAGATTGTGATAATGGCAAAAACTTTCATTTTTAGTTTGATAGAGGTTCCTTACCTGACAGAACACCAACTCAGTGTCCCCTTTAGCATGGAGTAGCCTAATGCTTTTTTCTCTGGCGGCCTATAATCCAAGTAATAAGGATTCGTACTCAGCTATGTTGTTGGTGTTATTGATTTGTAACTTGTAGGATAAAGGAATAATGTCTCCTTGAGGAGATACCAACACAACCCCAGCTCCCGAGCTGGTAGAAAAATAGCTACCATCAAATTCTAAGGTTCACACCTTGTTAGATGCTTCTTTTTCTTTGAAAACTTCTTCATTTGGAGGAAGAGGTTCTCCCATGTGTTCATTTTTCTTTGCTAACTTAGCCGCAATGTAATCTGAACACAATCTCAAGTTATCACCCATAAGAGTTTCATCAGATGCCCCATGGATCTCATCTGTAGACAGGAAGTAGTTGCCCATGCCTAAGGACTCAAATAAAATTTGAGCTTCTAGTGCTGATGATCGGGTAAATACATACCTTGCTTCTTTTTTAGGAAGCAACTTCTTCATGACACCTTGAATTGAGATTTTTGCATCTGACAAGTCCATACTTAGCTCACCTTCAACATCTTTGTAGAAATTCCACCCGAGTAAGATGTCGTAAGATGCTAGAATATCGGCCACTAAAACCGTCATTTTTATCTGCTTTTTTGGAAAAGCTTTGAAAGCAAACTGAGCATTTTTTATCTAACCAAGGAGGATAACTAGCTTATTTTCCATAGAAAAACACCTCCCAAAAGTTTTGGTCAAAGTTAGGCCAAGAAAATTTGCCACCTTCGTGGGCATGACATTATCTGAGGGTCCAGAGTCTATAATACAATTACTCAGTTTATAACCATTTATTAGTAGGGAAACATAGAAAGGTTCTATTTTCCCAGGAGCAATAAGAGGAGTCACAACAAGATTGTTTTGGGCTAGTTTATCTTTTGGGGGATCATGAATGGCCTTCAAAGAATCTTGTCCTATGGGGATGGCTTTGTTTTTCACATATTCTACTAACCTATCAAATTGTTTTGGGTTAGCCCTTAAATATTCAATCTCTATCATTTGGATTTTAGTCTTTTTAGCATGATCAATTATATCAAATAATTGAAAAGAACTTGAAATAGAGGAAGAGAGTCCATCATCTAAAACTTTAGTAGGTGTGGCATTGGTCTGAGCAATAGAAGTGGAAGGTATTGGGTGGTTGGAGGTACTTACTTTTTTGTGAATTACCTGATCTTTTGATTGAGGAGGCAATGGGGTCCCACATTTAGCGATGGAAACCGTTGGTTGAGGATCTTCTTCTGCCTTTCCTTTATCAACCTGTGGAGTTAACTGATTTTGAGATCTGGTAAAAATAGCATAAGATCCATCCAACCCTTCTCCTTTACTTCCAACTTCATCTTGGTAATCCAAGAAATTGATATTAGAGTCACCAGATAATTCCTCTTCCTGCTCATCAAAGAGATTAGCATCATCATGTTGGTTCAACTAAGGTTAGAGTGAATAGTCGTGTTTAGCTTCTAGGTAACTGACTGATGAATTGGCAAGTGCTGCTTCAATGGCCAATTTCTTTGGAGGGGGAGGTAGGCAATTTGGTTGCCCTTGATTTTGGGTAACATTACCTTGATATTTTTGATTTTGGAACATTCTCCTGGGCATATCTTGATAGGTAGGGGTAGACGTACCTTGGGCTATTTTCCTCTTCAAAGCTATCAGTTCATTCATCAATTTTTGCACCATAGGATCTGTAGTGCCTATAGAACAACTTTCAGCAGACGAGGAGAATTTATTTTTACTAGGGTCTTTTCTGATCTTACCTACCAGGATAAGATCATCTTTAATCTCAATAGCCAAATTTTGAGCTAATGACAGATCTATAGGGCCAGCTCGCCTCAATCGGAAACTTACTTCAGAAAGCTGCGAGTTGATAAAAAAGCACTTGAAGTTCTCTGGCATGGGCTAAGCAACAGTTGGAATTTAGTTCCTTAACTTGTTGAATTTAGCTATGAAATACCTCATGGGTTCCTAGGATTCTTTTTTCATTTGGGTTAACTACGCTAACAAAGCATGTGCATCTTCAACAGGGTTAAACCTAGCTTTGAATTTAGCTTTGAGCATGTCCCAGTTAGTTACTGACCCATCCTACAGGTGGTAGAACCAATATGTGGTAGCACCTTACAAGGTTTCCATAAAAAGTCTCACTACTACGTCTTCAAAATTCACACCGATTACACTACATGCTATAGAGAAAGTAGCAATATGCTCATCGAGACGAACCTTTCTATCACCAAAAATCTTAGAAAACTATTTTATAGAACTACGAGGTAGTTTATGCAAAGGTGCAGTCAAATTAAGAGGACCAAAGGAATTACCCCATGGGCCTTGAGCCATTACGATAGAATGATTAAATGGTGGGATAACAAACCTTAGTGGAGTGTTAATAGGCAAGGCCTAATTAACAATAGGAAAAGAAACTCTACCTTGTGTTGGTGACTTGATAAGGTCAGGAGGAAAACTCTTAAATCGTTGAAGGGAAGGTGGTGGAGGAAACAGATCAAAATTGCTTTGCTATGCCAACTCAAACATGGGGTCAAAAACACCCTTAGCTCTCTGGCTTCTTGTGTAGCGTGGAGTTGCTGGATTTTAAATGGAAGAGGAACCGAAACTACTTCAACTTGAAGCTTGAGGCTTCAAAATGAACGTTTGATCTCCATTGGAGTTGCCAAAAATTGTTGGGTGAATATTTTGTCATCAACTAACTGATGAAAAAATGGATATATCAACCACAGCATAGGGAGATTTAAGCCATGAAAAGTGTGGGTTTACAAGATCTAGATGAGGTAAATCTCTCCTCTCATCAAAGGGAGGTTCCCTATGAACATTTATACGCTATATGTATATATATAAGTAAGCAAAAAATAACACATGGGGTGGTATAACAACATCCACCTCACTTTTTCAGAGGCGATGTACAAGGAAAAAGAGAGAGATCCTATTCGTTGGCCAACAACACTCCTCTTCTTTCAAGAATGGTATCTAGCATAGAGCAAAAAATACCTGAAGTAACAAAGGTCGTAAGGAAACCCATGCAAGCACAAATTCTTTTGTCATCTCCTCCACTGATCTAGAACAAGTATAACTATAGAGTGAAATGAAGCACAAATTCTTCACCTAAAACTACAAAAGATAATAGAATCACAAAGATAAAAGTATCTCAAAGTCTCTCTTCTACCTTTTAGAAATGCCCTCAGATAATATTAACACACCCACTTTGCTTATTAAATCAGATAAACAAGAGATTATCAGGAAAGAGGACATAAGAACTGTTTCTTAAATAACACATATAATTTCAACACAAAGTTTGAAATAAACCTGCTTCTCATTCATTTAATAAAATATGATTTACAAGTTGAGTACAAAGTCTCAAAAAGTGTTTCAATTTTGGCAGAGTTTTTTGCTCTCTATTATCCAAGATATATTTACAAAAGAGGTCTCCACTATATATAAGGAGAAACTCTCAAAATTAGAAAATAATAAAATACAAAAATATCTTAGTGAAAGATGACTCATCTTTGACTTTGAGATATTTTTCCAAACTTTTTACATGTAATTACATATTACAAAATTGCATGCACTTTTCACAAGACAAAAGTGCATAAGGAAGAAAGAAGAGAGAAGGGGGAAAAATTTTAGTTCTTCCTGCCAGACTTATTTAGATGAACATCATACATAGCAATAGATGCCTAAATTCTTATACTGTCTGACACAACCATGTTCTTGGAGATGACTCTGGCTCCGATTAAAGCATCCTTCAATGCTGTGATTGCCTTAGCATGACCAGTTAACCTAGATTTTAGATTATCTAGAGTTAACTGAGTGTCTAAAATATTATCCACAAAAGTCATTGAGAAGGATTTCTCTTCAAAATATCTTTGAATCATCCCCTTAAAACTTTGGATCATTTCTTTTGTTGAGAGGAATTGGTTATCCCTTGAAGTTAGGTTGCAAGGTAGCTCTTCCAGTCTATTGAGCAGGCCTATGTCACTCTTCTCACTATCATCTCTGGAAGATTTGATATCTTCAACCAACTCCTTTAGTACCTATATCCTATATATCAATGACTCCTTGACCTCCACATAGGAATCCTTGCTGGAAATGACACTGATAGATATCAAGGTGATTTTCTTTAGATCCTTCATCTCCCTCCATTTGCTAAGATATTTTTCAGTATTGTCAATATCCTGAGAGATAAGAGAGAGAAGGTCATCTAAATATGCCCTCACCTTTTTCATTTTGTCTGTCTTTTCAACAACCTCTGTAAGCAAGGAAACTCCCTGAGTATGCATTTTTTCAACGTAGTCCTCTAGGACTTCCCCTTCAAGTAAGTTTTCTCTACCTTTTGAATGATAGGGTCGTCTATAGAGAAGGCCTCTAGAGTTGCCGCTTCAGGGAAAAGAGTGAATTTCATTATCACTATCATCAGCTGCTCTATCTTAGCCTTATAATAGTCATTCATCTCCTTTTTTTAGTCAAATTTTTGGACCATGATGTCCATTGCCGACTGTAGATCACTTTTCGCACCTTCGTGAGTAACTTTTCCAAGTTCAACATGAGAGATGGAATAGCTACTCATTTCAAAACCCTTAAGGGTTGCATCCTGCAGTGGCTTAGCTATTTCTAATAAAATTTACCCCTTTTCCTCAACCAATTTTGAGAGGATCCTTGGCCTCTTAGGAGCATTAGCTTTCACCGGCACTATCTTGCCAAAATTGAAGTCATCTGGAGAGATGGCTAACTTCATTATTTTAGGTGTGAAAGCTGACATCCAAGGCAGGAGAGAAAAAGTATCTATCGTGGTGATGGTTCCCACAGCTGGCATTACCATGGTAATGTTTGCACTGCTAGTAGTAATAGTGGTTGTAGTTAGAGTAATAGGCAAAACTGTCCCAGCCATTGATTTTGGATCTTATGCAGAATTTTCTCCTAGATTAAAGGAAGGAGATGAAAGACTAGGAAGAGATCCAAAAGAGCAATGAGTAACTCTAAAAGTGCCCTAAGGATCACCAAATATAACTCTAGAAGGAGAGGCAACTCTAGTAGAAGGAACACTAATAGGAGAGAGAGAGGAGAAGGAGATGCCACCAGAGATTGAGGAAAAGAAGGAGAGACACTCTTAAGTAGTTGTGCTTCTTTTTAGGAAGGTAGAGGTAGAATATTTTACTATTTTGAAGGCTGGTCATCTGTCTCCATTGGTTGGGCTATCTGTTCCTAAGAGCTTTGTTCTGCAATCCCTTTAGCTACTATTTCCAGTTCTTCAGCAACCTTTGATTTCTTAGAAACAAAGATGATTCTAGGCTTCTGAGGCCTAGATGGGGAAGGAACATCACCTTTGTTCTTGGTTCTATTTTCTGCTTTCTTCCTCATCTCTGCTTGAAACTCAGCCTCAGATCCCATGATAAATTCTTTTAGTATGATCCCTTTGACTACTAACCAATCATTGGTGTTGACCAATATTGGTTCAAATATTTTCCTTGAAGAAGTTAGTTCCTTCTGAGAGCACTAAATTGAAGGAAGATGGGAGCTAGTAATCTTTTCAGCCAGGTACCTGCTATTGATAATGCTCCTATCATCGACTAGATTGGAGGGAATCTTTGCAAGCCCTAAATATTCAATTTATTCCAAGGTTAGTCTGCTATAATACATTCTTCTAATTTCTTTAGCTAATATCAGGTCCACCCAGATGTCTTCGATCATAGGATCATGGAATTGAGTCTTTCATCTGATCTTGTCTTTGACTCCCCTATAGTCAAATTTATCTCTTCTCTTGATTGTTTCAGAGTGACCAACTACATCTATGTTTCCATGACCTTGGCTTTGGCTTCTATCACAATGGAGTATCTTCCAATTTTGACTAGAAACTTGAAACCTAGCTTTTTTAGCTCCATTTGCCTAGTATGCACGACAACTATTTGTCAAAAAAGCTCCATTAGAATCAACTTGTTAGAAGGGAACCTAGGGAGCATATATGGATAGCCTTAGAAAAAGCCAACTCAAAAATAAAAAAGGTGAAAAACTGAAGGAACATACAATCATAGTCATTGACTACCGTCTAAGTCTCATCTGATACTCTCTTCTATTCAAGCTGAGGGTCAAAGAGGCATAAAAATATGGAAAAGAAAGCATCATTTACCCTTTTGAAATGATGTGTTGATCCTTGAAGAGTTAGTTAGGGGTAATATGAGTGGACCAGGGTGGTCTTTCTATCCCCTTCAATCATTTAACCTGGGAAGGTTCGCATGGAAGCAGCTATGTACACAAGGTATGAGGTCATATAGAACTTGGAAGAAGTCTATACCTTGGGTAGCTACTCCATGAAGGGCATTGCTGATCTGCTCACCCTAAAAGATGACCTGCTTACCCTAGAGGATGATCTTAATAAATGGGTACATCCACTCGTGGAACTGTGAGGAAGATGGGAGGCCTCACACTCTGTTGAGAAGGGTGATCAAGTCACCAACTTCTTCAATGAAATCACTCCTTAGGAAGTTCTGTGGCCATCTGAATAGATTAGATCTGGGCATCTTCAACCACCTATTATTCATCACTTTCTTTGCCCTCTCAGGGTCTTTGTCATACTCCTTTTGGGCTTCTATGAAGTCAATATTTAGCACTTCAGTAGTGGGAGGGCACATGAATACTTTGTTGATGAACTTGGGATCCAAATGAATTATCACATTACCACTGGCATATGAGACTGACCTTGTCTCTTTGCTGTAGAAGTGGGCACATTAGAGGATGACATATATATGATGTGCTACCACTGGGAAAGTGTCAACCAAGTGGATGTTTCTTTCAATGATCCTCTTTATTTTGAAGCTTGGGTTTGTCGCCTTTATTCGAGCCACAAACTCAGCCATATCCATGTGGCCAGTTTCGGTGTCCCTGATGTCATCGACATTGGAGGTAACTGAGGTGATTAGAAAGATGCCCTAGTACTTGTACTTCATCATCGTTGCCTTTTTTGGAGAAGTTTTAGACATCAAGACTTGTCTCCATTGAATAGGGGTTGATGAGCAAGAGCCTTTAGAAAGCACTGCAGTCATGATCCTATAATTAGGGAAAAGTGGGTTAGTTGGGGAATTCACATATCAAGTGATCATGACCAAGGGAGGGCACTTAAAAGGGCCATGTTGGAAATCAAGGTGGAAAAGGAGGAAGGAAGGGAAAGAAAGAAAGAAAGGGAAAAATCCTCCAGAGTTAGAAAAACATAGAGGAAAAATGCATGGGTGGCGAAAATCACCGCCCCTACATGAGGAATAGAAAGAGTGCAGAGGCAATGAATTTCACTACCCCTATAGGATCGACCTACATAGGTAGTGAAATTCACTACCCCTACAAATTGAAGAAGAAAGTGCACAGGTGGTGAAAATCACCACCCCTGCACCACTAGCCTGCATCGGTGGCAAAATTTACCGTCGATGCAAGAATGGCACACAAGGCACAAGCAGTAAAAATCATCACCTGTGTAGGATAGGTCTGCATGGGTGGAAATTTTTTTTGCTCATGCAGGTGATATAAATAGAGAGGACAAGAATCATGGGTGGTGAAAATCATCACCCGTGCAGGTTTTATAGCAAAAAAACCATGCGAAGAGGTGAGGGGTGGTGAAAATCGCCGCCCCTGAAAGGAAAAAAAGTGTGAGAAGGCCGATGGGGAGGATAAGGTAGAAATAAAAACACTCTAACAACCATAAAAACCAAAAATAAATCAAAGAAGAAGGAAGGAAAAGAAAACAAATGCTAAGAACAAGACCTACCTGGAAAGCCACGTGCGTAGTAAGCTTAAATCTGCAAAAGTGCACTTCAACTCATTCACCAGATCATCCAAATGCAAAGATTAGGAGGAAAGGAGGAATAATGAGAAGAAATGAGGCCTAAATTAGATTATATGGGGTGAAAAATGCCCCCAACAACCTGCCGCATGCGGCAATAAATGTTGTGCATGGAAATCAAGGCATGCATGGGCGGCAAAATTTTACATGTTCGGGTTAGTTCATATGTAGGGGTGGAAAAAATGGCCACCCTTGTAGGTCAAAATGTATGGGTGGAAAAAATTGCCACCCTTGCAGGAAAAAATGTAGGTGCGGCAAAAATTGTTGCCCTTGCATCTCAAAGGGAAAATACATTGGCAGCAATTTTCACCGCCTGTGCACAAAAATGGAAGAAAAGACACCAACTCTGAAAGAGGCAGTTGGGGTTTATTGGTCACAACAAGATCATAACTACTCTCACATTTCTAGACCAAGATGAGAATGAATTAAAAATCCATCTCAAAAAATAAACTTAGAGAAACGAAAGATGAAACAGACAAGTTTCGTAGGGGGTTGTTCTCAAAAATGAGCTAAGCTGATTTTGGAAACAACATAAAGTATGTATATTTAAATTGCACAATTGATGACAATTAAACATATATTTGAGTTTAAAGTCTTAAAATTGAGTTAGCATACTAGTTTATTAAAAATGAAAAGTACAAGAAATGGATAAGATACTTAGTGGTTCTAAATATTGTGTAGGATTTAGATAGGTGTCAGGTATTATGCAAAGTAATAAACAAGATTGTAAGTTGTCTAATAGGGGATATATATCTCTATCTACACTTAGATGGTACATATTAGAGGTCTAGATTGCACCCTAGTTGGGCAACAGACTTTTCAGATCGCTTACACAAATTTAGTCCAACATGGGCCTAGCCCTAGGCTATGGGTATCCTATAATAGGGTCAAACCTCTAGGATTTTTAATGAGGCTAGCTATTCTGATGCATCATTTAGCTCATTTCAACTTAAAACCTACTAATGACTAAGAAAAGGGAGAGAGAGACAACTGAAAGGGAAATCTAACCTAAAAATGGTGATGCATCTAAATGATGTTGATCCACTCTATTTGAACTCGTAAAACACTAAAAAAATGAGCAAAAAGGTTTGATCTACAATTACAAATCCATGTTATAAATCAATATTCTATGTAGAGGTTAACTAAATGATAAAAAATTGAGGGAAGTGGTGGAGAGGTCTAATTCAAGACACTAACCAACCAATGTATCCACATGCTAGCTTTAATCAAACTGAATTTGAACACTAAACATGATCTTCATAACAAGATAATTACTAACTAGGTGAGATCAAGACTTTACTAGGGAGAAAGCTGTATCATATATGCAAATCACTTTACATGAACACACTAGATAAGCATAATAAAATATGAACTCAATATTCTATTCATTTAAATAGGTTATAAGCTCAATCTTGGTAGATTATAGTCATGCCCAAGAGAAAAGGCTCCATTTTAAGGTTTAGAAGCCTCTATATATAGTATAAGGGAGAAGTGAAGGATGGGAAACATGTGTGAGAGAGTAGAGAATGGGTCACAATGATCAATAAATATGGTGGAATCTCATTGATTGATTTTTGTATGCATTCCTTACTCTAATAAGCTAGCCTTTGTTCTCCAATAGTCTTTGAGTTCCTCTCATTGGCTGAGAGATCCACTAGAAGACAAGGGTTTGATTTTTCATGGTGAGTCATTACTAGGTCTATTTGAGAAAATATCTTTTAAGATCTGAATGGAAATAACACTCCAACTGCTTCTCCAACCACCAACTCTCCATCTTGGGACTTTAAGTTCACTTAACTTACTTATGAGGAAAAACTCCATACATCTTGAATCTAATAGTGCCATGCCATGAATGGAGGTAGGTACCTAATTTATTGATGATAGAGGCACATTAATAAATGATACACCTTTTCCATAACCATTCATATCTTCCCTATGATCATAGGTATACTATAAACAAAAAACCAATCCAAATTATTGGTTTTCCTATAGTCATTATGTTGATGTAGACCTATAGATTACATAGCCTCATTCTTGACTATATTAGGTATAAATACCCATTATATCTTTTAAGGAACTAATAATTCACCATATGCATGGATCTTTATTTTAAGAAAGGTGAACATAGTCACAAGACAATACTACAACCTTAAAAAAAGGGACCTTTTATGTTATAAATATATGAACTAGAGGTTTGTATTAATTTTAAATGGTGCCCCTTTATGTCTTTTAACTTGAATGGATGACTATTTATGTTCCATGACATTAAATAGAGATCTAATGGCGATGGGATAATTCATGCAAGATTGTTTGCTTCGATTGAAAATTGTTCCTTCGACCTCCAATGGAAAGATTCCTAGTTTGACTTTTCCCATCAAATATTGATTCAAACCAATTAGATTATGCCAAATTATCTTTTTTCTTATTTTTCTCATGGATTATTACTAACATATCCTTGAATTTTTGACCTCCTGCACACCATAGATCTTCCTGTTATGAATGAATGATAGCCTTTGATCTAGATCCTCTAACTCCATAACTTCACTCACACCATTGGATCAAGATATATGAGTGAATGCATACCATTGATCTTACTAGAACCCACTATTTAAACTCAAATGGTTAATTCATGAGGCCAAAATTTGATGTATGCATGCCCATATTTGATGTTCACACGAACATATTTCACATATGCATGAACCTCATTAAGATTTTTGAACCCCAATGGTTATTTTTTGTAGCTTAAATTTGATGTTCATAAACCCATCATTTAATGTATATGCAACTATCATTGATGTTTATGTGACCATCAATCTATGAACCCAAATGGATAAATTTTGAGCTTTATTTTGATGTCGATGCAAATGTTTCATTTTGTAAGCTAAACTTTGAAGACTCATAACTTGAGCTAAAAAACACATTAAGGCATGAAAATTTTAGAGGATGATCTAGGTACCAATAAATTAAATCTTATGTGACTCTTTGGCTTGTAGGGGCTTCCTAAACAAACTTAAAAAATGCACAAGTGAACTAGTATGATCATTTCTTCATGATGTCATGATGTTGGTCTAGTCCCTTAGACCTACACAATTAATATTTTGTTCATTTTTAAGGTTTTAATGAACTCTTACTACTTGTGCAACTTGATTGATGTTCCTACATGATATTACCACCATGAAAACCCACTTGGACCCTCCATTTACATTTATATACCCATTTCTAAGCCACTTGATCTTTGTTCCATTAGGGATTTAGAGCACCTTTTTTATCCAGGAAAGAAGCTTGGTATGTGGGCAAAAATCAGCAACATTCCTGGTGACTCATAGGGAAACATGCTTGATATGCTTGAAAACCTAGACCATATTTCCTTGTCTATTCCATTGGGCATGGACTCTACTCTCTGGTTCAACAATTTGATTTAAAGCTAGAACTGGCTACCAACCCTTGGCTAACTCCTCTTGAAATAAATAGGGACCAAAACAAATAAAACAAGACAAAGTTCCCAAGGCACTTATTGAAAGGAAACATAGAATAAATGGGAAACTAATCTACCAAAGTAAGGACCACTAACCTAATGTTCTATGAAAACACTTGGAGGAAAATAAACAAATAATTATGTGTAAAGAACCTAAAAAATAAGAACAAAGCATGATCCACTTGTATCAAAAATAAAATTCATAGACCCACCTAGAGAATGACATGTCACATGTTCCCTTACAATCCTGGAGGTTGAGGAAGTAAACCTTTTCTTTGCCATCTCATTTTACATACTCATATGTGTAATAGTAGGGGAAGAATAACCTCCAATGTAAACATACTCACTTAATGGATCTTCATCTTTACCAATTTCCAATTGAAATTAGTGTTTCAAAGGACACCTTGTAATGGCAATCTTACTAGTAGTCCCTAGCTTGGATTCAAGCTCTATACCTTCACAATTTGGTTGACTAAGCTAAGCACCAAATGGAATTGTATTAGCTTTTGGAAGTGTACCCATATATGTAGGCTCACCAAGGAGCTGGTAGCCCATTCTAAAGATCTAAAATAGGTCCATGTCTACAATGAACTTTTGAGATGGTAGTATTTGAAGACTTCCCACTCCATGTTCTTTGATTTGTTTGACAAGGCTTCTCTCTTTGACTGCAATCAAACCATAGTCCTCTTGGAGAAGATTATATATTACTCTCAAAACTTTGAACAAGTCTTCTAATGGGACTTTTGGCTGATTAATGTCCTCTGCTTACCCCATAAATTCATCAATTTGATCAACTATTATATCCATTTCTTGATCCTCTACATAAGATGGTAGCTCATTTGAGGATTTTATAGCCTCAACTTCTTCATTCTCAGTATAATATGGTAGCTCTTCTTCATCTTCATTAAAGGTATAAATTGAAGACATCACCAATTCTGATGTAACTTAAATTATTTGGGCAACCCCTTCATAGAGGAATCTCTTGAAGTTTGGAACCTTGAACTGATTGACCTCTTCAAGATCCTTTGTTTGATTAGATGGACTAGGAATAATAGGATCCTCATGACAAAGGTTAGGTATCACATAATTTGAGTGCATACCCCATGAAGGTTTCCAAGTTTGAGATGGATGGGTTATATGAGGAATGGTAGGTGGAGTGGGTGAAGGGACAACTATCTCTTGGGGAGGTAGGAAGCTTGGGACTTTGAAAAGAATAGGTGTAGGATTTGGTACCTTCATGGAATGCCCTTTAGGGGAGGAAGCCATGAAAATGGGAAATTTCATTAGAGTAGATTCCTCTTAATGTACATTTTCTTATACTTACATCTCAGCCTCTATCTTAGATTCCTCTTTAAATTCATCGATTCTTGCATATTAAAATAATATAACATGCTTACCCTTTCTCATTAGTGTCCTAATTATGAGTTCTTCTTCTTGTTCACTCAAGTCACCTTCATTTTTTGTTTCTTTAGCTACATCTTCTTGATTTTCCTCATAAAAGAGAGACTCTTTCTCAAAGAGTGATATAGTGGACCTTTGAAAATATTCAATAAGATGAGAAAGGTCCAAAGCAGTTACCATAAGTACCTAATTTTTCTAATTGAGCTGCTCTTCTTGAATCACCTCCACCTCGTCTCTCTATTGCTTTGCTTCTTGAATGGCTCTCCATAAAGGAAAGGCTATAAGGTTCTGAGGGGAAAGGAGTTGAGGCTGAATTATCTCTTGTTTTATCTTGACTTTAGCATCTTGGCTTATACTTGATTTTTCTTCCTTTTTTCTTGATTATTGGATCTAATTCTAAGTCATAACCTTAGGTTTGGAAACCTTTACTTTTACACTTGTTTTGTTATAGTTGAGAAAGGACTTTGTTGTTACATTAATATTTTAGTTGCTATTGAATGTTGGAGATGTTGATTTACAAACTCAATTTGCTTGGATAAATTAGCCTCAAAATCATGGACTAATTGGTTAGAGATGTCTGCCTAAAAAGCTAAAAATTAAGTTTCCTCAAAACATGTCCATTCATCCTTCTAAGCTTTATCTTGGATAGACTTCCAGGTAGGAAAGTTAGGAAAGGCCTGAAAGGACTCTTGAGGGATGTAATAAACATTGGTTTGTTGATCATAAAGAGGAAAGGGGGGCTCTATGGGAACATAATGCTACAAATGATGACCCTATCATTTCTCATAAACCACTATCTTCTCTTCAATGGCTATTATTATACCACCATGTCTAAAACATCAAAACTAGACTTTGAGTGGCCTTGCCTTTTGAAAGATAAACATACCTCTTTAGCTTATTGCCAATTATCTCTCATGCTTTGAATTTCATGCTTGGAAATATCTTCTCTATATCCCTTCCTAGTGTCTATACTTATCATCTCTTTCTCATAGCTAATTAGAGCTTTCTTAAAACTTGAGATGGATTGATTTGGGGCTTGATAGGTATGATCAAGGAGACAACTAGACTCATAAGGGATTTTAAAAGAATGGTAAGGGAAACCATATGGTTGGTAAGGATATGTACATGGTTGGTGGTTATCATCATAAGGCTGATATAGATTGTGTTAGGGATTATATTGGTCATGAGGAAGGTAAAAGCCATGCCCTTGATAATAAGGATCATACAAAACTTGATAAATCTCATCACATATTTGATAGAACTCTTGGTAGGTCTGATTAGGTTCATATGGATGATGAGGATCATGTTGGAACTATTGATAAGGATGTGAATGATAGGGGTATACACCATATCTATTCATATCAACCTCATGTGTCAAATCAGATGCAAGAATTGATTAAAAAATCTTCAATGAGACATACATGGGTTTATTATAACCATAAACTTTGATTCTGAGTCACCATTAGTGATAAATTTCTTACTTCCAAAATATAATCAAATGAAAGACACACCAATAATCTTCCCATTCTTTTGAATCTTGGTCCCACAAGGCATGCCAAAATTATTGGAGGTCAAGATTATAACCTAGTTGGGTAAAGGATTATTCAGATACTCTATCCAAATCTAGTCTAACATGGGATTGACCCTAGGTTATGGGTATCCTATAATAGAGTCAAACCTATATGATTTTTAATGAGGCTATCTCTTCTGATGTATCATTTAGCTCATTTTAACTTAAAAACTACTAATGACTAGGAAAAGGGAGAGAGAGACAATTGAAAGGGAAATCTAACCTAAAAATGGTGATTCATCTAAATGATGTTGATCCACTCTATTTGAACTCTTAAAACACTAAAAAAATGAGCAAAAAGGTTTGATCTACAATTAAAAATGTTTTCTATACATCAATATTTTATGCAGAGGTTCACCAAATGATCAAAAGTTGAGGGAAGTGGTGGAGAAGTCTAATTCAAGACACTAACCAGCCAATGTATCCACTTGCTACCTTTAATCAAATGGAATTTAAACACTAAACATGACTTGTATAAAAAGATAACTACTAGCTAGGTGAGATCAAGACTTAACCAGAGAGAAAGCTCTACCATATATGAAAATTAATTGACATGAACACACTTAATAAGCATAATGAAATTTTAACACAATATTCTATTCATTTTAAGAGGTTATAAGCTCAATCTTATTAGAGTTTATTCATTCCTAAGAGAGGGGGGTACATTTTAAGGTTTAGAAGCCTCTATATATAGTAGAAGGAAGAAATAGAGATGGGGAACATGTGTGGGAGTGTAGAGAAGGGGTCATAATGATCAATAAATGTGGTGGTAACTCATTTATTACTTTCTATACACGTGCCTTCCTCTAATAATCTAACACTTTTTTCTCCAACAGTCTTTGAGGTCCTCTCATTGACTGAGAGATCCACTAGAAGACAAGGGTTTGTTTTTTCATGGTGAGTCATTACTAGGTCTATTTAAGAAAATATATTTTAAGATCTGAATGGAAATAATTCTCTAATTACTTCTCCAACCACCATCTCTCCATCTTGGGACTCTAAGACCACTTGAATTAATTATGAGAACAAAACCCTCATATCTTGAATTTGATAATGCCATGCCATGAATAGTGGTAGGTACATGCTTTGTCGGTGATAGAGCCACATTGATAGATGAGACACCTTTTCCATAACCATTCATATTTTCCCTATGATTATAAGTTCACTATAGATGGAGAACTAGTCAAAATTATTAATTTTCCTATAGTCATTATATCAATGTAGAACTATAGATTACATAGCCTCATTCTCAACTATATTAGGTCTAAAGACCCATTCTATCTTTGTAGGAACCAATAATTCACCATATGCACATATCTTTATTTTAAGAAAGGTGAACACAATCACAAGACAATACTGTATCCTTCAAAAGATGGACCTTGTATGATATAAATATATGAACCAGAGGTTCATATTGATCTTCAATGGTGCCCCTTTATGGCTTCTCACTTGATTGCATGACTATGTCTACTCCATGATGTTCAATTGATCTCTAATGGTGATGGGATAATCTCTGCAAGACTTGTTTGCTTTGGTTGAAAATTACTCCTTTGACCTCCAATGGAAAGGTTCTTTCTTTGACTTTGTCGATCAAATATTGACTCAAACCAATCAGATTATGACAAACTATCTTCATTCCTATTAGTCTCATGGATTGCTACTATCATATCCTTGACTATTAAACCTCCTATTCATAGTAGATCTTCCTGATATGAACTAATGATAACCTTTGATCAAGGTCCTTTGACTCCTTGACTTTCACTCGCACCATTGGATCAAGATGTATGAGTGAATGTGTAATGTTGATCTTGTTGGGACCCACCATTTTAACTCAAATGGCTAATTTGTGAGGCCCAAATTTGATGTTTTTATTCTCATATTTGACATTCCCATGAATATCTTTGACATCTGCATGATGGTTATAAGATTTTTGAAATCCAACTATTATTTTTTGTATCTTAAATTTGATGTCTACATTACTTTCATTAACATAGGCATTACCATAAATATTTGAACTCCAATAGATAAATGCCAAGCTTTATTTTTACATTTGCACGAATGTTTCATTTTGCAAGCTAAACTTTGAAGACTCGTAACTTGAGCTAAAAAATCATCAAGACATGAAACTTTCAAATGATGATCTAGGCACAAGGAAATTCAATCTCACATGAATCTTTTATTCATGGGGGATTCCTGAGTAAACTTATAAAATTTAAAAGTGAATTAGTCTACTCATTTCCACAGATGCCCTGATGATGGTCTGGTCCCTTAGATTTACATAATTCATCTTTTATTAAATTTTTAAGGTTTTGATGAAATCTTACTACTTGTGTAACCTTCTTGATGTTCCTAAATTCTATGAAAACCAAGGAAACCCACTCAGACCCTCCATTTGTATTTATGGACCCATTTTTAATCCACTTGATCTTTGCTACATTAGGGACTTAGATTGCCTTTTATATCCAAGCAAGAAGTTTGGTATGTGGGCCAAAATACCTAATAGTACCATCAAACTTAGATTTATATCATTAAATCACATGTTATAGCCTATATGGTTTTTTCCTTATAGGTTTTGATCCTCTATTTTGGCATAATTAGATGCACCTAATTATATTTCATCTCTAAGTGCGATCCCAATTTTTGATAATGTGTTCAATGTATATGAATCTTTATCCTTTATTTGAAACCCTATGTCTTATTGTATGGGAAAATCCTATAAAAACTTTGGAAATGTAATGGGCTTAACAGACACCAGTCACCCCCACTGATGATTGACCATTGCCTATGTATCTAATAATTTGAAGATGGAATTCAAGCTACACATAGTTCTTCCCATTAATGTTAATGTGTAATTGTACTCCTTTTTTTTATTAATACACCTAGTAATATGGATATCAATACATTATAATGTTCAATCTTTAATTAGCTTAGTGTGATTCATACTTGGCTTATGATTACTTGTAGTGACTCAATTGAAATTTGGAAAGAATAAGGTAATTTTTATCAATGTACAGTAGTGTATGATAGATGTTAAATATAATTCTAATTTATGTAATAAGATTCGATTGATTTATATTTATATGCAACTCTTTGGGTAATTTCTCACACCACTGACACACTAGACACATGGGCTGACCCATAGGAATGATTTGATTTTAAAATATGACCATCCTTGAATAAATGATGGAATTGTTAGATTTGGATGGTACTATCTAAGTTTGAAATTTTATTTGGGGAGGCAAAAACACTGATTTGATGATTTAGAGATGTCTAAGTATGATAAATAACTTTTTTTTCATAGATTAGAGGAAATATTATAGCTAACTAACAATAATTTAGAAGGATTGGATCCATAAAAAGCATGTGGAGTTTAGAGATTGGAAAATATGAGGTATATACATGCACACAAGTCAAGTAGGGTGGAGGTAGGTCAAATATAGCATTTTCAAATGTCTAATACTATATTTTAGTATCCAAAATTACACTATTTCTCTTGGTGATGAAATCATACTTATCGAGATATTTTTCGTAGAATGCATTGAGTTTTGAGGGAAGATTATACATTCTTAAAATATTCCTCATCTCATTCTTATAGTTTGGAACCCTTTCTCCTTTTCTTTCCTATGCATCTCCATGATTTTTTGTGCTAGTTTATACTTCTTCTAAAATATAAGTTCAAAATAATAAAAAAACATGGGTTTATAAAACTCATATCTATTTGTTTATTGGGAATCATACCTAAATGATATCTATTGACTACTTATAGGGATACATATTTGAATTTTGGGTTATTATGTGTTCATGTATATCTCAATGACATACTATGAGTTTAATTGAGCATGACTTTAGTATAATATTCCCATGGGATCATGAAATTTCAATTTTGTTCTAAATATTGTATTGATTATACATATATCACTTTAATAATCTATATTAATTTAATTCCTTACTTTGTTTCATTATTTAGGGCTTCCATTTCCTTAGCACTATTTTATATCTTAGCATTGATTGATTGATTGCCATACACATTATTCACTTGACTATATTTTCACATTGATGTACATGACACACATTTTTATATGGGGGCATTGTACCCATGCATGTTTTATATATACAATTGGCATTACATATTCTTAATTTTAAATTATATGATTGACATATGACGATAATCATTATTGTATCTAGATTTCCTTGATAATTTTTCATATTTTAGGGTAGGTGGTCCTTACAATGACATTAATATCCTTAAATTAAAATTAACTTTCTATTTGACCTTATCATATGACATGACATCTTGATTTTAAACTACACTTTAAGACATATGTCACATATTTGGCTTACACTATTATATAAAAAATGGAACTCAATATAATATTCATGCACTTTATCATGTTGTGCTTATCATGTTTGATGATTACTTAGCTCATATATTTCCCAACAAGTGGTTGAAACTGTTAAGCACAAAATATATTGAGAGGTGGGGGTGATTTAGTATATTATATATATTTTTACTTAATCTGATTTCTTTTCTTTAACCACTTAATCATATATTCAAGACATGAAATAAAACTAAAACAATAATTTTTACCATGAGAGAGAGAGAGAGAGAGAGACCATATTTTTTTGTGGAAACCTAAAGTGGGAAAAACCATGAAGAACAATCTCAAGTATATGAATGAGAACCAACTCAAAATACAAAGTTTTGAAGCACCAACTTGCAGGAGCACCAACCCATTACAAAGATTTGTGAGCACCAACCCACAGGAGCACCAACCCTTCTTGTGTATAAAACACAACTATCTCTCAATGTTTCTTACTTAACAAATGATAGAACTCTAAAATATCTCCTACTTTTATCTCTTTGAAAACAAAATATAAACCATGAACTCTCTTACATATTACAAATGGCTTCTCATGCCTTTATTTATAGCTTTCCAAATGACCTTTGGCATTCACCCTTTATGACCCTTCAATCTTCATAGAAAATGGCACCAAACTTGCATGACCCTTTGTATCCTTTGTGACCCTTCATAAGCAAAAGCGTCCTTTCCCCTTTTGTCTTTATCTTGGTGACTTTTGTATTTATCAAAGTGTCCCTTCATGTAAAAATGTGACATACCTCTTTTTTCTTCACATGGCGACTCTTGTAATTCCTTAAGATGACTCTTCATGAGAAAATACATCCCATTACTCTTTCATCTTTTACCCCATGACTCTTTGAATTCTCCATGGGCCCTCTTTTGAATTATATGCAACCAAAAATATATTCATTAATATTAAATAAATATTAACACACATTAGCCAAGATATTAATATTAAAAACACCATTAAATACAATGCAGCCTTCATCACAAATAATGTTAGACCTTTGACATCAATGAAAATATTTCCAATAATCTCCCCCTTTGTCATTGATAGCAACCTCAAACTAAAACTACCACATCCTAAAACTTGCACATACTACCATCTAAAAAATATACAGTAACTCCCCCTTACTGTATCAACTTGTACCTATTCCATGTACCTATTTTTGCACCTGTACCTATTATTCTCCCCCTTTGACATCAATGAAAAAGGGCCTACTAGGATCTAACACTTAGATCCCCCTCAACTAATTCTAAACCTCAATGGTAGGAAGTAAAATAAATTACTCCCAACTTCTCTCACAAATACTCAAATGTGTCTTTTGGTAGTGCCTTTGTGAAAATATCTACAATCTGCTCTATAGTACTGATATATTCCATCTTGACTTGTTGATCTATAACCTAATCTCTCAATAAGTGATATCTAATGGGAATATGTTTTGTTCTTGAATTCATCACTAGATTATCTAAAATGTTAACAGCACCTGTGTTATCACAAAAAATAGAAAAAGGTTCATCATACTTTCCCTTGATATATTCCAAAGTTTGCTTCATCCAAAGCACTTGAGTACGACACAACACCACTACAATATATTCTACTTCAGCTATAGAAAGTGATATTGAATTTTGCTTCTTACTTAACCATGATACTAAGTTATCACCAATGAAGAAATCTCCTCCAGTTATACTCTTTTTATCATCCAAGCACCCTGCCCAATCTGAATTTGTATAAGTAACCAAAGTGAAATCTCTACTTGTGGGATACCATAATCCATAATCCAATGTCCCCTTGATATATTTGAATATTCTCTTCACCAATTGAACATGACTATATTTTGGAGATGACTGATACCTTACAACCATACCTATGATACCTTACAACCATACCTACTGCATGCATGATATTTGGCCTCGATGTTGTCAAATATAAAAGACTACTAATCATAGATCTATACAAATATTGATCTATAATAGGTGAATCTTCATCCTTGCTCACCTTTTTTTTCTATACACATTGGTGAGTCAACTGGTGCACAATCCTTAAAATCAAATTTCTTTAACATTTCCTTGGCATATTTACTTTTAGATATGAAAATTTCTTTATCTAACTGAAATATTTGCAATCCTATGAAAAATGACGATTCTCCAAGTATAGACATCTCAAATTCTTTTTGCATATTATCTAAAAATTATTTTGTCATATTTTTAATATTTCCTTAAAAAATGATATCATCAACATATACCACAACAATCAATTGATGCTCACCTTCTATTTTGATGTAGAGATTACTATCAACAAATCCTCTCTTGAAACCTTGATCGTGTAGGTACTTATCAAGTCTTACATACCAAGCTCTTGAAACTTGTTTCAATCCATACAATGCTTTCTTCATTCTACATACATGGCTACTAATATTTGAGAGAATAAATCCCTCAGGATACTCAATGTAGACCTTTTCTTCTAGATTCCCATTTAGGAAGGAAATTGACATCCATCTGAAACACTTTGAAATTTTTAAACACTGCATATGTAAGAAAAATTCTAATAGCCTCTAACCTTGCCACTAGTGAAAAAGTTTATTTAAAATCTATCCCTTCAATTTGATCATATCCTTTACAAACTAATCCTACTTTATTTTTAGTCACTTCTCCATTTTCATTCAACTTATTTCTATAAACCCATTTTGTTCCTATCACATTGTGTTCTTTTGGTCTAGGCACTAATTTACAAGTATCATTCTTTTCTATCTGATTTAATTCTTCATCCATAGCCTTAACCAAATGCTTATCATGTCTAGCTTCTAATAAAATTTTAGACTAAATTTTGGATAACAAAAAGAAATTAACTTACTCAGATTCACTTACCATCATTATTCTGATGTGAATTCCTTCATTTATGTCTCCAATGATGTCACTTTCATTATGATTTCTCTGAACATATTTGGATGGAGTTTTGGTTTCTTTTTTCTCCTTCTTCTCATCTTCATCTGGTTCTTCAAAATCTTTCTCTTCAATGATTTCAGGAATGTCTATTGGATCATTGATTATTTGTGTTCCATATTCTTCTATCTTGACACTTACACTTTCAACAATTTTCTTGGTTCTTTTGTTATAACATTTATAAGCTTTAATTTTTCAAGAATAACCAAGAAATATACATTCATTTTCTCTAGATTCAAACTTACCAAGTTTTTCATTGGTTCTCTTTATGAATCATTTGCTACTAAAAACTTTGAAATAATCAATTATTGTTGGTTTGTCTTTCCATATCTCATAAGGAACCTTGTCTCTATTGAATCTCAATAATGCTCTATTATAAATATGCACTACTATAGAAACTACCTCTCTCTAATATTTATCTATTATCTTACATTCATTTAGCATTGTCCTCACCATCTTCTAAATTATTCTATTTTTTAGTTCAACTACTCCATTTTTTATGGAGTTCTAGCTAATAAATAATGTCTCTTTATTTCATGGTCTTCACAAAACTCAATAAATTGATCTGACATGATTTATTCTCCTCAATTTGATCTTAGACACTTAATATTCAAACTATTTTCATTCTCAACTAATGCTTTGACATGTCTCAAAGATTTTGTTTTTTTTTTAAAAACATTACCCAAGTCAGATGTGAAAAATCATTAATAAGCAACATGAAATATTTCTCACCTTAATTACTTTAAGTTCTCATAGTTCCAGATAGATCAGTGTGAACAAGCTCTAGCATTTGAGTGGTTGAGTACTCTTTTGTTTTGAACCGCCTTATAGCCTACTTCCCATGCTGACATGATTCATAAAGCATGTCGGATGGCTTTGTAATATTTGGAAGATTTATGACTAATTTATTCTTGCTAATGTTAACAATATTGTAATAATTTATGTGCCCCATTCTCTTATGTCATAGCTATATTTTTTCAATCTAAATCAAACATCTTTGACCTTTGATGTCTGATAGCATATATAAATTATTACGTGTTCTCTGAGCATCTGCAACTAGCACATTTGAATCTTTTCTTCTAATTTTACAATCTTCTACATATAAATTTAGTATGTGCCCCTAATCACACATTTGACTTACACTCAAAATATTATGCTTAAGACCTTCTACATACAAAACATGTTTATTTTTAGTTCTACCATTATCCAAACTTAGTGTACCTTTTTTAGAAATTATGGTAGTAGTATTGTCTCTGAATTTCACTATGCCACCATTGATCTTATTCAATCTTATGAACTTTATCTTATCTCTTATCATGTGATTCAAACATTCACTATCAATGAACCATGGATTTTCTTCATTTATTGTATGAAAATTTGTCTATAGTAACATAGATTTCTTAGGTTGTTTCTTTTGCTATGAACCTGTCTGAACTTTCTTTTTGATGAATGGTGCCTAAAAACTCTGGTCCTTCTTGACTAACTCAAACATGCTTCTACAGTACTGATTTATGTGTAAAAAGTTATTGCACTTGTAAGATATTATATACTCTTCATTAAATCCTGATAGATGAGTAAAAGCATTGTGGCTTCTACTTGACTTTGTATGAATTTCCTTCTCCTTATTTCTAAAATTGTTAGCCCTTTTTCAACATTCTATTTTATTATGACCATATCCATTACAATAAAAATAGTAACCATAAAAATAGGACCTATTTTTATATCTCTACCCTAATTGCCTTTTGTACCTTTATTCCCTCCAGCCTTCTTTGTTTGAGATGTCTTCTATATTCTTAACTTTTTTCCTTTTTATTTCTTCTTTTGTAAGAGCTTTAGCATAGCTCTTTCCTTTTTCCTTGTCTATGAAAGTAGTGACCTCCTCTTTCTCTTTTTCAAATCTAATAAATATCTTATCTGACATTGATCTTTGATTTTCTAATATCTTATTCAACATATTAGTGTTATTCTTAAATTTTGAATCATTGGCTGCTCTATCATTGATTGCTTTATTTGTTTTCTCAAGATATACTTTTAAAGAAGAAATTTCAATAACATACCTTTCACATTCTTTACTTACTATTTTTAACTGTACCATTAGATCTTCTTCATTCTTATTGGCTTATTCAAAGTGTGCTTGTAGATCTTTAATTATTTCCTTTGACTCCTTTTCATTTTTCTCAATTTGGAGCTTTAATCTTTGATTCTTCTTTTCAAGAGATTTTAATTCTTCTAAAGTAAAAATGAGTTCTCCTTCCAAATTCAATTTGGCTTCATCTTTTTCTTCTTCTTGATCATCTATACTTTTTATTGTAGAGACATCTTCATGTATAGCCATGAATAAAATCTATTCTTCTTCTGAATCACTAACTCTACTATCTTCGACTGAGTTAGGATCTTTAGAATAAAAACTTTTCCTCTCAAATCCCTTCTTGAATGTACCTTTTAAATTCTTCTTGTATGTAGACTTTCCTTCTTTATTGTCATCATTACCCTTATTTGGGTATTTAGCTATAAAATTTCTAATCTTTTCATAATTAAAAAATTTAAAAGGTAATATTCCTTGATATTTACCTATGCCCTTTTTTGGCTTGTGCATGAATAGAGTTCCATTGTCATCTTCATCATCACTATAACTATAACTTAATTCATGAGTATTAACCTTCTCTTTCTTTGATGTCTTCAAAGTAACTTCTCTCTTTGAGGGTTTATCTTATTCAGTTCACATCTCATATTGTGTAAGAATACCATGAAGCTCATCCATCTTTAGCTTGGATAAATTCTTCATCTCTTCAATTGCCAAAGGTTTTACATCATATCTCAATGCAATAAATCTCAAAACTTTTTGAACCATAGTTGATTCTTTTAAATTTTATCCAAGACCTTGAATCTGATTAACTATTTGATCAACCCACAAAATATAACTTACTATATTTTATTCTTATTCCATCCTCAAACTCTCAAACTATCTTCTGAAAGTTTGAAGCTTAGATTGCTCAACTTTTCCATCACCCTTGTAAATATTCTCAAGTTTTACCCAAGTTTCATGAGTAGATTTACATTTCATAACTTTAAAAAAAATTACATAAAATAGCATTTAAAGCTTTAACATTATTTTCAATTTCCTTCTTTTCTATCAGAGTAGTTAAAAGTGTTTGTGGCTCTTCATATTGCTCTGCTACTACTTGCCATATGTCAATTCCAAGGGCCATCAAATAATTCTTCATCCTTATGCTCCAAAAAATATAATTCAACCTATCAAACAAAGGTACCTTATTTGTAGAAAATCCTTCATGTGATCTAGCCATCGTACTTTCCAAATATACCTTTAAGATGTAAAATATTTTCAATAGGAACCTACTCTAATACCAATTGTTAAGCACAAATTATAGGAGCACCAACCCCTTTGCCTAGAACCAACATAAAAACTATTTGTGAGCACTAACCCATAGTAGCACTAACCCCTTTCAAATATTTTTGAGCACCAACCCATAGGAGTACCAACCCCTCTTGTGTATAAAACACAACTATCTCTCAATGTTGCTTACTCAACAAATGATAGAACTCTATAATATCTCCTACTTTTCTCTCTTCAACAAAAAAATACAAATCATACACTCTCTTGCATATTACAAATGGCTTCTCAAGCCTTTATTTATAGCTTTCCAAATAACCTTTGGAATTCACCCTTTGTGACCTTTCAATCATTATGGAAAATGGCACCAAACTTGCATGACCCTTCGTATCTTTGCATTTGAAAATTCATATGGTGACCATTCACAAGTAAAATCATCCTTTCCTCTTTCGTCTTTATCTTGGTGACTTTTCATATTCCTAAAAGTGTTCCTTCATGGAAAAATACACCATACCTTTTTTGTCTTCACATGGTGACTCTTGAAATTCCTTAAGATAACTCTTCATGAGAAAATGTGTCCCATTCCTCTTTCATCTTTTACCTCGTGACTCTTTGACTTCTCCATGGGCCTTCTTTTGACTTATATGAAACCAAAAATATATTCATTAATATTAAATAAATATTAACACACATTAACCAAGATATGAATATTAAAAACACCATTAAATGCAATGGGGCCTTTATCACCAATAATTCTAGACCTTTGACATCAATGACAATATTTCCAATAGGAAAGATATAAAGAGTTGAAAAATTCAAAAAAATTAGAAAAAATGGAAAAAATAAAAAACATTGGAAATTTTTAAAAAAATCAAAAACTTTAAAAATGTAAAAATAAAAAACATTACTTTATACATGATATATATTCACCTCTTCTAGAGGTTTTTCATTATCCATGGTATATATAAATATTATTTTCATGATATTTCTTGAGTGAGTGGCATGCAAATTCACAAGTTACATAATATTATATTTCATATTATGTACCCACATCTTGGATGTGCCAATTTCATATAATTCATGCCCTAGATTGATGTCACTACCATTTCAAAGGATTATTACATGGTTATATCTATCATTTCTTATACTTTTTTCATATTTACCTAATTACTACATATTTTGCTATAATCTTATACATATCTTATCCCATGGATATTTTACATTATAATTGTTTCATTATTACATTTATTATTATTTCATGAATGCTTACTTATGAGTGCATGTGTTTTCTTGTTTTTGCATCTTATCTATATAGGATCCTCTTATTGTCATTTTTTTAGTTGCATCATGAGTCAAGTCACTTACTTGGGTATAGTCACTATTATTGTGTGGTCCTAAATTTCATACACTATCATGTTTACATCTATATTAAGGTACTTTTTTAGTAACTACATTTCCATGGTGGTCACCATGCATCTATGATGAAATTTCTTGATTATGTTCTCATTATTTCATTTGGGCCCATCTAGGGGCATGGTTATTATGTGGGATAAACTAGTTTCTCCCATTTTCAAATTGAATTTTACATGATCTAGTATGCCATGATTGGATGCTAATTAAAAATTTGAATGGTGTTATAGTTGGAAAAAAATTAAACTCAATTTCAATGTGTGGATAATAACATGATTTTAATTGATTTTTACAACATACAAGGCCTAATTTGTAATGACATATGTTTTATATAATAACACACAATGACTAAATTAATTTTCCTAGCATATGGTTCTTTTAATTTGTGTCTTTTAATATTAGTGATTGAAGAATTAGGATATTTATCCCTCACCTCAAAATAGGGGTATATATAAAGGTAGTTTAAAATTCAACATGTAAAAAAATGATCAAAGGTGAGCTAAAACTATATACTTTATTGATAAAGAAGTGAATTGGTTGTTGGTGATTCTAAAAATACTATCATGACTATGTTTCAAGTAATTATTAAAATTATAGGATGTGTGTTTTGGGTGCTAGTGAATTCTATTAGAAAGTGTTGGGCTATGTTTTAGGTGCCTATCAAAAGTATAGAGGTGGAAACATTATGGGGGTATTTGAGTGAAATACAAAAATGTGTATTCTTTCTTGTACTTTAATTTAATTCAACATCTAATTTAAAATTCAAGTTATGAAATATTCAAAATTTGTAAAAAAATGCATATATATCAGGAGCAATTTAACTACCTAAAGCAATTCACACTTGTTTTAGCTATAAATAAACTAATCAAATGTGGATGTAAACTTAGAAAAATCAAGGTAAAAACCCTTAATTATTTTTTGTGTAATTTGAGGCACTTATTTAAAATTATTAACATTTTACTTTTATTCATGCATGAATTTCACTCACATACCCATGTCAAAGTGAAGGCATTATATAAACACCCAATTTTGGTATAAAACCCTTATTCTTATGTTACATTCCTAATTCAACTTATTTTGAAAACTTGTACAATTTAACTCATTCCTAGGGTGGTCTTAACCCCACATGAATATATATTTTATCCATATATATTAAAATCATATTAACACTTATCCAAATGTAAATGTTTATACATCTTATCCATTATCCAACCTTCCCTAAAAACAAAGCCTAACTTATCTCCTAGACAAAGTTATGGTTGTATGGAACTATCTTAGATAAAATTATACCCATATGAGTTTTCCTCTTTTATATAGGTTCATATGTTTATTATTATTGGTTATGAGCTTTAACCCTTCTTATTTATATTTTTAAAAATTGGTCGACATACTTTAGTCATCCTAAAATGTCTTATAAATACAAGGTCTTGTAAATCCATTTGAAATATTTGAAATATATAACTAAGGAGGATCATAGAGAGAGGAGTAGGAGAACATTAAACACCCAAATAAACCAATGAAAAATCCTAGAGTCATAATTCTTCATTCATTTAACAATCTATCTTGGTCTATCTACGAATTCCCTTATGCAAAAGGAGTGTAATTAGACTTCAATGGTTGCATTGATAATTTCTATAGAAGAAGAGTTTGAAACCCTTACCATAGATATTCCATCCACACACCATAATAATCATGTGGATGTTTGATTTTAATCATGAAATATATGCTATTTACAACATTACTATGGAGGTTTAATGAATCCATTATTTATTTTTATTTTGGAGTGTATAATCTAAATAAAAGTGAAGGTAAAGTGACACATCATATTATTCCATACACATATGCAAAGTGAATTTATAATCAAAATAATGAAGACACAGTGTACATGCACCATAAAACATAGACTAAAAAACTATAGAGACACACCCAATGGCACATAGATGCACCCAATAACATAGTGTGAGAACTAAAATAACCCAAGCTAGTTCTAGTTTAGCATGTCTAGAATAGGCCAATAGAGGTATGATTATATATTATAGTAGTGATCATTTTTAACCTCCTTGTCAATTCATTTCTTTGTGACACTTGAGCTTGTTTTCATTACTTAACCTCTTAAATAGATTTGAAATATGTATTTTAGTTGTACATACATAGGTTTACTTAATTTTAATTTTTATATATCTATTTTATATAAAAACCATAATTAGGGTAACCAAGTTCATAGATTTTAATAGTTCTAGGTTAACTAGTATTTATAAATTTTGTTGTACACCTTTAGACTTTAAATACCTCTATGCAATACAATATGTGGTATTTTAGATCATAGTTTTGTTGGAATATGCAAAAAATATAGTATTATTATTAGATATAAAAAAAGTTTGATGTGGATATTAACATCATTGAAGCATAATTGATGTGAATCTGAATGGACATATACTATAGGTTATACTCAAATTAAATATTTTAATTTTGTTTGGTTGATATTTTAATGAAATTTTTTAATGTGTTATGTCATGTGTGATTTTGAATAGTAATACAATGTTTTTGAAAGAGTTTATTTTTATTTTCCTAGTTGATGTAGCAGTTGGGAAGGAAAACATATTTATAGTGTGACTATAAGTAGGAAAGACAATATATTGACATTGTTTTGAAACTAATATCCATTATTAGTAGAATCAATGAATTACTAGGAATTAAAATAATTCAATTTTATCTTATAATGTTTAATGTTTTAGATTCTTAAATGTAATACACCAAATATTTGATTTTTTGAGTGGAAGGAAAATCCTAGTAATAATCTGAACTTATTTTGGATGGTGAAGAATGTGTGTCCACATTAATGTGGAACATAATGTCTCATGAATAATGAAAAAAAATATATCATTTATTTGTACAAAACCATACTCTCAAAATAATAATTTTTCCAAGTATATTTTTTATTATCAGTGCTTCCATATAGGGGTTAAATTTGATGGTCAAATTTCCTTGTGAGGTATAAATTTTATAATGTTTTCCATTCAACATTGCCCTTAAAAAATTATGATAAATATCATTAAATAAGGAAACATCAAGGAATAAAAATACATTTATATAACCATTTGTAAATATTTTTACAATTCTTAACATTTTTTGTTAATCCACCAAAACATTCTGATATCATTCCATAAAATAACTAAAAAAATACCACTATATATTATAATTAAAAAATGTAAATATATTCATAAATCCATTAATTTAAATTCATGAAAGTTATAACTAGTTTAGCCTTATCCTAAAATTTGAATGATGTTAAAATTTAAAGAGTGATATTTTATTTAACATACTTATGGTGAAGTGTGTACTTGGTTTACTCTATTTAATTAAAGTGAAACTATTTCTTGAAAAAAATTATCATGGAAGGGTTGGATGAATATATGCCTTATAAATTTAAATTAGGACTATCCCTTTAAATTTGATCACTAGTCCCTAGAATCAAACCAACGATGTTGAATCATTCCAACCTCATCCTCTGGTGGGTTCATGTATGTAGTGGACCAATTATCAATAGTCATATTTAAATAAGGAATAAATAGATATTTCTATAATCATTTGTAAATATTTATATAATCCTTAACATTTTTTTGTTAATCCACCAATCCTTTCCAATTTCATTCCATAAAATATTTTAAAAAACTCCACTATATATTATAATTGAAAATCATAAATATGTTCATAACACCAATAAATTCAAATCATGCAAGTTTTGAATAGTTCAACCCTATCATAAAATTTGAGTTCTATTAAAATTTGAAGAGTGATATTTTATTTAACATACTTATAGTGAAGTGTGTATTTATTTACTCTTTTTAATTGAAGTGAAACTATTTCCTACAAAATTTCATCATGGAAGGGTTGGATAAATATATGCCTTTTAAATTTAAATTAAAACTAGCCCTTCAAATTTGATCACTAGTCCTAGAATCAAACAAAGGACATTGAATCATTCTAACCTTGTCCTAAGGTAGGTCCAGAAAAGTGGTGGACCAATTATCAAAAGCACCAAAAATTAATATTATAATTAATTAAAATAATTCATGTAAATAAAACTAAAAAGTATACCTCCATGTTGGGTCCTTAGTAGAAAAAGAAGGACATTGACCCCTCCCAAACACATCATACCATGGGTAAATATAATTAGTGGGATTATTATAAAAACTAAAAAAATATACATTAGAATTATTTGAAATACTATAATTTAAGAAAAAAAAATTAAAAATATACATTTGCACCAAGTCTCTAGTAACATAGAAAGTGCATCAACTCATCCTCTCATGAGTCTATATAAGTAGAAGACCTATTATCAAAACCCTAAAAATAAAATAATATCATAATTAATTAAAATGACCCAATTTTTAAAAAATGAAATTATACTTATGTTTCTAGTCTTGAGTAGTAAAGGAAGGATGTCGACTTGTCTTAATCTCATCCTCCATATCATCTCTTCCATATCATAGATACTTAATAATTGTGTTAATAAATAATGAGTAATGGAATTTGAAATAAAAATTATTTAAAAAAGTAATTAAAAATGAAATTATTTGGACATTAAAGAGTGGTTATAGAACCTAAATAATTTCAAGGTCATCCCTAAGAAGTGTGGTAATATTCCTCAATATTACCTTGTGCATTAAAATGAATATAAGGCCTAAAACAACCCATAATATGAAATGTCCTCCTAATAGTATTTCCATGGGATGGCATGCTAGGCACATGTGCCTAAAATTTGAAACATCCATTCATTTTATGGAAACAAACTACTCATGTTTGATAAGTCTATTTTTAATCCATTTATTGGGTCAAATTTTCATTTATTACCTTCAATTTTTTTTATTCAGTAGATAATTTGATAGTACATGATATAAATTGTGACTAATGTACATAACAAACATGTAAAAAACATGATAAATTCATGTATAAAGTTATGCACAATAGTTAGGAAGAATAAAGTTTATTTTTCTTGGAATGCAATATGAATGATGGGCATGGTTAAATAATTATTAAAGGAAATGGGTAAAATAGATAATTAGACAAAAAAACAAGGATAAAAATAAAAATAATGGTATTAAGATGTTTCAAAAAATTTATAAAATTTAAGTAGTCTTTATATGAATAAAGGAACATAGTTTCCTATATATTTTAAAATGGTTTTAAAGTTGAAATTTTGAAAATGCAAGGTAATAATAGTAAGTATGATATAAGACAAATGGGGATATATACTCAACACAAGAAAATGCAAGATGAGTACAAATTTTCAAAGCCATTATGATTGTCTAAAAGCTTAGATCAAGATCAAGATATGCTTATATAAGTAGAAGAAGAAATCAAATTTGAAATGGAAAGTAACACTAGTAAATTTTGAGTTTTACATGTCACTATTAGCATCAAAATCAATTTTGTGTCTTGATGTAAAACTTTGTGTGACATTATTTGTGTCAGATTTTGTTACTATAAATGAATTTTTTGTTGTGTATAATTTTGACATCAATTTTTGGTGACACAAATTTATGTCAAATTATTGCTTCAAGTTTTTTATGCATCAAAGTTATTGACTTTTTATAAACTTAAATTTGTTAATTTTAAATTTTTATAGGAAAGTTTTAACAAAAAATTAATAAGTGTCATTGTTTATGTTAGATGTGACATGTTTTGTGAGAAATAAGGAAAAGACCCAAGAAGAATCTGCAATGCAAACACACCATCTATAAATATACACTCAGAAAAGAGATTTCACTAATAAAATGAATGCATTAAAACTAACAAAAAACTATATAATGTTGAGATGTGCAACCAAAAAAGTGTTTAATAATAACACCAAGAATTAGGGAGTGATCCTTGGTTATCTATAATGGTCACATATCTACCAAATCAACTTAAAAATCCTTCAAGATAATTTATTACCCATAAAAGGACACAAAGGTTGCTTGTATAGGAATTAACAGGGTGAGTGGGAGATTTATTATTGGTTAAGTGGAAGGTAAAATATTCCATAAGTAGACCTAAATTCATCTAAATTGTATCACACATGTGAGGATGTTTTATTAATTTAGAAAATTAAGTGTTTATATCCTAAGCAATAAAGGTCTAAAATAAGAAGAGAATTATGGATTTATATAGTGAAATATAGGTTTTAACCAATTTGATCAACTCAATTCACATAGGAAAGAGAAGACATAAACAGATTAACTTAGCTTATTCTAGGCTGAAATGAATGATGTAGAGTCTATAAATTGCTATGTAGGGGTGGTAGACTATCACAAATAAGAACCAAAACTCTAGTTTTGGATTAGACAGGAGCAAAAAACTCAGGACACCCTGATACTTGGTGATGTAGTCCACCTTCTAACAATGTTGTCCACTTTCAATGCTATTGTCCACTTTTAGCACTATTGTCTTGAGGTTAAAATCTTTTTGGGTTTTATTCATCTACTCAGTAAAACCCTACATACCAAATTTTAAGCCCTAAAATTAATTATAGCTTGGTGTAGGTCTATTTTAGTATTTAGTACCTATATTAGCCTACATACATTGAAAGAACAAAGGAAATCAAAGAACAAGGGGGAAAATAAGGTTGTGGGAAGAATGATCAAACAATCAAGAACCCATGTTGTTCTAACTACTTCCTACATTAACCCTCATGCCAATGGTCTCAGATCCTATGTAGTTCTCCCTTAGGGAACATGCATAATCAACACGCATGATTGATGCAAGAGTGAATTTTACTTAGGCCCTTCCTTGATGAAGCATGTAAATCTATGTGTATGTAGAGAAGCTGAGCTATATTATTGATTGATTTTATTAAGTCTAATGTGCAAAAATATTAAGTGCTAGATATAAAATGCCTTGTGTAGTCATTTATATAGGAGACTCATTATTTCAAATTTGGGAGATTTTATTGCATTTGGTCGAAATTGGGAAAATTAGACATGAAACAAAGAAAAGGGGTAAGACTCATCTTATGGAAGAAGCTAACTATTGGGGCCAACATTAGAATTGGACAACAATGCTAGAAACTAGACACCTTAGGTTTTCAACACTATAGTCCTATTTGGGTGTTGTTGTCCAAGGGATGTGGGAATTGGGGGGATGGGTCTGGACCTAAAAGATGTTCTTGGGATTGAAATTATTAATTATAGAATGTTATAGATGTTTAGGAACAAATAAAAATATATCTAGGGAATGTAGAAAGACCAAGACAAGTCAAATAAAAAGACATGGCTAAATGTGAATAAAAACTCATATTCTCAAATTGGAGTCTCTTATGAAAGGACTATGAAACTACATAATATTTGTGTTTTCTTAACCAATTTAGGGTGTATACATTTGTTCCCCTTTTCATCTAGTGATGTAATGAAATTAATTACTAGAGTAAAATAAAGAAAGAAGATGCATACCTGAACTTACCTATTTGAAGATAAGTGTACTAAAAGGGGTCCAACTTTCTAGCTAGGGAAGTGGATGAAGAACTAAACTAATTCTAGGAGAAAGAAGGAATCCCTATAATAAATTCCCCCTATACTAAATCTAAATAATGCCTAGAGAAAGAAGGAATCCTTATAGGAGATGCCACCTATATTGAGGTTGAATAATGCTTAGAGGGAGAAGTAGTCCCTGTAGTATATGCCCCCTATATTGTATCTGAATAATCTAAACTATATTTGAGAAGTGCTTGAAGGTCTAAAACCAATGCCTATCCTCTATCATACACAACCTCTTGGGTCTGAGTCTGAGTAATACTATGGACCATTCGTTATAGACAATCATAAAGTCTAACTTGGTGAAAACTTAAGTAATACCTAGGTGTAAACCAAAAATATTGGTATATGTGTAAGAAGAAGATGGTATATCCTAACATCCTAATTTGTATAATACTAGAAGATGAAGGACATGAACACCTGTATCATGCCCCAAAATTTGATATGTGAGTGATGCATCTAGATAATATATAAATCTATGTAACCACATGCTATATGATCTATCATGTCAAGTCCCATGTGTAAAACAAGAGATCAAAATAATGTGCCCTAGACTATTCCTATAATATACTATATAGTCTATAACTATGTGATGTTGTATGAAGATGTATGTGTGATATGTGTAGTAATGTGCATGCCCCCAAATCTAGTATTTGGATAGTTTATATATCTATAAATGGAAATTGTGTCCCTCTAAATGTCTTGAGTAATGCTGAGTGACCCACTAAAATTTGAATCATTGTATAATTCTGAGTCGAGTAATGGTAAGTGACCCATATAGTCTGAACCTCTATATAATCTTGACCAATCTGAGCTGAGTAATGCCAATAATCTAAATATTGGATGTGTAAAAACAACACTGAATAACCCATGTAATCTAAATCACTGTATGTTTTGATTGATCTAAGTTGAATTTGATAATTTGACTGCTAGAGGTGTGAGAACCATGGTGTATCCATCTATGAGAGTGGATAGGTGTGCTGGATAAGTGTAGGAATAAGAATAGTAGGAATGATGCCCCCCTTTTGGGGAGAGGGATGAAATATATGATGGAGGAAGTTGAGCCAAAAGTGATGACTAATGGTAGAATGTATAAGAACTTGAGTTGGTGTGTATTGAATTTATTGAGAATCTGGGGTTGAGTTGGTAGAATTGAATTATCAAGAGTGAAAGGTGTCTATGATTGATTATTTGAATAGGCTGGGTTACTTGGTGGGAACCAATTTGTATGCTTGGGTATTTGAAAGGTGTGTGAATTTCAAGGTAGGTGGATGACTTAGTGAAAGAGTAGAGATTATGTGATTTTGAAGGTATCATCATTATGATTATAAAGATCAAAATGGTTTGTAAAATATAGATACGATGCTCTAGTTATGAGAAAAACTATGTTTTGATTTTGAATAGAATAGTTGGTTGATATAGGAATTTGGACTGACCTTGAGTTCATTTATGTAGTGACAAGTTTTAGATATTAGATTTTTAGAGTTCAAGATGCTGAGGATATGAGCACTTTCTATGACATGTTTTGAGTAGCTAACAACCCAGATTGAGGCTAGCAAGGAGATTATCCTGGTGAGTAAGCTAGTCATTCAATTTTTTATGTATTTAAAAGCCTATTTTAGTCATTTTTTAGCTATTTTGAGTGGTTTAAAAGATGCTTGACTAGTTCCAACACTCATGTCCTTGAGGTAGTACTGTTGTCCAAGTTTCAATGCTATTGTCTAAATTCTAGTGCTAGTGTCTTTTTGCAATGCTAATGTCCACTATGGATGACTTTTAGAGTTTTTAATTTTCTATTTGTTATGGTATAGTTTGGTTATTTACTTGGCAATGTCACCTAATGTAGCTACTTATTTCTGGTGTATTTTTTATGGCAAGGTGCGGATGAGAGAGTTTCGTAGAGGCCAGGTTATGGAGACACTGAGGATGTTTCCACTGTCAATTGATGAGCATGTTATGATGGATAGGGTTGGATTGGGTCATGTATGTGACCTGGGTACTATATAGTGGGATAGGTATTTGATTACTACCTTATGTGAGAGGTGGAATGCTAATACTTATACATTCTAGCTTCCTACGGTGGAAACTACTATTACTTTGGAGGATGTATACTAGATTTTGTATTTATCAATTAGTGGGTGGTATCTACAAGATAATATGGGTGTAGATGCCATTGATTGAGCATCTAGATACTTTGTTAGGGTGTCTATAAGAGTAGTGAGGCAATGAAAGTGATGTGCTTTTGACAGTGATTGTGCAGTCAAGTGTTCCACACTTGTGAAAATGGTTAGCTATGTTGTTGGCCTCATTTGTTATAGTGGATGGTAGTGGAGTGTCTATTACCTATATGATGCATAAGGTGGTTCATAGTATTGAGATGTATGGTATAATGTTGTCATGGGGTAGGACTATGCTTGCCCACTTGTATATATATTTGTATATATTTAATTGAGAGGCATTTAATGGTGGTGTGGGTATGGCCGTATTGTTACATTAATGGGCATATGAGTACATAGTAGTTGTGCAACCTATTAGGTTATTGAGGGTGAGCTGGGCATATCCATAATCATTTGGTGAGTGATGGATGAGTGAGTTGGCTATCATATCGCTTGGGATAGACCACTATAAGAGGGTGATAGATAGTTTGGTGGCATAGGATATCATATGGAGGCCCTATAGAGGATTTCCTATATGGCCTGAGGATGGAGAGAAACTATGGTATATTAGGTTTAGTTGTTGGTTACATGATAATTGGCTTAGAGTTTATGAGAATTTTTAGTATGAGCACATGATGAGGTAGTTTGTAATTTGATAGGATGTTCCTCCTACAACATGGGTATGGTTGAGGAGTGCACTAGTACTAGAAAAAGTAGGGATCATATGAGACCCACTGAGGTTGAGTTAGAACCTTCACCTTTGGATGTATAGGATGATATTATAGATGTTCTTAATGTATATGACATGGGATATACTGAGGGATACACTGCATGGTGGGCCAGGGAGTGGTGGGCTCTATTACACCTCATTAATAGAGTGGATGTTCCTACATACAAGGATATTGAGCCAACTAGATGATGGGAGGTAATCAGTAATTATATTTGAATTGATTCTATGTTTATGCTTAAGTTTATTTTAAAATTACACATCTATTGTAGTGTTTTCCTTTTTTATGTGTGTAGGTGGAGTGGGAGGTGTACAGGGTGAGGCACTTGTTTGGGTTAGTGGTGGTGATGACATGTTCTAAGAGACTATCATTGAGTCTACACTATGTGATCTTACATGGCATATTCCTAATGATGTTGTGGAGGGTTTGATAGAGAGATCAACCATTACAACTAGTGTGTATGCTCATTTATTTGATCAGGATACTATAGCTATAGCTCCATATGTTAAGGTAATACGAGAGAGAGATGAGTTGAGGGTTGAGCAAGTAGGCATAAGATGCCTCCTCCTAATTGTGGATCAATGAGTTCAAAGATTGTGAATGATTACATATATCTTCTAAGGTGACATGTAGACTTGTGTGAGGCATATGGTCATTTGTTGGATCAAGACAATCGATGTAATAGACATTCAGGAACTTTAGGAGGCACATGATTATTGATTGTGAGATAGGATTTTGGGACTAGAACAAGAGGAGAGAGTGAGACTAAGAGTGAGGGCATGACCCCTATTCATGATTGATTATAATTTATCATAATGAACATATTTTAGAAACTTCATGGTGTATATATATAGATGTTGGTTTGATTTTGAATTGATTTGCATTCATGTTATGGATTTTGGATGATTGTACATGGATTATAAGTGGTTTATTTTGGAAATGGTTACTCTAGTATTGATTTTGAGTTTGGATGTGCTTGGTAAATGGTATTTGGGATATGATATTTGATATTTTGATATGTTTGGATGTGATGTTTTGGTAATTATGATGCTAGACTTATTGATTTAGAATTGTAATCATATACAGGCAAAAAAAAATTGTTTATGGTAATTGGTAAACTTATTTAGATGAATTTGATTTTGTTTTTGGGATTTATAAAGTAATTAGAGAAGCTTGATTTGGTAGTATCTAAAAGTTCATAGGCTAGTTTGAGATTAATGACTTGTTCGAATGAGTTGATTAGGTTTTATATTGTTTAAGTGTTTGGATAGGTTGAGTTGGTAAGATCTTGATTTTTATAGGCTGGAATTTGGATAGGATAGTCTAGTTTTGGTTAGGGATGGTTATTTGGGATTAGGAATGTTAGTTGTTATTATGAGGGGGAAGTAATATATCACTATGTGTGTATTACCTCCCCAAGAGTGGCTCAAGAATACAAAGGGTAGCTAGACCTTTGGCTTTATCATTTACCTAATAAGTGAAGCTATAAAATGATGCTAAAATGAATGTATGTTGTATCAAACTATACTATATCAATATATAAACCCTATCAGTGAAGTGAACAAGTGCCCATATTATTCATGCTATGTAAGAATGTGCTATGTAGTTGATAATATCTACTATGAAGAAGGCTTATCTGTCTATAATCAAATACCCTATGGCCTCTATTGTGATGTATATGAATTTGTAATATATTGACATGGAGCTAAAGCCTATGCTAAGGGCTCATTTAATCTTAAATGTAATAGATTGTTACATGAGATAGGACCCTAAAAACTCAACTATAATGAGTATCTCTCAAGAACTATACTATGTAATGTGGGTTCACCTAATATTAATCATAATGGATTACTACATGAGATAGGACCCTAAAAATTTGGTTGTAAAGAATATCTCTCTAGAGAAGTACTATGTTGTGATGCCTATGACTTTGTTGGATATGTATATGAAACTACACTATGTATACCATGGACTACACTTCTATATGTGGGTTTATTTTTCTATGCTATTTTCTAAAAATTTTCAATAATTGGAATATGAGATCTCTTGTGAGATTTTATCCTAAAGCTTACATTGCGCTCATAATGAGTGACCAATGATTCCTATAAAAGAATGTCTTGGGATGACTCAATCATGGAGGAATAAGGTCTACGGATCCATAATGGATGAGATATATATGCCCCCTATGTGAATGTGATAATGCCCTGATCAATGCACCTATTTAGTCAATCTTTGAGTCCATAACAATTATCATCATTGTGTCTATAGATATGATGATAATTACAAAAGGGCTGATGTGGTTGTCTATGTAAGAGATGTCGATCTTGTCAATGAATATAAGGTAATATAATTAACCTCCTATCTAGTACTACTAATAATATGATAAATGGGCCATCCCACTCTAAATCAAATTATAACGGTGTTTTACTATTGTTATTTTTAGTGCATACTGTAGGTTATGTTCTAAAAACTTACTCTTTATTCTTGATTGGTTGCTTTTCTAGTTATGGTCTCATGTCTTGTTTAGGACATGGTGGATGCTGAGTAGTAGGATATCTATTTGAAGATGCTATTGTGAAGTCTAGAGTGATATGATCAATTTAATCTACCTCAGTTAATCCAAATTTATTTTCCAAAGATATAACTGTGTAACACAAATGTCTAAAACAAGGCTCTATCTTATACAATAGATGCTCAAGGAGAGGTTGGCAAAGGCCCTTGATAAAAATATACTAAATCTCTAGATCTGTTGGTTTGTATATCAATCTTAATAAATGAGCCTTGAATCTTAAGATATACTCACTAACTATCTTTAAATAATTCTGATGTAGTGTGGAAAGTTTTTCATAGGTAACACAAGGGCCCATGTTGACAATGTAGTTCCTAATAAATTCCTCCTCTAAGTCATCATATGTGTGCAATAAACCGACATGGAGTAGATGAAAGAACCAATTTTTTGCTTCCCCCACTAATATCTACTAAAATAATTTGAGTAGAATCAAAGTACGCGCATGAGGTGGCAAAGCTTTCTAAAAGGCCTAAAGATGTATGAATGGATCTCTAGTTCCATCAACATGAGGTAACGATGGTGTCTAGAAATGCTTAGATAATGCAACTATTATGAATGTTTATGGAACAGGGTTACTATGTAGATCATTAACATCCATCCAGGATTTATAAGCTTTGTTTTCCAAGGTAAGGAGATGTAACTGGTGTTGTAGTTTACCAACTACATGCATTAAAGAGATGATCTCCTAGGATGGTACATTGTCAGGGAAACCCCAGAACAATAAACATGCTCCAATCCCTACTCAGTCAGGATCTTGCTCTACCAATTAGAACACATGTGATTACTTCTTGTATTAGCAACTAAACACGGAATTATACCAGAATCAATAAGTAACTAGAAATATGAAACAACACAGGAATTAAGAGACAATACACAATTGTATTATATACATAGAAGAATATACAATAAGGAAGATGCCACTTCTTCCTCCACCTCAAAGGCTCGCCACACCTCAAGACCTTCTTCCCTCTCTCTCTTGGTCCCAACAATCAACTCCAATATAGAATTGATGTTCACCTCTCCAACCAGTCAGTAACACGCTGCCAGTTCACCAAGTACACAACCGTACTCCAAGTAGATCTCCCATGAACCTTCAACCTGCAATTCAATAGACCATACTCACAATTGTATATCTCTCTACACCCTTGAAGAACCCTTCTTCAACCAGTACCCCGATGGATCAGCTCCTTGACCTTGCAGACCTTGCAACTCTCCCTGATCAAACACTCTCAGCACCCCTTTAGAACTAGGAGGAGCTACACTAGCTCTCTCTAAAAGCTCTATGGCTTTCTAGCACACACATACAATACAGCCCATGAGTCCATATATAGATCTCATGCTTACAATAATTAGACTAACCTAATTACAATAATTAGACTCGCAACTCAAGACTACGACTAGCCTTTAACATGCAAACTAGCAGTCCAAAAATAGACTCTCCTGGATTCGCCATGCAAACTGCCTGTTCTCGCATAGGCTGCCGACGTTGGCACCTCCATGACCGATGTCGGCCGACTGGTAACTGACGTTGGTTGCTTCCTCTTGCCATCTGACCGATGTCGGTTGATCAGACCGACGCCATTTTTCCTGCAACTGAATCAGCAACTCCCCGCAACTCTGGATCCTCCTTAACTTCTCCTATTTGCATCCTGGTGAAGCTTTTAGCTCCACAACATAACAATCTCCCACTTGGAGATAAATAGCTACACCTATACCTGTACACCATCTAAATTATTTCCTGGCTTGTATTCCTCTTCAAGATCAATCCTGAAGACCAACCACCACGCAACCTATGATGCTATACCTGTCATTCGAGTAACTTGCCACATCAGAACCTACATATCCATGTGGTGAAGAACTTGACCCTGCATAACAAGAAACCCTGCTGCTAGTCCCACTGAACTGCCCTCAAGTACTCCTTCCCCGAATTAGCTCCATACTTTCTGACAACCCCCACTGCTTGGGAAAACAACTTAGGTCTACACTAGACCTCATGTGATTTTGAACCCTGTTTCAAGCTGAGCTTGAACTGTCCAGCCCTTGGTGTGCTTTCAGATTTTGCATCCTGCGCTATGAACCCCGCCAACACCGTCTTCATATCAGCTCCCACTGGAGATCAAATCTCCATGTCTCTTATGCCAAAGAATTTCCCTGCTCCAAATTCTTTATGACACGCCTCTGAACTAACCTTACCTTTAGCTCAGCAAATACCTGTATGTACAAACCTACTAGTAAATCACCCACATACAGTAACAGAATGATGTCATGACTCATCATCCACCTGGTAAGACAAAACCACAATAGTTACACTGACATTGACTGAAGCCATGCTTAGTCGTCCACCTGTCAAACCTGTACCACTGTCCTGTAGCTTCCTCAAGACCATATGCCTTGGCCTTCTGTCTCTTGTATCCATCCACTCTCTTCTTTATCTCAGGAATCCATTCCATCTCTCAGTGCTTACATCCAGCTAACAAATCTACCAACAAATACCTGTTTGATTCTTCTCCAAGGACTCACACTCCTTATCCATGCCAAGCTCCCACTGTATCTGGACTCTACCTGCATTACCTCTTCCAACTTCCTAGTTCTTGACTATCAAAGAGGCAATATAAAGAAGGTGAACAATGAATATGAGGTTCACTTACCATTTCTGACCTCAACATGAGCGTTTGAGACTTGCTATCCACCCACTATCCGTACCAGTGACCGATCTCGGCCATCTCCCAGTCTGTTTCCGACCGATGTCGACTTCCTGTACTGAACCTGACTGTCGACGTCGTTACTTCTGGCTGACGCCGGTGTCCCTGCTGCCGACGTCGGTTCCTTCATGACCGACGTCGGTCTTCCTGTTGCCGACGTCAGTTACTGTATAACTGACGCCGGTACCTGTGTTCATCTGTGAGTGACAACTTTTTACCTGCGAGCTCTCCATGGATCAAAATCCTAATCAAATCAATCCTACTCTGCTCAAAATAATTCAGTTTCCTCACCTGATCTCTGTCTGTCATCTCCTCCATGAACACCAAGGCTTTCCAATTCTTTAGCTTGTCAAAGACATTTGACCTCCGCTTCAAAACCTGCATTCTCCTCCTACATATGTGGCCAAGCCTATAAAGCCACATCTCTGCAACAGAAGGTGAATCAGCAATATAAGTAGATAGATAAAGGATACCTACTTTCTTACCACCATCTAATTCAAGTGTATCCGCTGTGAGAGTTACAGTGCATCTCTCATCACCCAAATTTCTTGAAGAAATTAGACTCATCTCCAAGACTGGTACCTGCATGACTTCCTTCAACCACTATGAGTCATCCGTCTGCACTTTCAGCTTCACTTCCCCTTTGTCAATCATCTGACAAGGCTCTCCAACCCCTAAATAAATCTCTCCAAAGTCTTCAAAGACATACCCATGAAAAGATGCTCTATTTCAGGTTGCATGGAAAGAGACAAAAGAACCTGTAAACAAAGATTCCACTTTATCCAGAACACCCTGTACAATATTACCTACAACATGTGCTTCCACCAGCTGATCTTCTACCAACCAACGATCTCTTTTAAACTGCTCTTTCTTTCCATCAATCAGACCATTTGTGCTATTCAGTTTCTCCATTCGTAGCTTACTTTCTTCTGCCATTGCTATACTCCCACTCAATCTGAAACCCCTGTGAGTGACCTGTAATCAACAAACACTACCAGATATGAAACCACCTGTTAGTCAACCCAACCAAACGCTCTGATACCAATTGTCAGGGAAACCCCAGAACAATAAACATGCTCCAATCCCTACTCAGTCAGGATCTTGCTCTACCAATTAGAACACATGTGATTGCTTCTTGTATTAGCAACTAAACACGAAATTATACCAGAATCAATAAGTAACTAGAAATATGAAACAACACAGGAATTAAGAGACAATACACAATTGTATTATATACATAGAAGAATATACAATAAGGAAGATGCCACTTCTTCCTCCACCTCAAAGGCTCGCCACACCTCAAGACCTTCTTCCCTCTCTCTCTTGGTCCCAACAATCAACTCCAATATAGAATTGATGTTCACCTCTCCAACTAGTCAGTAACACGCTGCCAGTTCATCAAGTACACAACCGTACTCCAAGTAGATCTCCCATGAACCTTTAACCTGCAATTCAATAGACCATACTCACAATTGTAGATCTCTCTACACCCTTGAAGACCCTTCTTCAACCAGTACCTTGGTGGATTAGCTCCTTGACCTTGCAGACCTTGCAACTCTCCCTGATCAAACACTCTCAGCACCCCTTTGGAACTAGGAGGAGCTACACTAGCTCTCTCTAAAAGCTCTATGGCTTTCTAGCACACACATACAATACAGCCCATGAGTCCATATATAGATCTCATGCTTACAATAATTAGACTAACCTAATTACAATAATTAGACTCGCAACTCAAGACTACGACTAGCCTTCAACATGCAAACTAGCAGTCCAAAAATAGACTCTCCCGGATTTGCCATGCAAACTGCCTGTTCTCGCATAGGTTGCCGACGTCGACACCTCCATGACCGATGTCAACCGACTGGTAACCGACGTTGGTTGCTTCCTCTTGCCATCTGACCGATGTTGGTTGATCAGACCGATGCCATTTTTCCTGCAACTGAATCAGCAACTCCCCGCAACTCTGGATCTTCCTTAACTTCTCCTGTTTGCATCTTGGTGAAGCTTTTAGCTCCACAACATAACATACATTAGTATCTTAAAGTGGTTCATTTAATCTTTGAATTTAATTGTTAATTATATCCATGGGCAAATTACATTTTACAATTGGATCATAAAGAAGTGGTGTGCTCACTTGAACATTTGGAGTAATGGTAGCTTGGACATTACTAGAGGGATCTAGGCTACCATTCTCTTTAGGTAAAGGTGAGAACTGGGTTCTAACCTAGTGAGGGGTGGCTTGGGAGATTCATGGGTATCTTTATGTTTTAGTGAATCATATTTTAATTTAGTAGAATATTTGCTATTAGCATTAACATGTGCATCATTTGACATAGAGTCATTAATATAATTAGAAACAACATTTGGGCATGCATGAGATTTGAGAGAAGTGAGAGAAGGGTTAGAAGCATGAGATACATTTTCTTCTTCACTATATGCATAATAGTTATCATTATTCCATGAATTACAACAATCTATATTTTGTTCATTTCAAATAGAATAATTTGAATTATCATTTTCATATTCACTTTCATTCTCATATTCATTTGCATGTTCACTATTATATTCATCATCACTTCTATCATTTCTCGGGTGAGGTGTAAGAGAAAGAGTTAATTTATTTCTAATATGAAATAATTTATCATTGGAATTTGGAATATCATGTGTATCTATGTTATCCATGGATGGAGGATATGCATTTTCTTTATTTTCAACATGATAAGGAAGAGTAGAAGAGTTATCATTTGAACATTATTTTGAGAGAGTAGAGTTAGGAACACATAATGCATAATTTGAACTATGCTTTGGTAATTTGATTCTATTGCATCTATATTGTTGTATTTTGAACATAGTAGTAGCAAAAGGGAGAAAGAGTTTAGGTTCATATTAAATTAAATCATCACCAATAATATGTTCACTTGGAAGTGCATGACTAATTTGTGCATTTGGTGCATTGTGCTTAGGAGAATGAGGTGAGACGTATCTTTCCCATTTATAAAAATTATTTTCATTAAAAGAAGGAATAAAAGATATGGGTTTAAGATAAAAGGATTCATCTATTTGTGATTCACCCTCATCATTACATACATCATCATATCCTTGATTGAAATAATAGTCATTATCTTCACTATAAATGAAATCATTTTCTATAGTTTTAGCTAATGTGTAATTTTGCAAATTTGTCTAATCATTTTCATGATTGTGAGAAAATTTTAGAAATTTATCTAAGGGATGAGAAGAAGGAATTGCCTTTGTGTCCATTTTATCACCAAAGAGAATTTTGAAAAGTACTATGAAGTAAATAAATGCACAAAGAACTACTAACATTGAATTTTGAAATTTTTTTTTGATAACCCAAATAATTTTAAATAAATTCAAATTTTTTTTCTAAAAATTGTAAGGGAGATAAATTTGAGGTTCTAAGACCTAGTTTGGAAGCTAGGGTTTTAGAATTTTTGAAATTTATGTAATAATTTTAAATTATAAAAATTGTTGGAAATAGGATAAATGCACAAAAAATTATACAAAGTTTAGAATTTTATAAATTTAAACTTTTGCACAAGAAATTACTAATTTTGAAAATTGGAAATAATTTCTGACAAGGTAATTGATTTTGAAAAATTACAAAATAGTTTTCTAAACTTGGCAAGGAGAGAAGGCTTGTTGTTTGATGACCTAGTTTTGAAATATATGATTTTGAATGAATTGTTTTCAGAATTTAGTGAAATAATTTGAAAAATTTAGATAAAATTTGTAGAATTTTTCTTGAAAATTTTAATAAAAATTAAAAAAAATATATAAAATTAGCAATGTATTTTTCCTAGTGTTTGAAAAGTGTTTATATGCAAAAAGGACCTAGTATGTACAACCTAAGGTTTGAATAAAATATGTGACAATTTTTAAATTAATTGGTAGATTTATTATTTTTAAATTTATAAAAAAATAGGAAATTATGGAAAAAAATTATAAATAATTAGCCCTAGGGTTTCTAGGGTTTTTATGCAAAAGTTTGAAGTAAGTTGGGTTCACCAAATGTTTTATTAATTTAGGAAATTAAGGTTTTTAATTACTAAGTAATAAAGTTCTAGAATATGAAGAGAATTCTAATTTTATATAGTGAAATACAAGTTTTTACTAATTTGATCAACTTAATTCACATAGGAAAGAGAAGACAAAGAAAGATTAACTTATCTTATTCTAGGATAAAATAGATGCTGTAGAGTCTATAAATTGATATGAAAGGATGGAAGACTATCAAAAATAGGACCTAGAACTCAGTTTCTAGATTAAACAGGAGTTCCAAACTTAGGACACCCTACTACTTGGTATTATAGTCCACTTTTTGACACTATTGTCCAATTTTTGCATTGTTGTCCTGAGGCTAAAATCTTTCTGGGTTTTGTTCATCTACTCAGTATAACACTAAGTACTAAATGTTAGGTCCTATAAGTCACTAGATCTTATTTTAGGTCCATTTCAATCTTTAATACTTGTATTAACATGCATACATTAAAATAATGAAGGAAAAAAAACACAAGGGGGTAAATTGGGATATGGGAATAATGATCGCATAATCAAGAAACCCTATTTTTCTAACTATTGCCTAAATTAACCCTCATACCAAGGTCTCATATTCAATGCAGTTCTTCTTTAGGGAACATGCATAATCAGTGTGCATGACTGATGCAAGAATGAATTTCATATAGATCCTTTTTTTATCAAGCATGAAAATATTTGTGTGATGTAGAGAAGCTAAGATATACTATTGACTAATTTTATTAAGTATAATGTGCCAAAATAGTAAGTGTTAGATATAAAATGCCTTATGTAGTCCTTTATATAGGAGACTCATTATTGAGAATTTGGGAGATTTTATTGTATTTGGTCAACATTGGGAAACTTAGACAAAAAGAAAAGAAAAGGGGTAAGACTCATCTTATAAAATAAGTTGATTTTTGGGGCCAAAATTGGACTTGGACAACAACACTAGAAACTAGACACCCTAGGTTTTCGACATTGTAGTCCTATTTGGGTCCTAATGTCTAAGAGATGTGGGACCTAGGGGGATGGGTTTAGACCTAAAATATGTTCTTTGGCCTGAAATTATTAATTCTAGAATGCTACGAATGTTTAGGAACAAGCAAAAAGATGTATAGGGAATCTAGAAAGACCAAGACAAGTCAAATAAAAGAACTTTGCTAAATGTGAATAAAAACTCATATTCTCCCATTGGAGTCTCCTGTGAAAGGACTATGAAAATACATAATGTGTGTGTTTTCTTAACCAATTTAGGGTGTATAGATAGGATAAAAAACATTAATTATAAATATCAATAATATTATGCACATAGTATATCTCATCTAGATGACATAATTACCTAAGATGGACTTCACATCAGGTTTAAACACAGACACCAACACTCCCCTAGAGATAACCTTAGGTGATGTGGTAAAATAAAAAATGTCTTAAGTTCATAAAGATGGGTCCCAATTAAAATTATTGATGAGATAACTCTGTACAATGAAAGAGAAAAATAATAATGAAATCGTTGTTGTAGAATAATTTTGTGTTAAAAATAACTAGTGAATTTGAT